>OU343162.1:138468880-138954323 GCA_910595825.1 Philhelius pedissequus
CACGCTGGTCTGAAGTTTTTTCGGCATGAAATAAATTTTGTTTTGCGAAATCTTAGAAAACGGCTATTACAATATTGTAATAGTACTAAAATCAAAATTATTGATGAGATGAATTTAGGGCAATTTTCTTCACTATTTGTCAACTTGCCGCAAACTCTCAAGTTTGCCAACTCAAGAATTAACTGTTCTTGGAAATTTGGCTTGTCATAATATTCTCTTGCTGCTTGTAGTCGTTCTCTATCTGTTTCTGGCATGTGAACAAACTGGAGCGCTAGGTTGATAATTGTATTCGACACCCACTTCGCAATACGATGGACTGTTACATACTTACGCCAATAAAATCAGCAACGGCCAAATGAATTGACCCAAATGCATAATACCTCAGCACAATCAATAATTTGGTAGTTGGTCGTAATTCGTAATTTAAGCTAAAGAATATTCAAAATATTTCATTTCGTACCATGTTTTAGTGTAAGGCAAACTACCCTTCATCTATTCCAAAAGCAAAATTGTGGTTCACTTTGAAATACAAAACAGGTAGATAAAATCAAGCTCTCCCATTTTTCGAATCCGATCCGTGAAGCAGACGATAGATGATTTTCCCAAAAATAATTTCCTCTTAACAATTTATTTAAAAAATACTTATATTCAAACTGAAACCGAGAATAATTTTTGACAGAAGATTCAATCAAATATATTACAAATTTCAATTTGACAGAAAACTCTCAAGTTTGCTCTCTCAAATTTTACTATTTTCGGAAGTTGAGAAAACCAGAAGTTGATCAACTCGAGAGTTGAGAATCAAAAGTTGAAACTATCAACTTTGAGTGAAGAAAAACAAAATCACAAGTTGAGAATAAAAATCCTCAAGTTGAATTCAACTTGTAGTGAAGAAAATTGCTTACCAAGAATTGAGATATAAGCAGGCACCTTCACCGGATTAAATATTCTGCAACACGTTAATTCATTTTCGTTAAAAATTTAAAATTGCTAGATAAGTTTCAACATAGGTGCTTTTATTTCTCAACTTGCAGCAAATCCTCAAATTGGCCTCTAGAGTTGGCACAAGCTTGAGAGTTGAGTGACAAGTTAAAATTTGTTTTTCTTCACTATTTTAAATCTCAACTCGAGAGTTGAAAATCAAAAGTTAGCCAACTTGCGATTTTAAAAAAATCCCTGGGAAATTTTTGACAGATACGTATGTTTCAACTTTAGATTTGAATGTATTCGGTGCGATTATTTGACAATTAAAGTTCCGATTGTTTTTGTGTATGGAAAAATAAAAATAAATAAATAAATGATGCCCGAAAAAAAATAATTTGCCAAAAGTGGTATATTCCGCAGGGGGGAAGACTGGCTAGTTGCAAATGCTTTGCAATATAGCCAAATAATAGAAAACAAGAAAACTGACGGCGCAACGAAGCGCGATAGGGAAAAGGCGTGGGAGGAGCCTAGCCTGGCCAGGTTTTTACAAATTTAATTTAAAATTACTTTGTAAAATACATTTGCTCAAAATTTTAAACGATTTAGTAACATGTTAAATCATTTTTAGTATGATACTAGGTTAACAAGAGGATTCTGCTAATTTTAATCTTATTAACATTTTACTAAAGTTAAAATCACCGATACTTTAAATTTTTAGTATCGTACTAAATCCACATGTCATTCTGATTCGCGGGAGGCCCAGGTTCGAGTCCTGCTGGTGTCAATCTTTTTTATTTTTGTAAATAATGAAGTTAAAATGATAAATATATTAACATCGAATGCTTATTTAGAGCACATGTTGGCTTTCTATGAACATATAATCAATTTACAACGCATAAACACAATAAATGTGTTCTTCAAAATTCAAACCCTACAAATGCTTTGTTATCTGCTTAATTAGCATTTAACTAGTTAACAAAAGGTTTTAAATTTATGAAAAGTTAGCAGACTACTATGTATACAGTAAATTGCTAACTAGCATCGTGTTAAGGCCTTAATAATAGGCTGTTTACAATGTTGCGTCATTGTTTTGTTATACTTTAGGGGAGGCCTTTGAAGCTATTGGGGAAAAGTACGCAAAATAAAGCAAAATAAAAAAAAAAACAGAAAAGAAAAAAAGAAGTATAATACTAGGCCTAAAAGAGAATTTTGCTAATCTTAAACCAGTTTAGTATCGTACTATTTTCTTAACATGTTACTAAAGATCACAAAATGGCTACTTTATTTTTTTAGTATCGTACTAAATCCATATGCCACTTTGACATTTACAAACGTCAAAAAGTTATGTTCGCTTACTTTTTTGCACTATTTTAGGCGTGTTTAGTTGTAGTTTATTAAGAAAATAGATTTAGTATGGTGCTAGTTAAAAAGTTTTTAAAATTAGGAAACTATTAGTAAGGTGCTTTAGTATTAGCCCTTAACATCAGGCTATTTAAAATTTTTTTGCCAGAGTTTTTTATTTTGACAAGTACGCCAAGGCAACAGGTGGAAAAAACTCCCTGCTTTAAGCGAACTGATTAATGAATTGTTGTCATGCTGATTCCATCGACGTATGTACTTTGTGCAGCCACTGGTGATAGCGAATTATCACCACAAGAAAACCCTGCGCTGCTACCGTAACCATTCGCAATTTAAGCCAATGACAATACAATTCATATAGCGGATGTAATTATTGTTTTCGAAAATGAAAATGAAACTGCCATGGTTGAAATTCAAAGTGAAGTCGCAATACAAATGATGGAAGAAGCAGTTGAAGAATCTTGGGAGAGAGGCAATCCAGCAAAGTTGCGGAAGCCACCGAACCCCTTCGGCGTCGTAAATAAAAAAATGGACGGTGAAATGGGACCTTCTAAAAACGTGTCCATATTGAAGGAAGGGCGGATGCAACACCAGAAAAAAAACATGCAATTGAATTGGAAATCCTGGAAACTGAATGAGAGCGTTACAAAATGGAAATGGAAAGAGTCCAATTTGACCACGAACGTGCTAAGGTTGAATTGCAGAGGGCCAAAGAGAGCGTTACAAAATGGAAATGGAAAGAGTCCAATTTAACCGCGAACGTACTAATTTCGAATTGCAGAGGGCCAAAAACTTACTTTAATGCGATACAGGACTACATAAGTCTCGAATATAGCTGTTGAAAATGCACCCGATTCAATCTACTAACCCAACAACAGCCTCAAAAAAGTTTATTTTTAAATTTAACAGTTTTATTTTTCAAATAACTGAAGCATAATACCTCAGCACAATCAATAATTGGGTAGTTGGTCGCAATTCGCGCGATCTACACAATATGTAAGTTAGCATAATTAAAACAAAGAATATTCAAGATATTTCACTGCGTACCTTGTTTCAGTGCAAGGCTACCCTTTATCAATTCAAAGGGTCGTTCGTTTTGAAATACGAAATCTGTAAATAAAATCATGGTCGTCCCATTTTGCGAGCCTGACCCGTGGACACATTTTATATTGTCTTCTTTCAATCGTCAACAATTATTTTTTTTTAGCAGTTAATCAACTCGAGAGTTGAAAATCGAAAGTGGAAACTGTCAACTTTGAGTAAAGAAAAACAATATCACAAGTTGAGAATAAAAATCTTCAAGTTGAGTTCAACTTGTAGTGAAGAAAATGACCCTTAGTGAAGTAAGAATCTCACACACGGGTTTTTCGTTCCTCATAGAGCATTGTGAAGGTTTTCCACCTACCCACGGAAAAAAAGAAACTATTAGGTACTAAATCCAATTGCACCGGACTTTAATTTTCCCATATTCGATATATATTGGTAAATTCATGGAAGTCAATGAATCGCCCCGATATTGAATATGCCCGAATTTCCAATTTTCCTAGAAATATACCGGGAATTTCCTCCGCAGTGTTCTTTCCTGCCTTGGGCAATACGAATCCTTCAAACTTTAAGTCATTAAAAAAAATATTTTTCTTTAAAATCCTTTTTCCCTTATTTGATCCCCTCTTCTTTTAGAATTCACATCCGATACTGTTGAATGCTATTTGAAGAACTACAATGGAACGGCAACTTCTTTAAAATACTTCACCCATGTTCCTCCATTCAAGGCTGTGCACATTAAATGTCCCTTGCCAGACAACCGTTTGAAATATGAGAGCGACAACTTAATGATAACACTGGTTAAGCAGATGGTAAGCAGACTTTTTTTTTTGTTTCCTTTGCAAATATTATCATATCGTCCTCTATTCATCGCTGCTTTTTATTGTCCTTTCAATATATAGAATGCCGAAATGGAAAACTTTAAACTTCTTCAGTTAAAGTCTCCTCAAAACGAATCGATGCACATCAAGTGCCTCAAAGCTATCATTCTTTCAATCCTGAGTAAAATCCATGAAATCAAATTACAGTATAATGGCTTTAAGCAACAAACTGTTTGGGATGAGAACCGATTGGTGTATCTAAGGGAGTTTTTTGTAAAAGTCCTTGTAATTTAATTTTTTTTGTTGGAAACGAAAGATATATGTATGTATTTTATATTTTATAGGAAAAATTGTCAATTTCTTTGAAGGGTCTTCGTCAATATTTAAAAACTATGCACGATGGTGAATATTCCTGCGAAAGAGTATTCGAAAAACTTCAACAACTTAAAGAAAGTATAAAATCAATTATGCAAACACGAGTTCAGGACGAATGGCCAGAATTGCAGTTGTTTATGTGCTCGGGAAGTGGTAGAACTGCAAGCAAAGAATTTGGTATCTGCAAGCTAAATCCGACATACTTTGCACATTCGCAACAAATAGATTGCAAGGGTCCTGCATGTGGTATTCCGATGAATTTTGTATTTAAGGTACATACTATATAATATTCGTCAATTAAAAACTATTACATATTATTTGTAAAATGGTGATATATTTTGCGACATTTCTTTGTACGACAATTGTTTATCGATAATACTATCATGATAAACAGCATAAAAAAGTATATTTTATTTATTTTGGGAACTGCAGAACGATATAGTGGATGGGTACCACAAGGAAGTGTCTTAGGTCCAATATTGTACATATTATTTACACGTGATATACCTCAAACAGAAGACACTATCGTAGCAACGTTTTCTGACGACAATGCAATACTAGCAGTGGCCAAACGATAAATGATGCTATGACTAAATTACAAAAAGCTCTGAATAATGTCAGTGAATGTACAAAAACATGGCGGATATCGCTTAACGAAGTAAAATCAGTCCACGTAGATTTTACGTATAAAAAAATTAATAGATTACCGGTATTTGTTAATACGGTTCAAGTTCCGTTTGCTAATGAAGCAAAAAATCTCGGAATGACTGTAGACGGGAAATTAAAATGGAAACCGCATGTTAAAAAGAAATGTGAAGAGTTAAATAATAAACTCAGAGATATGTACTGGTTGCTCGGGAAACACTCTAAGCTCAGTATCGAAAACAAGCTAATTTTGTACAGGCAGGTGCTTAAGCCTGTCTGGACTTACGGTATACAACTCTGGGGTTGTACGCGAGATTCTAATTTAAATACCTTACAAACATTTGAAAATAAACTCCTAAGATCATTTGCAAGCGCACCTTTGTACATTAGAAACGAAGATCTCCACAGAGATCACGGGATTCCCACGGTTCGCGATGAAATGAAAAATTTTGCACGAAATCATAGAAAGCGGCTATTACAACACTGTAATAGTACTATAATCGAAATTATCGATGAGACGAATTTAGTACGCCGCCTGCGAAGGACTAAGCCTTTCGATCTGGTGCACTAAACGCTTTAAAATCACGGTATAAGCAGGAACTATTACCGGACAGTTACCTGCAACACGTTAAATTGCTAGATAAGTTTCAACTTAGTTGCAATCGGGAGGAGAAAGTGTTTTCAGTGCAGTAAGAATCTCACACTCCTATGAGCACGTGTTTTTCGGTCCTCATAGAGCCTTTTGAAGGTTTTACACCTACCCACGGAAAAAAAATTATTTTGGGAACTGCAGAATAACATTTATTGGGAAATTCCAAACATTTTTTCCACACCCGAAATTTTTTTCCCATTCGAATTTTTTGTAACTTAAATAATGTGGAGATTTTTTTTAGGATCCAACCTGTACACATACTTGCAAGGACTGTGGTTGCGTACGTGGCGTGGTGTACGGATGGATTCGAATTGCCACTGAATCTGAACAAACTGAGCTCTCCGTTTCCGACGACTGGGAGCAAAAAGAACGGTTCTACTATCAACCTAAAATAGAGCCAAGCAGTTACATTTGCAGGGCTTATGTTCATCAAGCCAAGATTCGCCCTGGAGCTGACAAAACTGGACTGTGTGATGCAAAGCTAAAACTCTTAAGCGCCGAAGAATTAATCGAAACTTCCACTGTCTATACATCGCTTTCTCCAGTTTGGAATTCTTCCGTAACTTTTGCAGCTAGAAAATTGCCAGGTCCCATTAAGTGGTATGAACACAATCCACCATATTTGTATGTTCAGGCTTTTGACACTGATAGGCTTAAACAAAGTGACTACCTAGGCTGTGGACTTGTTGAGTTATCCGTAAAAAGTTACACAACTCGTAAGGAATCATTAAGAATTCTTTTGGGAAATAGTGCTATGCAGTCAATGACTTCGAATACAGGCGATGGAAACTTATCGAGCCAAAGCTACATCAGATCTGAAGGAATCTATAGCAAACAACCTGTTTTAAATTTGAAAAATTTCGTCAGGTCAAAAATGGCTCTTGGAGAACTTAAACAATTTAAATATCATTCTCCCCCTGCATTGAAGTGGGTGTCTTTGGCAAATATGGGTTCTGCGAGGGTTGAAGTTTTGATATCCGGCGAATTATTACAAATAAGAGATGACGAATTATCTGATGCAACAAAGCCAATTTTGAGTGAAGGCCTTCCAATGGAAATACAACCAATAATGTCGAAATATTTGTAAGACATTTAAATTTATTTCGTTTTTTGATTTGTTAACCATTTTTTTGGTCTTAGTTTAGAAGTAACGTTTATAGGGCTGAGGAATTGTCAAAAACTAAGTTGTTCAAGCCTGGGACGGTACAAGATTTGTGTGTTGATGGGAGAACTTCTGGTTCAAAGTGGCGTTTCTGGGACAAGACTCAAGAATAGCATCAATTTTTTGGAAAGCTATGCTGCTGGAGTTTTGGTGAGAAAAACATTTTCTAAAATACTAAAAAGTTTTGACATTATTTTGGTTTGAATTCACCGAATAACAAGCAATTTGATAGAAGGCTTGATGTTTTCTTTTTGAAGGGATAGCTTCTTAGGGGCGGGTAAACCGATTCGTTACGTAACGCGTTACGCCACGAATATGATAACTCAGGCGCCATAAAATAATAACGGATTTTTTTAGAGGGGTCAAAACAATCGCTTTTTACTGAGGGTGGGAAGTGTGAATCTTCCCGTTTGGGCGGGAAGAGCAATTTCATAAAAAAAGTACTAACAATGGAAAATAAAATATAAAAAGATAATGATAATACTTATAAATAAGTGTTATACATTTTTGTAAAGCTAATATCTTGCTCTATCAGATAATTCTTAAATCAAGTGAAATAAATACATGCATAGTTTAAAACAAAAACTGGTTTAAAGCTCAAATGTTGGGAAGAAAAAAACGAGCGGAGATGGACGCCCCTCCCATATCTAAAAATATGTTTAACTAACTGTTATATGTACAAGGATCCATTTTTTATTTTTTGACGCATAGTTATCCTACTCTCCCCCGCTTTACGGCGCTGGCTTGTCTGGCTTCCCTTTCTCTCACGCATACGGAGAACTTTAGAAATTAATTAAATTGACGAAGAGCTTTTCTCAAGTTAAACAATTTCAATATTAAATAGTTTAATTTAGATCAGTTTAAGTTATCACTTCTGTCAGGCGTACCGAGACGCACATGGTTTTTTTTATTGTTTTTTTATTTTTGACCTTTTTGAATTGTATTTTTTTTTTACTTTTTTTTGTAGAATTTACCCGAACAAATTGAATATTGGCCAGCAATAATTGCTACTCATATCGATTGTCCTAGCCGTAGTCGTGAGGTGACTCTTGGTGCGACCCTTATAGCAAATCCTAGAAAATATCTGAGAAAACAAATGACTATTTGTGATTTAGATGAAAATGATGAGTCGACAATTGTACAAATGGGCGAAGGTATGGATGTGTTTGTTCTTCAAATATAAATCAACTGTCTCTTTCTGTTTTCTAACATCTTTAAGCTGATGAGGAGAGTTTACCCCTGTTACCGAAAAAGTCTATTCTAAAAAAGAGTTTGATATTCCGTGGTAAAAATTGGATTTCCCAGCTATTGTCGAAAAGAAGTTTCGAAACCGTTCACAACCAAGGTCCTCGATCTCGAATTGATGAGTCTGAATTCAATTGGTGGACAAAATTCTACAACTCAGTGCACCTGGTTAGTATAAGAGTTCCAATAGTTTTATTTACTGGAAGATTTTTCTTCCATCAATTTCCAGCACAAACACAACATAGATTCCACCGCCAAGCACAGACTTGTGATTTATGACACAGAACTAGAGAAACGAGCTGAATTTAGTTATCTCTCCGATTGGGCAGAATCTTTTCACTTAGTTCATGGCGTGAACATAAAAAAGAACAAGCCACCGAAGGAAGAGGTGTATGCCACTTTGAAAATGCATATAAAACTGTCACCGTGTCAGTGCAATAACGCCAGTTCTATAACATTGAATTCTGTTACAAGCAAAATGTCTGCAAAGTTTAAATCTCTTTCCACCTTAAACGAACAAATTAAGGTGATTGTGAGAATTTATTTGGTGCAAGGCTTGCAATTTCGGTCACATGACACTCACAGTCAGCCGGACTCTTTTGTCAAGTTGCAATTGGGGTCGAATACTGTCTCAGATCGGGCACATTATATACCGAATCAGTCACATCCAATATTTGGGAAGCAATTTCAAATGGAAGCCGTAATACCGAGGTAATTTGATTATTTTATTTTTTAACAACAATATTGCGAATGTTCCTTCACCACTATGATTTATTGCACTTGCTAATTTTAAACTTAGAATAATTTCATTTTGAGTTCAAATTGAATGTCCTTATCGATTGGTACTCCGGAAGAACTCTCCTATCCGGGATCCCTATCGAACAAGAAAACACTCTTCTTGATTCTGAAGTTTAAAGTGTATGTGTGTATAAGGCGGGGAAATTTTGAAATTTCAAAATTTCAGCCAACCAAAACAAAAAAAATATCATGTAAATGTAGGAATGGGCGATGTTCATCAATGTTGGTAAACCATCGATGATAGACGAAAAAAGATATCGATGTCGACCAGAAAAACAAAACTGAAATCTCTTGTCAATGACCTCATGCTTATAAAAGTTAGACGCAATCGATCCGTCGATGTACTTCAGCTGAACAACACTTCATAAGTATTTGTGTGAAATTGTATAAAGATCAGTTGCCGTTTCATGAGAAATAAATCGTACATACCAAAGGCGTAGAGAAAATAACGATAAAAAACATTGCTGCAATTTTCTAAACAATGAATGTATTTTGAATTTTTAACATACATATTGGATTTTTAACCGATTTTTTAACGTGTTATTATTTTCCAAAAAATGCATTAAGAACATCGATGTTAAGAAATATCGATATTTCTAATTCGATAATTTCTGTCATCGTTGTTGACATTGTATTTGAGTTTGACATTTCGTGGGTGTGATAATGTGTGTGATTCTGGTTTTGAGTCTGACTTTACATCCAGAAGTAAATTTTACTTCTATCTAGGAGAAGAACTGTGATTTTATACCAATCGAACAGTTTCAGAAATATTCCGAATCCTTCCGGATTATACCAATCGAAAATGAAATAAGATGTTATTTTCAATTTTTTAAAGGTTTAAATCATTATTATTTTTATAATTGAGCATGAACTAAATGGGTTTTGTCTACCCTGAAAATGATCAAGCACAGCTTTAGCCTTAGTATAAAATTGAATGATTTAAAAGGAGATACCGATATACCTTCGGTCTGCAGTTCTGAATATCAAATGGGATGGAAATAAAGATCCAAAGAAAGCATCCCACATTCGTACTGTACGGCTGAAGAATGAATTTTTGCACGTGATAGTACATCCAAAGTTGAACTTAGAAGTAAGTTGATGAGCATTGCCAGACGAATTGCGTTTAAATAGTTTAATGCGGAAAATATAACTATGACTATTTCGCTGGAAAATTGTTTATAAGAATAGCGATTAAATATTAAGAGACAGGTAACATTTTGACGGTTTTCGAGATATGTAATGTGCTATCACCAATAAATATCCAGTTGCATTCCTTCCCTAAAACAAAAATAATACTTGCGCTTCTAGGAACGCTGATCAGTTTACCCTTGAGCCCAACGTCGGAAGTATTGTCAAGTATAGAGATTCCTTCTTTAGACGCACTTTACGAACTTGGAACGTTTTATCCGGCTATATTTTCTCCTCCCATTTTGATATTCAAAACCATAATGTGCATCAGTATCTCCCCTAAATCCTTCCCTACTTATACAAACTCGTGTTGTTTTTGTAATACGTGTTAAAAAATAACCCAGACCTGTAGATAATAAAACGCAGCTAATAAAACAGTGTAGATTTTTGAAAAAAATAGCAGTATGTTTCGAAATGTATAATCACATCTAAAATATTATACATAGATATAACTAACCGGGCTTATAACACAATACATAAAGTGCTTCTTGAACAAGTAAAATTCAACAACTTTTTAAAAATTGTGTAACATGGAACAACAAGTCTAGGAGAACTATAACAATTGTTTTGGGTTCATTCAACAAGTGGAAAATTTCACTACTTCACCGTTTCTATGACTGGAAACAACAAGAGTTAAAAAAGAGAATAAGCCTGTTGAATAGTTGATAAATTTCAGCCGACGGTTCCGGACATTTAAAGTCAATAAGTTAGAAGTACACACTTGCAGTAGTGTTAATTAAGTGATTACATCGGACGGAGCTTGAGAATTTATTGAGTTGCCTAGAATTTTTTGATTCTTAATCGGGCAGTGATAGTGAGGGCCAATGACAGGCAAAAGTGTCCAAGGAAAGAATAAACTTTGAAATAGAACCCCAAAAATTTCGTGTGTCGTAGAAGTTGTTGACTATCTTACCGGAAGTCTCTCCCAGAAATTACGTGTCCCCACTAAAAAAAGTAAAGCACTAAGGGCCATTTTCTTCACTACAAGTTGAACTCAACTTGAGGATTCTCAACTTGTGATTATGTTTTTCTTCACTCAAAGTTGACAGTTTCAACTTTCAATTCTCAACTCTCGAATTGATCAACTTCTGGTTTTCTCAACGAAAATAGAGAGCAAACTTGTGAATTTTATGTTAAATTCAAATTTGTAATACATTTTGTTGCATCTTTTGTCAAAAGTTATTTTCGATTTCGGTTTGAATAAAAATATTTTTAACATAAAATGTTCCGAGAAAACTGTTATTGAGAAAATCATCCATCGTCTGTTTGCGGAAAAAAGACAATATAAAATGTGTCCACGGGTCGGGTTGGAAAAATGGGACGACCAGGATTTTATCTACCGATTTCGTATTTCAAAGCGAACGACAATTTTGCTCTTAGAATTGGTAAAAGGTAGTCCACGGCAGCTCTCTCACGCACCAGCTTATACCTCTCCCTTTCATTGTCCAGAATTTCTAATTCTCTTTCATTCTTAGCACCCGAATGTTGCTGTCTTGCTACAGACAATTTTGGAGTTTTCGTGGGTGTTTCCACTTCGGCTTCAATGTTGTGCTTGCGACGCCTGTTTTTCAGCAACGGGTTTGGTGGTTTTCGCAACTTTGCTCGGTTAACCCTTACCCAAGTGTGTTCATGTTCATGAACTTTCTGTTCTCTATTTTTTTTTTTCCAAACAATCCACAGCCTTCTCTGCCAGAATAACGTCATTACTTTCGTCGTCTTCAAATACAAAAACTTCATCTTCTATGGTTACTTCTTTGAAAGTTACGGGTGTAGCATTAGCGATTTGGTTTATTTCAACGTCAGAAGAATTCAGTTCTGCTTTGTTGAAAACTGATAAATCGCTATCACCGATTTTTCAAATTTAGTTTTATTTTTTGATATTTTTCCCGCAGAGACTTGACGCTTTTTTCCTACAAGATTTATACTTTATTAAACAGTTCAAAATCAAACTTAAATAAAAAAAATCTGGTTTGGTGGGGTGATCTTGAAAGCCTTAGCAATTTCCTCTCAGGCCTTATCCTTATCACGCTTCGTGACACCGTCGGTTTTTCAATTTTCGATAACCACCCGATATTCCAATTCATTCGAAACCAACCAATCTTCCTCTTTAGCAGTATAAACTACTTTTGGCAATTTGGTTATTTTTTCCGCCATTAATATTTTTATAAATTTCCAATTATTATAAACAAAAAGAATTACAAAGCTTAAATTTTAATTTGAATAGACGCAATAAATTCAAATGAAATTGACATATCTATCATAAATATCCCAGGGATATTTTGAATAACTCAAGTAGGCCAACTTTCAAATTTCAACTCTCGAATTGAGATTTAAAATAGTGAAGAAAAACAAATTTCAACTTGTTACTCAACTCACAAGTTTGCATCAACTCTAGAGTTGTCCAACTTGAGAGTTTGCGGCAAGTTGACAAATAGTGAAGAAAATGGACCTTAGTGTAAGGCAAACAATATTGATCGCCTTACATTGGCTTGGAACTGGATTTCAATACCATGTTATAGGAGATGGTGCTCACAAAAAGGCAGTTTGTGGATGTAGAAAAAAAGTCACATTTGCAATAAATACTTATTTTTTTTTCTTCGCAAATTTTAGTATTCACCTTAGTAGATTTACTTGTTCAACTGATTCAACAAGTGAAGTGACATTTTTTCTATTGAAAATTGTTACGGTTTTTATTGTGTTACAGAAATGATTTTCACTTGTTGAACAAACATAGTTGAACAAGTAATTGTTGACTAGTTGAGTTGTTGTTCTAGGCCCCGGGCTATCTAAGTTCAATGTACATATGTAAATGTATGCCTGTGTACTTTTTTTTAAACTACTTAAAGTAAATCTGATAGCGCTTGCTGCCAGGCTTGTCAGATGCGGCGATTTATCGTCAAACTGGTAATTTGAAATTTATTTTTGCGACTCAAAAACTTGTTTGGCGATGTACCATAGAAAAAGCTATATTTCTCGTTTTTGGCGATTTTAATTTTTTGAATCGAAATCCTAATACTTTTTTCATTATTCTAATTTGCACTTGAACTTTATATCTTTTCCATTCCTGCATGCTGAATGATGTAATTCTGAACGCAGCCACTAAAGATCGATTTCTTTCTCCTCCCTAAAATAAATGACGTACGTCAAACGTCAAACCAAATATCTGTGCAAGTGTGCAATGCAGTATGTAGACACTCAAATTCCAACTATTCTGTGAAGTTCCTTTTTCGTATGATTGTACGAGAATACTATGATATGTTTTTGTTGTGTTTTGTTTTTTAAATACATTTTTTGACTCCAAAATTGCATGTTGCTTTTATTTATTTGAATTTACGATTTTTGAGTTTGGTGATGTAAGGGTGGAAAAGTTTTTTGGCGATTTTTATTTTAAGTTTGGCGATTTCGCTTTTTTAAACCTGACAACCCTGCTTGCTGCCCGGATCTTTAAAACTATAGTAAAAAATCTAATCGTGAAAGTGCCATCAAGTCTTAAGGAAAACCTTAAAGAAATATAAATCAATACCTTAACATCGCGCTACTTCTCTTAGTTTTACTTATTATTTCCTTATCCTGTGAAATATATGTATATATTAATTATTTTAAAGAGAAAAATGAGCCATTAATAAATCATTATACTTACAACGAGTACCTACACACATAATTAACACATTATATACATTTTATCTAAAATGCTGAATGTATAAGAAATTTCTTGGGAACGAAATATGATAAATTTCATCTTTTATGTTATAAATAGCATAAAATTAAGGTGGAAAGGAAAATACAAAAACAGTTAATTTTTTGTAAAGTTTATAAAGACGATCAATGAGATAAGCAATTAGTATACTTGCTTATTTCATTGATGAAAGTTTTTATTCTTTATTTTTTGTTTTGCCGACATCATTTCACATCCTTTAATTTCTATTAAAAACTTTTTCTTGGATGACTAAAACGAAAGAAGGTTATTTTCTTTTGAGTACCCACATGCAGTGTTGTTACATTCGGTCAATATCATAACGAAAAAGAACCGATAGCGTTTGTTTAACTCTCTTATTTGTACAGTTCTAATGTTATTGATGAATGACAGTTCCATTTATACCGTCCAAAATAATGGAGGAGACTGGAGAGTGGAGACATTCTTGTGTATAACAGTTGTTTCTCATCAAGTCTTTTTTTTATACTAGTGCGCGCACTAAAGGGGTTTTGACTACCCTTAAAATGATTAAGCACAGTGCGAGCATTAGACAAGTAGTTAAGGATTTAAGGCAAGATAGTAATGTATTTTTTATTTGAATTTCTGAATAGCCAAATGGCAGGGGGGAATATATCCGGGTAAAATATTCCATTTTCGCGTTGTAGAAGAAATATCTATACTTGACAGACGTCCGAAGTTGAGCTCAAGGGTAAACTGATGAACATGCCTAAAGGCTCGAGTATTAAATTTCTTGCTTCTTCGAAGAAAGCCCAAACAATTTGCAGCATTTTTGGCGACATAAATGTAGTCATTCCACAAGAGCTGATCTGTGATGCATATGCCAAGGACTGGAAGCTGATCGGTTTCTTCAATGCAAGGCATGGGGGTGGGTTCTGGTTTTACGATAGAAAGTCGACACCAGGGGTATTGACGATCCTGTACCACCAGTCTAGTGTCATTGTTAAGGTGCAAAAGAGCAACTTTTTTTTGCACCCGCAATAACAACTTACACTGACTGACAACACTTTTGCTGGACCCTCACCCTATTGCAACAGAAAAATACAATGGTGTACAATTTTCCTGGTGTCGCTGAGAGTTTAGCATCTGTTATTTTCTGTCAGAAATTTTAGTGGTCAAACTGGTTTTGTCATTTTTATTCCAGAGTTGCAATAGAATAGAAAGGAGCATTCACGATTTACAAAAAAAAAAAATCTCCAATTTTACATGTTTTTGTTGCATCGGATCGTGAATACCCCAACTGAGTTTTTCAAGCATAAAATTCTACGCAGGTTCTTAGTCCCCATTGGACAATGCTGTCGAGATCAGAATTTAATAATATAATTATATCGGTATCTCCTTTTAAATCATTCCCTTTTATACTATAGCTAAAACTGTGCTTGATCGTTTTAAGGGTAGTCAAAACCCATTTAGTGCTCGCTCAATTATAAAAATAAAAATGAGTATAATGACTTGTCAGCTTTTATTTAAACTTTTAAAAGATTGACGGTAACGTCTTATGTCATTTTCGATTGGTAGTCCGGAAAGATTGCGAATATTTCTGAAACTGTTCGATTGGTATCAAATCACAGTTCTTCTCCTGGATAGAAGTAAAATTTACTTCTGGATGTGAAGTTAGAATCAAAACCAGAATCACGCACACAATAAGCCAATAAGTCCCAAACAAATTATCTCCTCGTCTTAAATTTATCATTTCTTTGTCACGCATCGTCCTTCAAAAGAATGCACCCAAATTTTCAGACAGGTCTGTCAAATAGTTTTGCTGTGGGTACCATTTTATATAGACGGTGCGGTCGTTCAAGGTCAGGTAACGCCGAACGTTCTGCTTGTCCAATTGAGGTTGCCACACAACAAATTGTCAACAAATCCACAGTTTGATATTGGACGATCAGCGTGTGAAAGCGCGCGAGGTTGAAGAAGCCATAGACTTATCACATGACTCAGTGGTTAAGATTTTACAAATATATTTGGACATGAAAAAGCTTTTCCGCAAGATGGGTCCCGCGTTTGCTCACAATCGACAGCAAATGCATTCATTGACAACTTTAAATGTGTGTTGGCCGATGTTCCCAAAACAATTATAGTAAGTTCTTGCGGCGTTTCGTAACCGTGGATGAAATCTGGATTCACCACGACACACGAAAAACCAAGGAACCGTCAAAACCTGGTGAACGAAGCCGAAGAAGGACAAGATGGGTTTATCAGCAAACAAGGTCATGCCGATAGATTATTGGGATGAACTTTCTGTTTTTTCATCTAGATTTGTGGAAGGAAAAATATCACAAGCACATATAACACAGAGCTGCTGGTTCGATTTAAAGCAAAAACGGCCGAATTTGGCGAAGGAGAAAGTTCTTTTTCATGACAATGATAATGACAAAATTGCATGAGTTAGGCGAACTCTTCTCTCGTCCAGCATTTTCTCCAGATTTAGCCCCTGCCACTATTTCTTGTTTCAAGACATGAACAAATGGCTAGGAGGTAAGATATTTGGGTTGAATGAAGAGGTCGCTGACAAAAACGCTTATTTCGAGGGGATCGAGAAAAGGTTTTGCTTGGAGTGTTTCATTTTTCAGCGACTTATTGAACCACCCGCAATTTTAAACTACCCAAATTATAAAAACAAAAATAATCGAAAAAAAATGTAAACAAAACTGAAGGAACTCTACTTTTTCAACTTGTCAAAAATGGTAGTTGATGGATCCTTCGCTTTTTCATGTAAAAAGTTGGATAGCTATCAAGTAATATATAGAAATATGTGCGGAAAACCTCAGTTTTCGCATAGTTTTATACAGTTAATTTTTTTTTTTAAACAATGTTCTAGATTTGTAGTATCCAATCTTTTCAAAAAGATTATTTAGCCCTTAGGGAATATTTTAAAATAAATATTAGTGAAAGATTAAAAATATTTTCACAAATATGTGACACAGCTTTTGTCTTCATCGCCTCATATCACAATACTGGTAGGTTAGTATGCACTGCAAAATATGCGCGCATTTTTGCACAACTATAGAAACTTTATTATTACATCCTGTGCTTTCATTATTTTTACAGAGAGCACATCCTTCAGATTTCTATCTTTGACCGTGGGAGTTTTCATGATGATTTAATTGGATCAACATTCATTGACTTAGAAGACCGCTTGAGGAGTAAACACCGAGCTACAGTTGGTATTTCGAATGAGTTCAATAGGTTTGTAAAAAATGTTGATGTAATTTTTGTATTTTATAAAAAAAAATAGTTTAATTCAGGTCCGGATATAATGTGTGGAGAGATGCCTTGACACCATATGAACTATTAAGGGATATTTGTAAGAAATATAACTTGGGTGCTCCTTTGTTTGCCAAGAATTCTGTCGAAGTTGATGGAGTGATAATCGAGGATACGACTGAAATATCAACTGGTATATGTATTGATAATTCATTGACTAATTTCCTTATCATTAATTTATTGGCTTAGATGAAGACATTCAAGAGCGTCTGAGTTTGTGTGTCTTAAAGAATATTCAAGACCTCCCATCTTTTGGTTACCGGCTTGTTCCAGAGCACGTGGAGACACGGTCTTTATACCGAAACGACCGACCAGGAATTGAGCAAGTAAGAACAAAATCAAATTAACTTCGACATATATCCCATGAAAAAAATTTCTCATTACAGGGAAAAATTCAACTTTGGATAGAAATATTCGAATCACCAAATCTTCCACCTCCTATCGATATAACTCCAATACCAGCGAAAATTTACGAGCTACGAGTTATAATCTACAATTGTTCAGATGTAAAATTTAACGAAACTAATGTTTTTGGAACTAAAATGAGTGACATCTACATTAAAGTGTAAGTACTGTTAAATTTGTCCAAATTAATCATAGGTATCCAGTCCAAGCATGGTGGAATTAGGGATCTTTTAAAATTTGTTCAAAGATTATAATAATTGCTTAGAGAGTATTAGATTTCATTGGAAATTTAAAAAAATCAAATTTCATTCACTTCACAGATGGTGCGAGGATTCAGAAGCATCACAGTCCACAGACGTCCATTATCGCTCTTTGACGGGTGAGGGAAGTTTTAATTGGCGGATGGTATTCCCCATCAAATATTCCGTTGTCGAAGACATGGTAAGTTATCATCAGTGCTGGATTTGTTATGAAACAAAATATGTAGGTAATTTCTTCGGGCCTTAGGATCTTTTGGAAATCACCTGTGTGCTAGAATTGAAAAGAAATTCAATCATTTTAGAATTTAGGGTAATTGCGGGAGAGATGCCGCATTGGGATAGATGCCGCATTCAACCAAACTCATTCATCTAGCCATCCTCGCAAAAAATTTTATCTTGCTTTTTCTTTGTTAGGTATTCAACCAAAAACGCAGGACAAAAAATTGGTTGCAGCCGACATGTAACGGGATTTTTTTTATATTTGTTTTATTTTACGCTCCCTTACTCACTATGGAAAATTTTCAGTTTGTCACAAAAAGTTAATGCGGAAGGAAGTTATCGCGTATTTTTACAGTGTTTTAAAGAATACTTGTGTGTATTTTTGTTTTGTTTGTTTAATTTTTTTCTCAAGTTTTGAAGTGTGGTGCGGCATCTCTCCTTAACTTTGGAGAGAGATGCCGCTGTTTTTTTCTTGATCACAGAAGATTGAATTCATTTGAATGCAATCTTTGAATTAACTTAAATGAATGAATTCACAATCAAAGACTTCAAAATGAATGGTGACTTCATATTTTGAAGTTAAAGTATGGCATTGAATTTATATGATTGAAGTCAATATGAAGATGTGTTTCCTGTGACTTCAATTAATGCATTCCAAAATGATTGCATTCTTTTACAACTCTGCTGTGTGCAATATCAAAAAAAAAAAACAAAAAAAAAAAAAACAGTTCAGGTTTCTCTGAGATTTCAGACCCCTTTGGCAATGTCAGAATCTTAATACTGGAAACCGCTTAAAAACTGAGACTCAATTAAGTTTTTAATAGATTTGATCTGATTGAAATTTGATTTGATTTGATTGAAATCTATAATCCTATCAAAATTTCTTAGATGTCAGATTATAAACTGTGATGCAATTGGCTAAGATGATAGTTGATTATTGATAAATAAATCACACTAAAAACATAAATGTTAAAAAAGTAGCCAAGTTCTTCGATATACAAAAACATTTGCGTAACAAGTCAGTCGTGAAAAGTACTGAGATCTAAAAGTATGCCAAGTTCTAAGTTTATGAATGTTAAATATCAAATATTGTAAGTAGAGTAATATTGAAGAACCTCAAAATGAATGGAGAATCTTGAATTTTCGATTTTTTCTCTTGTATAGACCACAAGGCCTACCGTTGTGTGAAATTACAAGACTCTACGATGTCGGGAAGTGCTCCATAATTTTGATGATCTGTCAGTGAGTGAGGTCCGTTTGCTGATACACAACTTAAGCATTTAAGTTCTATTTAAAAAGTTATGTGAGAGGAAAGAGTAGCCCTTAAGCGTTTTAAGTTGAACATAAATGTTTATGATTCGTATCAGCAAACGGGCCTTAGTTAATGAGTGAGTGAGTCAGTTACGGTTTTTGCGATTTTTGCAGTCTTATATCTCGGGAACCACTAAAGCTAAAGAATTGAAATTTGGTGAGTTGCCTAAGCCTGGTGAGCTTAGCAAATGCTGAGTTTGAAGTTTCTGACTTTATTGGTACTGAAGTTAGAGGAGGTCGAAAATCGGCTCAGTTTGTTCCTGGAAAAAGGATGTAGTGCCAGAACTTGGATGGGGACTACCGTGCCTTTGATAAATAAATTTACAACTGGCTAACAGATTTTTAGGTGTCTATTTCATAAATTTGTTGCCAAAATGTGTTGCTTCAGTATGAATTACACCAAAAGTCGAAAAGTTAATAAATATATATAAGTGAATGGATGGGAGAACATAAAATGAAGAAAGTAACATAACAAACAATAACTATAGAATAAAAAAAAAACAAAACATATATTTTGGAAATTCCCAAACCAATCAGAACAAAACAAAAAAACGTTCATGATTTAGCAATCAAGTTCACCGCTCTAGGTCAATTCTCTATCTGTGAAACTGTGAAGCGATAAGTTTTTTCCCAACTTCACAAATTTGTGAAAAAAAAAATTAATTAAAGCAATTTTTTTTTTTCAAATAATAAATTTGTTTTCGCACTCAACGATTTTGTGAAAAGTGCTGTGTTAAAATATGCCCAGTATGGCGTCTATTATTTGTAATTATTAATTAATCGTAGGATTAATTTGGCAATTATTATTATTGTTATTCGAAATTATATTTTATATAATTTAACAACCAGATGCCGCTGCTGATTTTCGTTCTCAGATGTGGATAGGTATTGAACAGACCTTTCTTTTGATGTACATATTGATGGGTTTGGGGAACATTTTTGAAAATGTAATTTTTTTCGCAAGGGGTTAGCCTTGATTTTTTTCAAAAAAGTCGAAAAAAGTGATGTCAAGAATTAGACAACAAATTGTACACCACGGGAAAGGTCTGTAAAATCCCTTTCGAGCACTGGGAGCCACAGGTCCTTGAATTGCTTGGTTGCGGAGATATCACCATTAAAGGCAAGTCAAATGCAGAGGCGTGGAAAATGATGCGAAAAATTTTGGATTGAAATATCTCAACAACCAGATGCCGCTGCTGATTTTTGGTCTCAGATGTGGAAATTAACAAAAATTATATGACAATATATGATTTTATAATTTATTACACTGTTCAGTACCTACATGTTTTGACAAACATTTATCAGAATGAGTTCAAAAATCGCATATGTTCAGTTCAGCAAGGGGTGAAATGAGAAATGGCTGTGAAAACTAAAATGACAACCTTTTTTTCACTTCATAGTTTCACAGATAGAGAATTGACCTCGTGGGTTAATATATTTGTTTTGAAGTTAGGTTAACAAGGAAGTCAAATTTTCGTACTGATCGCATACTGATCGCACGTACTTGCTCACTAATGTTCACTCACATCGTAACCAAGAAGATTTAGTAGAAACGGCTAAATAAGAGTAGTTTCTTACTTAGTTTTTTTTTATATATCTACAATTTTGTTTTCATTTTTTTTTCTAAAAAATAATTTAACATGACAATTATGAGTATTTAATATTTTACATGTTAAAACATAATTTGATAAAAAATATCATTCACCAGTTTTCGAAATATTGAATTTTCAAAAAAAAATTGATTTTCAAAAACACAAAAAATAATGTATTTCGAAAATTTTAGTAGGCAGTATTATTTTGAATTTCAAGGACCTCCTGTACTAAACATTTATCAAAATCCGTTGAACCGTTAATGAGAAAGTCAACAATATAAACATAAAACATTTTATGTTAATTTTTTCCTTACCCAAACTATAGACTGCTACTATAATCTTACACTGAATTTTGTTTATCAGAATCGTTGAAGCAGTTTTCGATATAATTGAGTTTTACCATTTTCGCTCCAAAAAGTTGTATGGTAGGTACCGTTATTTTGGAGATAAGAAAAGATTTAAAAAAGAATCGCTTCGTCGACCTACAGAGATACGACAGAACACCACAGAACGTGACAGACAGAGAAACGGAATTGCGGGACCTACTATTTCGTGTTCTCTATCATCGTAATGTCAAGTTTGATTAAAATCCCGAGATCGGTTTTTTCGAAATGCAAAAATTTACCTATAGCAAAAACGAGAGAGTTTTTGTATTTAAGTTAACTTAGAGTTGCATAAACCTTAAAACAAAAAAAAAAACAAAATGGAAAAGTCGCACGACACCATAGCAGATGCTTGTCAACTGGGCGAAAATTAATGTCACTTTGATAGTTCCGTTCAACTAAAATTATGTTAACCAAATCGTATAAGGTCAAGGTATTGATTTAAAAAAAATAAATACTATATAAATTGGACTTTTCAGTGTATATGAATTTTTTGATATACCAAGTGAAGATGAAATGTCCAATAGGCAGTCCGACCCTGGTCACTCATCTTCTTTGAGCTTGTCTATCAGATTTTTGATAGATATCAAATTCTACTCAAATCCAATTCATTAAGAGCTTAATATTATGTACAAGGATAATTCGATAAAATATAAGATATAACAACTCATTTCAATGTGGGCTACCATAGGCAACAAATCATTATTTACCTTACCAATATCCTAATTAATCCGTTCAATAGCTAGCATTCAGTCTGTGATGTTTTTAAAATTTAAATAGATGATTATTAAACGGAAGAGTGGTTTGCTGGAAGAATATGAAGTCAAGCAGCCACCTGTGTTGTATTTACAAATTTGGGAAAACGATTCATTTTCCGCGGATGATTTTATGGGCGCCATGGAAATTTGTTTATCGAATTTCCCACAACCATTCGATCACAAAAAGTTATGCACCGAGAGCCAAATGAAAAAGAAAACCAAGTCGATGAACTTATTTCGGGATAAAATCATCAAAGGCTGGTTTCCATGTAAAGGCCCTTCGGAAAAAGGAACAAATGACAGGATGGCTGTAATAAGGAACACATTTTATTATTAATTAAAATAATTTTTTGAATATTATTAACTTTAGGGTAAATTAGAACTTGAATTAGAAATGTTAACTGAAAGTGAAGCTGCATTGAACCCTGTGGGACTTGGTCGGAATCCACCAAATGCTTTACCAGCTCCAAAGTAAGTCAAATATATAAACCAACAATATTTTATGTATTATGTTCTTTTTTATACCAGGCGATCAGAAACATCATTTAATCGTCTTACAAACCCATTAAAGGCGGTAAAGCATATTCTAGGACCTGCAGTAAAAAAGTGTTTGTGTTATACGTTTATTGTTGCGGGCGTTTTTATTGTGGCCATTTTGCTCCTAGAGGATATGCCACATGTTATATTGAATATGATTCCAGACAAGTAATTATTTGTGTTGTGTTTTCTTATCAAATATTTAATTAAAATAATTATTTAAAAATATTAAACATTTTGGATATTCTTTCATTAACTAAATATCATTTTCCTTTGGGAAGATAATTAGGTTAAAGAAGACGTACATATATCTTTCATTTGATCCCTAAATGGATAGGTATTTATAAAACATTTTTAACCAGAAATAAAAACCGGAAGTGGCCATATTATGACCCCCGGAAATCACTTCGAACCACTTCCTAAATAAATATCATTAACTTTTCTTCGGAAATTGGATTTGCGATGTCAACTTTCTGCCTTTGAAATTTGTAATTTGTAATTTGTACGGTCGACTTTATTTAAGATGAGAACGTTGGATGATATGTGGATAAGACCAAATACAGTAGCATTTATCTTTTAAGCACCGTGTATCCCATCAAGCCTGAAGCCATTTAATGACGAACTGATTGACTCTTATCAGTGTGGTTTCAGAACTTGAAAGTCTACCATCACAATGCGCTAAGTCCTCGAAAAGACCCAAGAATTTAATATGGCTACACACCACATTTTCATCGATTTCAAAGCAGCTTATGACAGTGTGAGCAGGCATGAGCTATACCGTGCCATATCAAGTTTTGGCATCCCTGATGCCAAACTGAGACACGTTGTCAGAATGAAGTATACCAGAGACAATGGCGCGGATCAACAATGCTAACGCAACTGGTAATATCTTTCAAAAATCCAATCAATATCTAGGATATGTGGATGACTTGACATAATGGGAAGAACCAAACGCGCAGTTATGGGCTCCTGTTGCAGCATCGAGTTAGGAGCGAGCAAAATGGCTTATGTTATCAATATGGTTAAGACTATCATCAAATAGAGTCGAGTCGCATCACTTGGTCACAAACATGACTATTGATAGATATAATCTAGTTGTGGTCAATGAATTTAGCTACCTGAGAACAAAATCTGCAAGTGTGAATGATTTTACGTGAAAAAAAAATGATTCACTTTGACAGTTATATGATAAATCTGATAGACAATATGTTTGAATAAATTTGCTTATCTGTGTACGCCTTATCTGTCAAACAAATTGAATCTCACCCTTGCTGAATCGCAAATATGTAGTGTACCCGATTTTTGTGTGTATACCACTTTGCCCCTGGGCACATCTGTGTATTCGGCGCTGAAATCAAGCGTAGAATAACTCTAACTAACCCTGCAATAGTTTCTTTCAGAAAAACGAGCATGCAATAGATATTTCCAATGCAGTCCACAGATTTCATGAAATAAATTGTTTTACGAATTCGATTTTAGCATTTTTAATTGGGATATAGGTAGGTACTATAGCAATATAGGGCAAGTTTTGAATTTTTAAAAAATCGAATTCGAGATTTCAATAAAAAGTTGACATTACGATGGTAGAGAACACCAAAAAAGTGGGTCCTGCATTTCCGTCTGTCTGTCTGTACAACTCTCTACAGCCTAAACTGCTGAAGCGATTTTCTTCAAACTTGGTATATTTAAGCTTTTTAAGTGATTGTCCAAAATAGATGTTTGAATCGTTGTTTTAACGTTAAAAATATCGATACTTGCGATACAAATTTTTCTACCATCTAACGATTTTGATAAGAATTATTGGGTGTACTACTTTGGGTTGGCGTACATTTTGGCCAACAATTTTTTTTTAAATATTACGATACCTGCCATATGTTTTCGACTTTCTCATAAGCTGCTCAACGGATTTCGATCAAAATTTGTGTACAGGACCTCCTTCAAATTCTAAATAATACTGCATTTCAAAATTTAGAAAAAAATGTGTTTTTTTTGGATTTTTGAAAAAAAATATTTTTTTTTAAATTCAATATATCGAAAACGGGTCTACGATTTTTTCTGAAATTTTGTTTTTGAATTTATATTATTAAACATTTAAAATGTTCATACCAATTTTTTTAGAAAAAATTTAAGAATTTTTATATATAAAAAATTAACTGGAAAACGACTTTAAAAATACATTTAGCCGTTTCTATTAATAATATTTAGCATATAATGTAAAGTGCAAAAACGTGCGATCCAGTCGTGTATTTTATTTTCTTACCATCTCTGTGGAAATAAATGAAGAAATAATTTGACGTTTAATGTTAGCTCGACTCACATTTGTGTGGTTTTTACCTTTACATGTGTATATTGATGGGTTGAGTGGGTTATCCATTTCGTGGTTTCAAAAGCAAACGTAAATAAAAAACATATCAGATATTTTTTTTCATGATATTTTTTGATATTTGATATCTTTTTTATTATAAAGTTTGAACGTTGACATTATGTGTGAAACACTACATCATTTAAATGACCACCACGTGAATTGTTTCAACCATCGATTCTTTTGAGGTAATTTTCG
The DNA here is from genome assembly GCA_910595825.1 of Philhelius pedissequus. Lineage (NCBI taxonomy): Eukaryota > Metazoa > Arthropoda > Insecta > Diptera > Syrphidae > Philhelius > Philhelius pedissequus. The sequence continues at coordinate 138,494,101 of OU343162.1, forward strand.
ACCACTTTTTGCCACATATTGGCGGTATCTCAGCCATAACTTGACAATGTTGGTTTTCAAGTGCTCAAGAGTTAAAGGTTTATCTGCATAAGCACGGTCTTTCGCTTAGCCCCACAAAAAAAGTCCAGCTGTGTCAAATCGCTTGATCTTGGTGGCCAGTTGATATCGCCACGGGCGAGAAATTACGCGGCCAGGAAATGTCTCTTGCAATAAAGCCATATTCGCTCGAGTTGTGTGGCATGTGGCACCGTCTTGTTGAGATCACATATTCTCCAAGTCGTATTCTTCAATAGCAGGCAAAAAAAAGTCGGTTATCATATGACCATAACGCTCCGAATTGACGGTGACTTTCGTTCCATCGTCGTTTTCGAAGAAGTAAGGTCCAATCACTCCTCCGGACCAAAGAGCGCCCCAAACAGTGACTCTTTGTGGATGTAATGGCCTCTCTTCAATTACATGAGGATTCTCAGAACCCCAAATAAGACAATTTTGTTTATTAACATACCCACCGAGTGAGAAATGTGCTGTTGTTCAAGCACCCATTCGACGTATCTACGACGTTGTGAATGGTCCGCTGTCTTCAGTTGTTGTGTGAGCTGGACTTTATATGGATGTAGGTTTAGATCCAAATGCAAAATAGGCCATAATGTGCCGTAAGACAGGTCTAATTCCTGAGAACGACGAGGAATCGACACATTCGGGTCTTCGGCAACACTTTCAATTACAGCTGCGATATTTTCAGTGGTACGAGCGAAATGATGATGCACAGGCCTTACAATATATGAAACCAATCCAGTCTCTTCAAATTTCTTCACAATTTTGCCAATTGCTTGCTTGGACGATTATGTAAACCAAAATCTCCTCTTAAAGCACGATATTTGGCTGTGGCAGAATCACCATTTTTGTAGTAGGTTTTAACAATTTTTATGCGTTGTTTTTCGTAAATGTCAGACTTTCAACTGAAAAAAAAAATTGGTTTAACAACTAAGTTTGACAGATGTCGAATTCCAGCGCTATACTTTTGAAACCGCAAAATGGATGATCCTTTACAATAGGTGTTGTTTGCTTGGCACTCTGATTGTGAATAAGATTTCATGAAATAATTTGCCCACCGAACTAAGAAATAAAAATTTCTGCAATAATTGCTGAAATAAAAACAAATATCAAAATTGCTCGTGGAGGCATATCGCTGAAACATATCCCAAAATAAGTTTATATTAACTGGTTTAGTAAAACTCCCTTAATGTTGTTGTTTCTAATTTCTAAAAAGTTATACTTTATATTTATTAAACGACCTTCCAATTTGAAATAACAATTTGGTTTCTAATGGCAGATCTTGAACTTTGGAAAATTACATCCATGGATAAGGTGTTCGGCTGGAATTAAGGCTAAAAATACAATTTGAATTATAGCTCATCGATATGATTCACACACAGCCCTTCCTTATCCTTATCTACGTTAACATAATTAATAAAAAAATGGTTTTATATTATTTTGCTTTAACAGCTGATCATATTTCATCAAGATGAGATATTTCATTTAGGTATGACTTGTTCACATAATCAGTTCAACTCAACTTCTAGTGTCACAATTTCTATCAGCACTCACTGACAGTGAATTAATTTAATAACCCTGAAACAATTTCTATCTTTTTACTTCAGAGGTAATGTCGATAAATCATCCATGCGAAAAGTTCCAATCACTAAGAAATTTGTTTGCCCTAAGAAGATTCCTAGCAAATTAAGTATAAACAAGAATATATAGGTTGTATGAATTTGCTTTTGCTTCTTAAGTTCCATACATTTTAATATAAAAAAATAATGAAATGATAAGTCTGAAGACATAACCTCGAAATATAGATAATGTACTTATACTATATGTATATATTAACAAGTTATTTTTTTTATTTTAGAATGATATACAATATTTTCCCACATTTTTTTTTACGAATATTCACGTTTTATAAAATCAAAATAACAAACGGGGTGGCCGTGGCGCGATAGTGTGTGTTCGCCTGTCAACCTCATGGTCACAGGTTCGATCCCTGCCGTAGTCTATGTCCTCTTATTTTTCCATTAAACACCAATTCTAAAATAAATGTCATACGAGTTCCTTGCTTAATCATTACATGCTGTTTAGGCATAGAACTAACAAAATGTGATTGAGTAAAACTAGTACACCGATAAATATGACAACGAACAAAAAAAAAATAATGCGCATTATAAGGGACATTAGTTCAGCCGCCATCCCTGGAGATACAATCTGAGACAACAACCACCTCCAGCCTCAGATCATCGCGCCACACATATTTAATATCCTTCTTTCTCTTCCTAACCTAACGCCCGCGCCGGCGCTGTGTTGAAACATTTAAAGGGTAGTATAATCCCTTGAGCGCGTGTAGATTATAAAAAAAGCCCTTTGCAAAGCTATTTTCGCGCTATTTTATTTTATATACAATAATTTTGTAAACTATCTGCTGCAACGATCATTAGACCTAATAGGCTTATATTATTTGATATCTTTTCAATAGGTGCTAAGAATACTCTTGACATCTATGAATATTGTTTGTCATAGTCTCTAATACTCGTAATCTCCTTTTTTTGCAAAAGAACGTAGTCATTGAACTTTACTTCAAAAGTCTGTTTGATATTAAGCAGGGTTCTAATTTTATTATAGGTCTATAATTAGAGAGATATGGAAAAAGCAAAAGTGGTAATCGTGGAGTTATTTGTCTCCGCAGTTGGATTTTATTTTTTACTAATTTTATTATTATTATTATTATAAATTTATTTAGTGCAATATCAAACTACAATAAATTAAGCATTAAGGCTCTAACAAATAAGCCATCAGCCTTCGCTCTTATTTATAAGGTAAAATTTAAAATTAGTATGTTTAAGTGTACAATTTTCTATTCTTACATTTTATTTAACAAATTAAATTTTTGTAGGAATTCTATAATTTTTAAACTGTTTTCTAAGCTCGGATTTTTAATTAAATTAACGTTGTCGTTTCTGTTAGTGGCTGATTGGAATTTAGGACAGGTGTTCAAGATGGGTTCTATCGTCATTTTTTGTGGATTGTTGCAAAATATGCAGGAATTGTTGGTTACATGCTTGTCGATGAGGTGTATATGTGTAAGATGGGTATGACCGAGTCTAAGTCTTGTTATAGCTCTTAGTTCTTTCCTCTGTAGTTTATTCGGTAGATGAACCTTGGAACGAGAAGGGTTGATTAAATTGGTGTAATAATTGTTTATGTTTTTTGAAGTTTTGAAGAGATTTTTCGACCTGCGAGTTTGTGATTATTTTAAAGAAATCATATGGGTTGGTGATGGTGTAAGTGTCGATGGGTGAGTTGGTAGCCAATTTGGCTGCAGAATCAGCTGCTTCGTTTCCAGGAACGTTTACATGGCCTGGTATCCAAACGGCTTTAATTTTTGTTGTATATTGGCAAAGTTTGTTTCGGATTTTGATGATGGGTATAAGTCCGCAGTTTAAATTCTTAATTGCGTTTAAGACAGAAAGGCTGTCAGAGAATATGCAATATTTGCCTCTTCTCTTTTCAGCGTATTCCATTGCACCTATAATTGCTGCTCCTTCGGCTGTGAATATGTTGCTGTGGTGGTGGAGTCTACGGGCTAGTACGGTGGTGAGATTTTGGTCGACTATTACGAAGGCGATATTATGATTTATTACTAAACCGTCGGTGTAGAGAAAATTGAAATTTTGTTGTGACAAGTTGTCAAACTTTTCGATAAATAATTGTCTAAAATGGCTTGGATGCAGATTTTCTTTTTTAAAGACCGAGAGTTGAGTGCCCACGCTACTCTTTCTTAATTTCCAGGGTGGGACACCACCTGGCGGAATGTTGAGTTCCTTTGCTGTATGTGTAGCTTTGAGGATAGAATGTTTTATCTTGGGTTTGGTTTTACGTCTGATCGTAGCGATGAAATCTTTATGTAAAGGGGAACCATGTGAGGTGAGTAGCTTTGGAATTAGTTTGGCTGTAAGTAGGTCTCTACGTCCCTCCAGCGGCACGAAACCCTTTGCCCTTAACTACTAACTAATGTGAATTCAGACAAACATGATGCCGGAATAGTTGTTGGACATTCGACCCATTAAATAAACAGAATAACCTGCAACTTCCTACGAAAACATTGTATGATGTATGATGATGAAAAGTGTTTGGACTAATAAACTAAATTCCACAAATAGGATGGACATTTTGTAGAAACTATTCCATACACTCGTATAATATACGATATATGTGAAAAGTACACATTTAGTATAAGAAAAAAGAACGTGTGTCCTTATTATGAAGGTCACTACCTTTTAGTTAAGTTTTTTTTTTAACTTAATGATAATACAGAAAATTATGCACCAATTTTGCTTGAAAGCCCTGATTTTTACTTGCGTACATACTAGGTATATAGGTCAAATTTTGAATTTGGAAAAAAATCGATATTTTAATCAAACTTCATACATAGTACGATGATGGAGAATACCCGCAAAATGGATCCCGCAATTCCGTCTGTCTATCGTAGGTCGATCTACAGCCTAAACGGCTGAAGCGATATTCTTCAAACCTGGTATTTAAGCATCTTAGGTAATTGGCTCTAATCTTTTTACTAAGCGCCAAAAATAACGGTATCTGCCATTCAATTTTTTGTACCGAAAATGGCAAATTTTAATTATCTCAAAAACGGCCTTAACAATTCTGAGAAAAATAAAATGTACGACTGGATCGCACGAACTTGCTCTTATGTTCGATCACATCGTATGCAAAAGATTTCTATTAAAAATATAAATATATTTTAAATATTTTTTAAAGTCGTTTTTTACTTAATGTACAAATGTAATGTAATGTAATGTAATATACAAAACTTCTTTAAATTTTTTCTAACAAAAAATCGTATGACAATCTTAAATATTTAATAATATAAACTTAAAAACAAAATATTAAATCGGCTTAATCAAAGAAAAAATAATTCAAAGTTTTGAAATAAAAACTTAAACTAATTTGATGTAAAAAATCGTACGCCATTTTATTTCCTGGGTAAATTTGAATTTATGAGAAAAAAATTAAAAAATCTTTGGAGCGCTTTTTGTGAAAAAAAGTTTTTTTTTTTAAACCACCAATTCATAGGTATTCAGCAAATACATAATAGTATATATATATTATATTATTTTATATATTACATATACATACCTATAATTTTTGAAAATAAATTTAATGAGCAGTTTTCGAAATATAAATAATTTTTTTTAAATGCTTTTAAAAATACAACAAAATATTGATTAAAAATATTGGTATGCAGTATAAATTGGACTACCTACACCTTTATATGTATGTGTGAAATTTCGAAAGAATCGATTAAGCTATTTATGAGATAGCCGAAAGCACAAAAAAACGGTCGGTGTAGTTCTCAGATTTTTCTTATCGAAGCCGTGTTCGAGATGGTAGGCAAAATTGTATGACAAGTGCCGTTATTTTTGGGGCTAAAAAAAGACGATTCAAAAATCTATTTGAGACAATCGCTTACGTACCAAGCTTAAAGAAAATCGCTCAGTCTGTAGATCAATTTACAGATCGACAGACATGCGGAAACCACTTTTTTAGTGTTTTCTAAATATGTACTGTCAAGTGTGATTAAAATCTCGCGAGATCGACTTGCCCTGTGTATACATAGGTATCGCAAGTAAAAATTCAGTGCACTATTACTGGTGCAGAGTGTAGTCTACATTTAGGTTTAAAAAAATATGTTTAGGATTTTGCATTGCCGGAATACTTCATTCCATACATTAAAGTAGCTATGAAACCAGTGAAAAAAGTGTCAAATTGTTTTGCCAATATGAAACACAAACTGCCGCTGACGCAGAACTCAGGTGTTGTTTATAGCGTCCCATGTTAAGACTGTCCCAAAAAATACATCCGCGAAACCATTCAAAAGTTCTGCAGAAGACTGGAAGAATACTCAAATGAATGTGATAAGGTGACTCAGGCACAGCTAATTTGAAGACTATTGCACCACTGGCTAACCATAAACACCATACTGGGCACTCTTTCAATTTGGATAATACCGAAATATTAAAATTTGAACGCAGTAATTTCAAGTTACAGGTTCACGAGGTAAACCAGATAATTAAATTTGCAGAAGATGTATGTAATTTTAAAACTGAAAAAAAAGATTACACAAATACATATATCAATCTCATCTTATATGCTAATCAAAAAAGTTAACACCGAGCCACGCATCGTGTAAACACAAAAAGTTCACAATGAAACATACACTGTATAAACACTGCACACCACAATTAGTGCGGACCTCTACCTTTTGTTTTTTTTGTCTTTTATGTTTTGAAGCATTCATTGACAGATGTCAAAATCATTGTCAAAAATAACTTAAACTTGTGATAAACATATACTAGGTACACTGTATATAATTTTATCTTTTTAATATTTATTTTTAAATTTTATATTCCTGATGTTTTCTTGGTCTTATTTATAGATCCTGATGATAGATACGTGATATAAAACGGTTTTTTGATTTTCTATTTTTTTGATAACGGCTCAATGGATTTTGATCAAAATTATTCTAGAGGAGGTCCTTCAAATATAAAATCTGCCTACTAAAATTTTCGAAAAATGTTTTATTGCATTAAAAAAAATCAATTTTTTTGGAAGTTCATTATTTCGAAAACGGATTTATGATTTTTAGTTGATATAATAGACATACCTTAAATAGAGATACTACTTTTTTTTAATTCACGATATTTAATATAGCTACCTATAAAAATTAAGAAAAAAACGACTTTAAAAATATATTTTTAAAATGTTTTACTGTGAATCATCTACCCCAAAATATTTATTAACTTGAATTTCTATTTTCACAAGACACACCCTGTCATATTTTAATAAATCTGTTTAAAATAAATCTCATTTAAATCTTCACTGGACATTTAGTTGAATAAATGACACTAACCTATTTCCAAATTGAAATGAGTAGGTACATTCATCGCGAAAGTGATTTTTTCCTTTCGTTTGGGATCGATGAAGCTGTAGATATGTCTATTTTACATCTTATAAGAAAATGAAACACCATTTACATTTCAAATTGTGCTGTCACTATTAATGTGTAGGTGTACATTTTGGCTAAATCTTAGATTCGCTTAATTTTCTACAGATTTTTGTAGGTACCTATGTGTGTAAAGAACAAATAGAAAATATAAGTTCCTATACCTACATACACTTTTCTTAGTGACGCTTTAAATAAGGTTCGATTAATAATAAAGGTATGTATCTTATAATGCCTTTTTTGTTCTTATTGCTTTCGAAAAAACGAATACCTATGAATAAAAACTACCAAATAACCTAACAAAAATATATACCTTTACGAAAAAATTCATTTTGTCGGTTCAGTTGGCCAATCCACAGGTTGTCTATAACAACCCTGGTTGAGTACATTTTTGATTATAGCCACTTGCCGGTTCTCCATAATCCAATCAAAACATGTATGAACTGTGTAGTTCCGTAAGTTCTCCTTAAACTTCTCATCATGTAAGCCACCAGGGTTCGAATCTTGCTCCAATCGGAGCAAATTTGCTCCAATTTTTAAAGAAAAATAAATCTTCGACGCTCCGATTTTACTCCCCTTTTTCACACAGACAATTTTGTTAAATATATGAGCTCCCAGCTAACCCTAGATTAGGACGTTTGAAAGTAGGTACCTACCTACCCCTGTTCTTCGTTCTAAGTTCATCTATTCATGTTCGCTTATCATTATATTTGAATGCATGTTATAAAGGGTTATACTTAAATAAACGTTTATTAAAGAAAGTGTCCTGAAAAGTAAAAAAAAAATCAGTTTGTTCCAAAACTACTCCGGAAATTTAGCATTTGCTCCACTGTTTTGCAAATTCTGTTCCGCAATCTTATGACTGAGTTTCGAACCCTGCAATCCACTTACAATTCTCTCTTTCACAACAGAAGACAAATACACATAATATATTTCACATAATGCAGTGCTCTAGCTCCAACTTCAACTATTGCTTTTCCCCACTAAATCCAGCTTGATCAAGAACCAGCATACATAATAAAATAATCCATCATCCATCACATCCGATTAAACGATGCATACTGAGGTGAATCTTCTGTTTTGGTGCTTCTCGCTTCCTCTCCGGGCTCTCGCCGAAATGAAGTTGAGAAGGGTTATTCATTGCACCTGACATGACTGGCGTCGTTGGCTGAATGTTTTGTTTGTTAGTTTGCTGGTGAGAAAGGGGGGTACAAGAAGTTACTCGCTTGTAACGATACGAAAACAACTCAGTTCATATGTGGTGGGTGAGTGAGTGAATGTTGCTTGTGTTGTGTGTGGAGTCTGTCTGGTTGTATTTTATAGTTGAATATCCGAATGGTGGTATAGTGTAGTGTTTTGCACTATTTTGCACTTGGCATTTGTCACTTTGCTTTCGCCGCTGTTCCAGTCGAGTTCGAGAGATAATAGACGCGCAAAATACGTTCGTGAGATAAAAATTCTTTTTTTTTTCATTTTTTGTTATTCGTTAAAATTTTTGAATAAAAACGAAGTTTTTTTTCGACACTGTTGGTACCTGTACGAATTGCGCGTTTATTGTTCTCAACAAACTTGTTAAATAGAAAATAAAAAAAACATAAAATAGAAACAAACAAAGCAAACATTCCAAAACACGTGAGAGAATCTCGCAAAGTGAAATTTATAATAAAAAATAAATTCCCTCATTTCGTGTATGTGATTAGACTCAGCTGCCTCGTCCTTCTCATCAACGTGGTCCGGTTTATTGCAAATTCACGTTGTTTCTTCTAATCTCTCAAATACAGTGTGGCCCTGTTAAGTTGAACGTTTACAGACGAGTTTAATGTGCTTCTTGTTTTTTCACAGTATCATCGTTGGGAAAATTTATTAATTGCGACTTCATAGAAAGAAAGTATCCGGAAAATAGGACAGTGTGGAATGCTTAACTGTTTTGACCCTATTGTGGATACCGTGGCTATTTTTGTGGATAACTTTGTCGTTTCGTTTTGAATCATTGGTGTGTAAAACTACCTTGCGAGTACCTACATACAAAATAACTTCCTACTTTATCGTTTCACAACAAAAACAAAAGTGGTAAGTACCTTTACATACCTAATTAAAAATAAAAGTATAAAATAAACCTTTGTTTTGGTAATTGACATTTAGTGGGTCTAACATTTGTGATATGTTGTGTCAAGTTTTTCACATTGTTTTTTGTGGGTAACCTAAAATATAAATATTTATGTATGTAGGTAGGTATGACAAGTTGTGCGTTGGTGTACCCATGTACAAGAGGATTCATACATATTGTGGGTTCAGAACAATCTTACATAGGTTATAGATAATCTACTAGCATTTTAAAAAGTAGGTGGGTACCTGGCACACTTGAAAAAAAAACAATCATTTTTGACACAACGTGTTTAAAGTTTAAACTCGGTACCTAGGTAGGTTGATAAAAAAAAGAAGTTAGGTAGGTGCAAATAAACTTTCTTTTGTAAATTTGCATTTAAAATAATTAACATTTTACAAAAAAAAAAAAAAAAAAATACGGCAAGTGCTTGTAAATTCATGGCTGAACTTTCCTTTAGGTTAGGATGAATTTTAATACCTGGATACTTTTATTCGGTAGATTTATGCTTAAGAACAATGGCGCAAAATTTTAATCAGCCTGATGTTAAGGACTTAGCATGATACTACTTAACAGTTTGCTAATACTAAAGCACTTTACTAATATTTTCCTAATTTTAATCACTTTTTAACCAGCACCAGACTAAATCTATTTTCTTAACAAACTACAAATAAACACGCCTAAAATAGTGCAAAAAAGTAATCGAACATAGTACGATACTAAAAAAATAAAGTAGCCATTTTGTGATTTTAACTTTAGTAAAATGTGTATAAAATCGTACTAAACTGGTTTAAAATTAGCAACATCCTCTTTTAAGCTTAGTATCATACTAAAAATGATTTAACATATAACTAAATCGTTTAAAATTTTGCGCCATCAAATATAACAATTTTAAAGTGAGGAAACTTTCATTAGGGTCGGTTGGGGTAAATGGGAACATATTTTGTATTTTTGAAAGACACATTTTTTCAGAAATGTTAAATATATTAAAACAATTTTTTTTTAAACTTTTGAAAACAACAATTGTATAAAAGTTACCAGATAGTTTACTTATGATGCCTTAATAAAGCTTTACAAACAAAAAAGTGATTTAGGGCAGAGTTTACATTTACCCCCTCCACGTTTACATTTCCCCCATTGATTTTAAAAATACTGGGGTAAATGGGAACAACTAACTTCAGTCCTCTAAGTGCTAGGACATCGTCTATGAGGTTAAAGTAAACAAACATGAATTTTATTTGGATTTTTCGGTTGGAAAATCGATTAACTCAATGTTTACATTTACCCCATATATGCATATCACCCATCAAAGAAGACTCCGAAAAGTACCTTATTGCTTTTTTCAAATAGAAACCAATTCATTGGGCAATCCACAAGCATTTTTCAGGTGGAAGTTCATGCAATAGCAATATGTGGCGATCGTAATCTTGAAAAGAACTATCGTAACCAATATATTGTCATCATATCAAACAGTCAAGATGCATTGAAAGCATTAAACTCTTATGTCATGTCCTCCAAATTGGTGTGCGAAAGTGTAGGCAAACTGAACGAACTAAGAAAAAACAATAAGGTCTCACTTTATTGTATACCTCCCGCTCCCATATAGGTATCCAGGGTAATTAGAACGCAGACTAATTAGCGAAAATAGGGGCAACAATGCCCGTAACGGGTACTACACCCTACTTCGGAATAGGAGAACATTTTATTAAAATTAAATCAAATAAGAAGAGGAGACCCGAACACCAAGAAATTGGAGAGGATTCCCCAAGTTAAGGCAGGCAAAACTGTTGATTGGTAAATACAACCAAAAACGGTTTACGGACTGCATCAGCTTAGCTAGAAACAAACTTAGAACCATAACGGGTTTCCTCACCGGTCACTGTAAGCTCAGAAGACATCTAAGTATTCTTGGCCTGGTAGATAGAGCCACATTGAGGTTCTGCCTGCACGACGACGAAACTCTAGACTTCATCTTGTGTTGTGTAAGAACTGCTAACCATGTCTGCTTTGATCGCAGGGACAGGAAAATGGGTGATATGACCGTAACTGTACATATACAGTCGGGTTTGAAGGGCTGTGTATTAGGCAAGTATGAACCTGTTTGAATTTCGGATCATAAATCGTACCAGTCTGAGCGGTCCCACGTCAAGGAGGCATAAAATACATTAAAAATTAAACTTAATACCTCGTCTATTGTATGTGCTACATATTTCTTTTTTAAAGCATGTCAATTTTTGTGTTACCATAACCGGCCACCTTCCATAACAGGACAAATTTCTCGTTACCGTCAGTGTCCGATTATGAGAAAGTTCACTGTATTTCGTTTTCAGTTCCCGCTGTCAGGGAGGGTCCTCGACCTCACACCATTGAATCCAATGATGTTTGTAGACCTTTAATTTTATGAAATATCACAGATTTAGGGACATTGTAGTGTTCTCCAGCTTGTAGATATGTCTTCTTTCTTCTGCAAAACATCTCACAGCGTTTTTAACATCGTTAATACATATTATATTTGACTCGTGCTTTCTTTTTTGTATAAGTTGGGGGTATTTAAAGCATTAGAAACAGAGTTATGCGAAAAAAACTTTAGGAAAATGGACGTTGACATTTACCCCAAAAACTAGTTTTCATTTAGCCCACATGCTTATATTACTTGGGTAAATGTAAACACGAAAGAAAAACTGCATAGAATATAAGAAAAAGGCGGTGTAATCACAGAATTAACTTCAATGCACTTTTATTTACATAATTTTATACGAACATTTTTCTTACGCTTCCAATATAATCAACTTTTTATACCAGTGACAAACACTCACAAACTTGAATTTCAGATTTCAGATAGAGGTTCTTCCCACACCTAAAATTTTCAACGAAATACGGACAATAACTCAATGATATTTCGTGCAACGGAGTCGCGACATTTCATATTCTAATTTTTGTTCCGTCTGGGAAAAATGTGAAAATAACGGCCGTTTCCATTTACCCCATGTTTACATTTACCCCAACCGACCATACTATTTTTAATTCATTTTTAAAGTTTTCATTTTTCATACAAAATGTATGCAAATGATGACTACCGACGACTTTTTTTTGTTGTTTAAAAGTTGTTTACCAATCCATAGATGACTGTATGCAACTTCGGTATGGTAAGTGTTGTGGTATGTGCATTTTTCTTAGTATAATATACCTAGGTAAATTGATTTCAAACTACTATTGTTGTTTTATTTCATTTCAAATCATAAAAAAACTTTGCACCCCCAACCTTGTCCCCACCCCATATCCTATAATATTGGCAGAAAGGGCGGTTGCTAGGGACAGCATGCCCCCCCCCCCCCCCCCCTTACACCCCGAGCTTTTTGTAACGCCGTGAACTTAATTACAGAAAAACTTCACCCAAGTAGGTTTTTATCTATACCTATGTATGTTTTGTATTATATTTAGTTTTGTATGATTACATACTTGCTTTTAAAGCACTTTTTCGTATCATTTAATAACTTTGAATGCCCAACAACAACTTGAGTGTGCTACCACCAAGTTTTTTCTCAATTATTTTTGGCTGAAATTATAGCTACATATTTCACGACTTGCCAAGGTCGATCATCAGATTCCTTTGCTCTAGTGGTGCTGGTCTACTTTTTCATTTTAATTGAAAAACTTCTTGTGCCTTCATCGTGTATTGAACCATGACATTGAACAATACAGCAAATAGTTTTTACTGACAGTAAATAGGTACATATGTATATTAAAAATGATGTATATAGCTTCTTTTCGAAAAATATTAAATTCCATTTAGTTAAATGTTTTCACGTAACTGTTTCATTGTTGAGAAAAATTACACTTTTACTTTTAATCCAAAAGTTGTTTCCATTACAATTTTCCCAAAAAAAGTACTTAGGGAGTTCATCTTTATTTTCGGTTATCATTTACAGTTTCAAATTACTCTTTCTTGAAAAACGTCAAATTTTAACACAATTTAACCTGCTCTACAGCTGCATACATTTTAACCTATTTTATTCACCACGCTAGTGCCAAAGCTTAACCCAGGTAGAAAATTTAACCAACATTTTAACGCAATTCACACACGGCTTTAATATACACATCATAAACTGGCATGAACTATAACTTCAACGCTTGAAGTAAGATGTACGTAGTTAATTTTTTTTTTTTTATAACTTTGCACGCGCTCAAGGGATTATGAATACCCTTTATATGTTTTTCTTAACACAGCGCGGGCATCCTGTGGAAAGATGTGTGGTGCGATGTTCTGAGACTAGAGCTGGTTGCTGTCTCAGATTTATCTCCAGGGATTCCGGCTGAACTAATGAGGAATTACCGTGCCTTATTTATTTTTGTCCCTTATAATTCGCATTATTTTATTTATTTCGTTGTCATATTTTATAGGTATACTAGTTTACTCAATCACATGTTGTTAGTGTTATGCCTAAACAGCATGTAATGAGCAAAGCAGCAACTTATTTTATGACAATTTTTAAAATTGGTTGTAATGGAATAAGAGAAGACATAGACAACGGCAGGAATCGAACCTGCAATCACGAAGTTGACAGGCGAGCACTCAACTATCGCGCCACGGCCACCCGTTTGATTGTTATCTCAAAACTTTTTTTTCGACGAATGCATAACTTGCCTATTATAGTAACTATAATCGCAAGTAAAAATAAATGGTGCCTAAGTAAACGAACCGGACTTTATATAGGTATAGGCCAATTGATAATTACCTTCAGAGTTCAACAGCTCTAAGGTAAAAGGCATTTGTACAGCTGTGATATTTTATCGGTCAACAGTTTAATCGTTTGCTGCTCAGTTAGTAACCAATTACCCAGTGCGTCACCTTTTTTTTTTTATTAAAACACAACTTAGTATTGGCCAATCTTTTTAACATCATTTTTTAAACTTGTCATTAATTTTTAATTCATTGTATTAATTTAAACTAATTATGTATGTATGTATGTTATAAAATGTTCATTTATGTTTATATGTATTCGAAAAAAATTAGGGTCATATTCAACTAAGCAGACAATAATGGAGAATATTGAACCTAAATTAAAACACAATTATGACGAAATACTAATATTTTTGTTTAAAAAAAATTAGATACCTTTATCACTTTGTCAATGTTGTTATTTTAATTGGTGCTAAATATTTGCATATGAAAAATTTTTTGCTATCCAATATTTTTAATGACTCCTTTCCTTATCGGGTCGATTAAATGTTTGGAGAAAATTACCAATTAGACAAATCATGTGCAATGAATAATTTATTGAAAAAAAAAGAAAGAATATAAATGCGGTAGTTAGGTAATAGAGATGGATTTTTTCTATTGTAAAGCTAGACATTTGATTTCATGGGCTGTTCTCGTGATAAGGTAGGTATTTACAAAACAAAATAAATATTTTTATTTTTTCCGCTCGCTTATAAAAAATGTAAGTCTAGAAAATCTAACAATCAGATATTGTTATTGAAATAGCTTCCTTCAATGTTTTCATTACATCAGAGGGTACTAGGTTTGTTCTTTATTTTTCAAGGTTTGTATAACCCTTTTCAAGTTAAATCAAATTTAATTAAGTGACTAAATAGAATATTAAAAAATAAACAATGTGTATTGAAAGTGACAGTGCTTGGGTTTAGAATTTGTGTAAAACAAAGATTAAATTTAAAAAACCATACATTTAATTAAATAGCTAAAAAATTACAAAGTTTTATAAAAGCTACGCAAGCCTATAAATTGTCAAATATAACGGTGTTAAACAAAAATTACCATAATTGTATTCTGATGGGACTTGCGTTGATTTATCGCTCATGTTGAATGTTCTATTCATTCCTCTTATTAGGTCTGTTCGATCTTCTCTGCCCAGGGCGCCTTATGTATTATTAGAACACTTTAATCATTATTGACTAAAAACCGGCTTGACATTCACATCAAGCATTTAAGAGCTAAACGCTTTGAGATCTATCATTTGTTTATACATAAAATATTATATTTATTTCATTATCTCTATTCTCATTTCATATACAGTCGAACTTCGATAACTCGAATATTTGATAACTCGAATGAAATTGGTTGGCAATTTGTTGGCGAAGTCTGAAGCTCACATGTAATTTTTGTTTGATAACTCGAACTTCTCTAACTCGAATGTCGCGATAACTCGAAGATATTATTTGGCGTCACCTTCGATAAGTCGAATTTTTTTTAGGTAAATTATCAAATTCTGTGGATTATTGCAAGTTCATTTCATAATGCATTACTATTGTGGTTACTGTGTTTGTATGTTCTATGACCTTGTATACTCGTACATATATGTGTGTTGAAAATAGTGACTCCATTAAGTGTGAGTAAAAGCTGTCATGATCCAGTGTTAGAACAAACATTATTAGATTGATATACGTATGTTATATAATACGAATTCAAAGTCTTAACTCGATAACTCGAATTATTATATTGGCAAGTGATGGTTCGAGTTATCGAAGTTCGACTGTATTTATATTGTCAACAATCACACAAATATAAATATAATTTGTGTTTGCAATATTGCTTTTACATCATGCAATTTGGGCTTCCGATTTTTAAGCACGTGGTTGAGGGACGTATGTATGTGGTGGCCGGGGTGGTATGTGGTAGACAAAACTGCTTAGGTTGAAAAATTGCAGAGTTACCGCCCATAAATTTTTGATGATGGTACGATTGAACTTTACTAAAATAAGTGGAGTAAAGAGTGCAGATATATATTTGAAGAAAGAAGAAAATTAACATCTATTAAATATCGCAGTGCTTAAAAGTATCTCTGCAACTGAAAGAAATTTAAAATGGAAACATGGATTAAAAATCGCAGTGTTGTAAAAGCAACACAACTAATCTTACCGCTAACAGGTGATTTCACAGTTGGCGGCTCTGGAAAAATTACCCAAAAGAAAAAACTAGCTGAACAATGCCACCCAAGTCCCCTTTTCTAGGAAACTAAGTATAATATAAGCATAATCTTTCCGGTGAATAATTTAAAGAGCTATTTTGACGTTTTAATTAATCGCCACGCTATAATATAGATAGGATAAGGTTTAAATCATTCGTACTGTCTTTTATGTTCGATCACATAATATACACAAGTTTCTTAGTAAAAACAGTTAAATATAATTTTATAGTATATTTTTTACTTAAGTTTGCATACCAAACCTATACAAAAAACTTAATTTTTTTCTAAAAAAATATTTGTATGACAATTTTAAGTTTAACAACATAGATGCAACAAATTTAAAAACAAAATCGTCAAACAATTTTCGACATACCTATTGAATTTACAAGAAAAAAAATTGCAAAACTATTTAGAATTAGATGGACCTCCAGTACAAAATTTTGATCAAAATCCGTTGAGCAGTTAATGAGAAAGTCGAAAATCATAAAACAACTGTTCTATGTAAAGTTCTTTGGAACGGAATGTATATCTAATACACCTATAATATAGATGAATCCCATTTATCAATATCGTTAGAATCGTTTTCAAGATAATTAGATAATACATCCAGAGAAAAAAAAACGTTAAATCAAAGAAAACCACTTTGAGTTAAAGATATTTAGGAATGATTCGGGGTTAAAGATGAAAATTTTAGAAATAAGGTGGAACATCATTGATTCAACGTGTTTTCCTATATGAAAACGGATAGTTTTCAAGCCCGATTTAAATACGTTTTCCTTTGATTTAAGGTGGAATCATAGTAAAGTCAATGTCATCCAATTTTAAAACAAAATGGAACAACTTCGATTCTAAAATGGTGCATCGTTAAATTAAATATATTCGAACTTAAAAATATTACGAATCAACTTTGAAATCATTGAATTTTAATTTCACTACGTTTCAATGTTGTTTTAAGTAAATTCTAATAGAAATTACTTTGAAATGTAAACTTTTTAGTTTTAATATTGCCAACCATGAAACGTTGTAGAATTCACTACTTTACGTATTTAAAATAACAACCCATGATATACGTCAATCTGAATTTAATAAAAGTCTTACATTTTTTTAATTAAAAAAATGGTCATTTTGAAATATAAAAATTGTATTTTTATTTTTTTGTTTTGTAATAAAAATTTTAATTTACTGGATATTAATGTAGGGACTTGTGCTTTTCTTCAAAATTGCAACGGGATTCGGAATAATGCATCAGAAAATGGTGTTTTGGCTTAAGACTTGCTCCAAATAATCTAATGTATACAAAATAAACAAATTTCCATAAAACTGGGATTAATTTTCTTATGATTTCAAAAAAAAACAAAACTTACTTTTCAACTTAGGGCAAATGTATACCATTTCAAATTTTCTTAATAGTCTCCGAAAGACAAAACACGACTGGACAATATGAAGCCAAAGCTTCACGATCGACGACAACGAGACGCCAGCGCCGACCCGACACTAAGTTGCAGGTAATTTTTTTTTTGCAGTTTTCATGATTCTACATGGAATCCACTTAGTTGATCTAACTATGAATCCCTTTGAATTTACGTCGATCGTAGTAAATTAAAGTTGATGTTATATTGAAAATCTTTCATGAATGTTTGTGGAAGAATAATTTAATGTTTAAGTGTTATTTGTAAGTGGCTGCAACTTTGAAATGAAGCTGAACAAAGTAGAATCAACTATGTTGTACTTTGATAGTTGTGCATGTAATTTTAATTTTGGATACATTTTAGCATTTTCTACTTTAAAACAACGTACGTTGAACGTAATTAATAATTTATGAAAGTTGTTTCATTGTAGAATCGACTACGGTTCACTTTAAAACAAGAATGACAATACTTAAAAAAACGTTGCGTAGTTAAATCAATATATTTTCAACGTTAAATTAAATACGTTCATGATACTATTTTCCAACGTTAAATCAAATACGATTTATTAGATATTACGTTGCCTTTTTCCCTCATTGTACCTATTTACCAGATTTGGTACACAAAAAAATGTATTACAGGAACCAGTTTGGGGCTAAAAAGAATTAAAAAATTAAAAAAAAGTACCCAGCGAATCACCTAGGACGCAACTACCAAATTAAATAAAAAAATCGCTGTTAGGCTGTAGATCAACCTACAGACAGCCAGAGGGAATTGGTGAACCCATTTTTTTCTATCCATCTATAATCACCCTTATTACGATTGGGGTTTATCTTGAACGACAGCTCTCACTATTTGTGTCGAGTCACTTTTTATTCGTTTAGACTAAAACGCCACACGTTGTCGATCGAAATACGTTCTACATAATCAGCTGATTTTGAAAAAAATAATTTTCAATGCAACTGTCATTAATTTTTAAATTCATATAATTTCTGCCGATTAAATTAATAAAAGTCGCTAAACAAAAAGTGTTGCTGCATTTATTTCATTTATCTCAAGAAATATTGCCAGATACGAAGTAAGTAGATGGACTAGTATTTTCAATTAAGATTATTCCCTTCTTTCCATCTCAGGCTGAATAAGGTAGCCTTTCCTTACTTCAATAAATAGCAGTACAAAATGCCACAAGGAAGACGGATATTGTGTGTCAATTTTAAAACTTGGTGTTAAAGAATTCAATGTTGTGCTATGATTCCAATTTGATTTTGCTTTTTGTATTTTGTGACACCTCCTTCTCTCTTAAAATTAGTTCCAATAACTCCACGAGATGCTTCATTTGATCGGCATTTGTAATTTTTACCTTTTAAAAAACTCAAATTTAATAAAAAGTGTTAAAAAAAATATACAAAACAACAAAACTTATATTTTTAAGCAAATTCGCGACGAGTCGTTTAAACATTTTTGTTCGACAAAAAAGAGCGTTTTAGTTATGGTATAAACAAGGCGTAAAGCATATTGTAATAACGATGAGTGACGTTTCTCTCACAAAAATTTAAGTTCCACTCGAATTAAGGCGTTACGCTGAGAAAAATGACTATACAACGACAATTGTAATACAAATATTTGAAAATGACATTCGTTATTTAAGCGAAACGCCATTCGTAATAAGGGTGATCTTGAATCATCCATTCGACAATTCATTATAGAATCAAGTTAATATTACCTGCATCGGCTTTAAACCTGTATAGTATAACTATAGACTACCTACCTAATAACAGCCTCAGTGTTTCATTAAAGTTATTAGATACAAGAGCTAGTTCGTACGACCCAGTCGTGCATTTTGTTCTGTTTTGCACATGGTTAGCAATTTTTCCATTATTCTCACCTAATCTTAAAAAATGAACTATAAATAACTCAGCTAATTTTGTGGCGATTTCAAGATCAGAAATATACATGTCATATATGCAGCCCTTTTGGGGCCTTTTCACACCAAAGCTGTTGTCGGGTTCAACACCAAACCACAATTTCAACAATATTGGGATAACTTCATTCACTGCTGTTTCAATAGAGAAGATGATACAAAATGTCCCAATAAATTAATTAGCACCATCTACTTATGTATGTCTGCATTAAATATGACTGATTACAAGAAAAGAACTTGATTTTTTTAAATTCAAATCAATTTAGAGATCGCCCTACTTTTTTCTCATAAAGAACCATTCCAATTCATGTACAGTAATTACCACATAGTTTTCTACTATAAGGTGGAAAATTTCATCAAACTATGTAATTGCATTGCTAGTTCTAATTATTCTGATTCATTTTTGGTCATGTTCATATATTCGCTTCGAACCATGTCCACGACAAGTGTGAGGGCACCTTAAGACGGAATTCCAATACTGGCATGACACTTGACAAGGCTAACAAGATCTACAGAATTTGCAGAGTTGTTTTTTTTCAATAAATTCATAGCCATCGAATAAATCTGCAACTAAGTCTTTGTGTGTGTGTTTTTTTTGAATTTATATTCAGGTTTCGTAATCGTAACTGTTGGTTTAAATGAAAGCTTATAAGCGTTGGCTTTATACCGGTTGTTAAGAATTATTCAAGTTTGCAAATTTGCGCCTTTTATTTTATGATTTAGTCGCAGAAATAGAGTCCAGCTGCAGAACTTGAATATTCAGTTTTCTCTGAGACTTTTTAGCATTTTATCATTTTATCATTCGAATTATTGTATATTTGTAAACAGAAATTATAATTGCTATTGACGACGTTTAATGTTGTTTACAAAACTGAAGGAATCTTAGAAATTTCCATTTTATTTAATTGAAATTATAGATTGTTGAAGAATAGAAATAGAATATAATTAAACTTGTTCCAAAATTTTTAACATAACTATCGATTTTTTAGATCTCCTATTTTTTTATAATTAATTCAATATTGGAGGCAAATTGAAAGTTAAGGTATATACAAAAACTATGAATGAAATTAAAAAACAAAATTATTAGAGGCCGAGAAAATTTGAAAATCATTGATTGAACGTGATATACTTCAGCTAAATATATCATTTATTCTGGAAACACATTCATTTGATAGAAGCAACTTCAACGTATATACATATATAATGTAATACTACGTTTCCACCGACCAATAAACCGAGATTTAAGTAGATCTAGCTAAATCTCCTACAAATCTTGAGGATTTACCATACAAATTTTAATCTTCTCAGATGAAGATTTAAAATAATTTTTCTCTTCGGTTGACACAGATGAAGCTGCCTGAAATGAGCTGCCGAAAATAAAAGAGAATTTGTATTAAGTTTTTTATTGAACCGACCCAAATTCCCGAAAAAAAACCCTTTCTATTGCGATTGTTACCTGTTAAACGCCTTTCACATGAGCTGCGAACTGCGAATGCGAATTAATCACCCTTACTACGATAGGCGTTTCGCTTAAATAACGAATCTCGTTTTCAAATATTTGTATTACGATTGGCGTTGTATAGTCATTTTTCTCAGCGTAACGCCTTAATTCGAGTGGAACTTAAATTTTTGAGAGAGAAACGTCACTCATCGTTATTACAATATGCGTTACGCCTTGTTTGTACGCCAACTAAAACGCTCTTTTTTGTCGAACAAAAATGTTTAAACGACTCGTCGCGAAATTGCCTAAGAATATAAGTTTTGTTGTTTTGCATATTCTTTTTTAACACTTTTTATTAAATTTGGGTTTATTAAATGCTAAAAACTACAAATGCTGAACAAATGAAGCATCTCGTGGGTTATTGGATCAAATTTTAAGAGAGGAGGAGGTATCACAAAATGCACAAAACGAAATCAAATTGGAACATTGAATTCTTTAACACCAAGCTTTAGAATTAACACACAATATCCTTCTTTCTTGTAGCATTTTGTACTGCTCTTTATTGAAGTAAAGAAAGGCTACCTTATTCAGCCTGAAGTATCTACACGCATTACATATCTGGAAAGAAGAGAATAATCTTAATTGAAAATATTAGGAATTTGATTTGACCATCTACTTACTTCGTATCTTGCAAATCTCACAGATTTGATTTGGAATTTGGATCTTTAATTATGTATATCAATTTTGTTGGTTTCTTGTTCGTATTTCTTGAGAAAATAAATGCAGCAACACTATTTATTTAGCGACTTTTATTAATTTAACCGGCAGAAATTGAATATGAATTTCAAAATTAATGACAGTTGCGTTGAAAATATTTTTTTTCAAAATCAGCTGCTTATGTGGAACGTATTTCGATCGACAACGAGTGGCGTTTTAGTTTCGTAATACCGACACTTAAACGCCTAAAAAGTGACTCGACACAAAAAGTGAGAGCTGTCGTTCAAGATAAACGCCAATCGTAATAAGGGTGGATATTTTTAAGCAATTTCGAGTCAAAATATCAACTTTTTTTTTTACTTTTCAAACAATAAATGAGTTTATGTACAAAATTAAAAAAAGAAAACACTACAAAAAAACACTATTTAAATATAAAAAAATTATATTTTAATATTTTCTACGCGACAAACAACATATATGTATATACTTCTGCGAACTGTCAAATGTAAATTCGCAATCCACAAATCGCCGAATAAATAATTCGCTCGAATTTACCCTCAAAGACAACACTTAATTTGGTTGTGCTTTGGGTTTGTTTGTTTAAATTATTATAAAATACTTCATAATAGACTGGTAGTGAAGCTTGTCAACTGGTATAATTTTCCTGTTTTCTATAAACGGCCATCAGAAAAAAATATTCAATTTTATACTTTTTCAACTTTTAATGTTGCGTTTTCCTGATCGATTACAACTGGCCCCTAATGCACACGCCCTTTTTTAATTTTATTAAGACGAAAAAAATACATTTCTTATACCGTTTTTTTCTTTTACCAAGAAGGTAAACGATTTTTATAAAAATAAAATCAGTGCATAAATGGACATTAATTATTATCAATGGATGCAAGGGACATTGTACTTTTTGGTATTTTTTGTTGTTGATAAAATTGGCTATTTTTGATACCTCTAGTAGAAATATTTTAGGTCGTTCGATTTTCTGGAAAATGGTTCATATGACTTTTAAATTTTGTATATAGAAGCTCGTAGAAAGCTTAAACACTAAGGCTCTGGCCACGCAATGAGCGGCAAAAAAATTAAAAGACATGAAGTTTTATGGAGGTGGCTACGCAGTCTTTGAGCGGCAAGCGTCATTTCTTAGCGCAAGAGCGGCGGCGGGTGGCGGCACTCAACTTTCAAATCTGTTTTATTATTTTAGTGTAATGCTGCGCGGCAAGGCATACTTATAGCAAAAATCAGCACGGAAATTTTATTTTCAGCTGTTCAAACCCGTCCTGCATATGTCAGGGCAGGCTTACAAATTTTAAAAATAAAACCTTGACATTCGTAAGTACTGCCTCAAGAGATACTCATATTTTCGGAGGTTATTATAAACAAAATTATGAAATGCGCCATAACTTCCTCTTCTTCGGTTAATTGGATGAACACCAAGTCTTCTTACTTGCGATATATATAGGAACTATATGGCAAGTTTTGCACTTAGAAAAAATCGAACTCTAGATTTTAATCAAACTTGACATACGATGATAGAGAACACCAAAAAAGTGGGTCCCGCAATTTCGTCTCTCGGTCTGTCTGTACAACGATCTACAGCCTAAACGGCTGAAGCGATTTTCTTCGAACTTGGTATGTTATTTAAGCGTTTTAGGTGATTATCTCAAATAGATTTTTGAATTGTTTTTTTAGCCCCAAAGCTAACGGTCCCTGCCATACATTTTTAAACCATCTTAATAATATCGAAAACGGGTCTAACGATTTTGATAAAAAAAATCTGTCCACTACTATAGACATATTCCACATTTTGGCCTAAATTTTTAAAAAAATATTTTGTTATTAACGGTACCTGCCATACAACCTTTTTTTTTTTTTTTTTTAATTTTCGACTTTCTCATTAACGGCTGGACGGATTACGATCAAAATTTGTATATAGGAGGTCCTTAGAATTCTTAATAATATTGCATGCCAATAATTTCGAAAAATATTGTATATATTATATTTCGAAAACGGATGAAGATTCTTAATCGAAATTGTATTTTTAAGCTTACATTATTAAATACATAAAATTGCGATAACAATTTTATTTTAGAAAAAAATAAAGAAATTTTGAGATTATACAAAATACATATATTCAACCGTTTCTACTAAGAATCTTGTGCTTAGGATATGATTGAACATTAAAGAAAGTACGTGCGATCCAGTCAGGCATTTTATTTTTTGGTGAAAGTAAAATAATTTTCCCAATTTTAGGGCGACTTTCATGTAAAATATTACCGCGAACAGTACTTGACAAATGCATTTTCACAATTAACCGCTCAGCCGCTCAGGAATTGCCGCTCATTAAATGGGCAGCTGCCGCTTAAACTTGTCACTCTGTCGCTCTGCCGGCTTGCCGCTCATTGTGTTTTTGAAAACTCAAAATATTGGACTCAGTGGATTTTTTGAAAATTTGTTTCTTAAAAAATAAACCGTTAATAAAAAAATTAATTTCTCAAAAACGGCTCCAAGAATTTTTATAAAAAAGTGTGTCTGTTCTTAAGTAAGTGCAGTCCACTTTTAAGTAAAAAAATATTGTACTTGTCGTATTTATTAAAGGTATTTCCCATAGATACCCCTTTTTATATTTTCGACTTTCTCACTATTGGATGAACCGACTAAAATTATTTTTTTATGTAAAGGCTTGTTAAAAATATTAATTAAACTGCATACTTAAATTTTCAATAAATTGGTTTTTCGATTTTTTAAAAAAAGAAATAAATAATTTTTTGAAATATCGATTTTTCAAAAGCCAGTCAGTGATTTTTTTGGACCTTAAATTTTATATGTTCATTAATAATTACTTCAAAATGGCGCTTCAATTTTTTGTTTCTAAAAATATTTTTAAAATTTTATAAATAAAAGACAATTTTTTTTAAAGAACCGCTCGAGCGATCTTAGAATTTGTTTTTGATATATTCATATTTGTCCAACAAATATAGATTTTAATGTAGTTTTGTAGGAAGGAATCTACCTGTGTAACTATTCCATGAATCATCCATTCAACAATTCGTTATACTAAGAATTAATTTAATATTACGTACATCGGCTCTAAACCTGCATAGGACAACTAGACTATCCACCTTCTAACACCGTCAATGTTTAGCTACATAAAAGTTGTTACCAGAGCAAGTTTGTACGATATAGTCGTCCATTTTATTTAAATTGTGTGCGCACTAAAGGCGCTTTGACCTTTATTACGATCAATTGATCAAGCAGTAGGAAAATAGAGTAGGGCTTAAAAGGAGATACCGATGAGATGTACATTAGCTTTGAAGTTCAGACTATCACCATAGTGTGGAAAAAACCAACCAATTTTTGAAATGTTAATGAGCCCGCTTGGGATAGCAACGCATTACTTTTTTTCGGTAAATACATATAACGGGTGATTTTTTTGCTACTTGGTTTTTGACGTTTATATTTTTGACAGATCACACATGAAAAATTCCACGAACATTTGACATTTCGATTCAGTATTGTTTGCCATTTCATCATGAATAGACTTACGCCTGAACAACGTTTGCAAATTATTGAAATTTATTATCAAAATTCGTGCTCTATGAAAAATGTGTTTGCCACACTGCACGCGAAACCATGCATCAATTGAGAGGCGAATTTGGTGAGCAGTTGATCTCACGTTTTGGCGCAGTCAATTGGCCACCAAGATCATGTGATTTGACCCCGTTAGACTATTTTTTGTGGGGCTATGTTAAGTCATGTTAAGTCTATTGTCTATGGGGACAAGCCAAATACGATTGCTGCCTTGGAAGCCAACATTGAACGCGTCATTGGTGAGATTCCGGCCGAAATGTGTGAAAAGTTTGCCAAAATTGGACCTTCAGAATGGACCACCTGAAGCGTAGCCGCGGGCAACATTTAAGTGAAATTATTTTTAAAAAGTAAATGGCAGAAATTGATTTATCGATCCAAATAAAAATTTCATTCACTTTTTACAAGTTTCTGTGCTTTTTTGAATTTTCAAAAACCAAGCTCTTAAAAAATCACCGTTTACATACTTGCTCACAGTTGAATGAGGTACTTGCACATTATCTCCAGAATCTAATTCAAAGCTTCCAGAAGAGAAGATAATTTTCCAATCAAATATAAATGCATAGGTAAAGTACAAAAAAGTGAGGTTATCTAACATATACAATACACATACGCGTGAATTAGTTGTCAACTACGTCATCAGTGTTACTGTCAATAGCCTCATTCAGATTTCATTAAAATAGCCTATCTAACATTGGTTAGATTCTGAATAAACAAAGCCGGATATGCATATGGTTTTGATTTTGCATGTTACACAAAAGTATACCAGTATACCATAAAGTAGGAATATTTTAAAATTGATAATTTTGAATTAAACTTAAGAATGTTTTAACAATATTTATACATACGCAAAAAAGTGTTCTACCTATTAATAAACTTAGCAACCAACAACACACATTTGGTGTATCAAGTTTCTTTAAAAAAAATGATTATTTACTTACATAGGTACTACTCATTGTTAGTCAAAAAAATACGTCAATGTTTTTTACATTAAATACCATTTTTATTCCATTTAAATGATTTTTAAACTTTTCAGCCAGAAATTAAACATTGTAAGGTACTTGTTGATATCGTGTTGCCGACCAATTTTTCCAGGCTTAAGTCAAAAGTAGTTTATTCAGCTGAACTAAAATACCTGTTACTATGTTTACAATGTACTACCTACATACATATGTACATCCATAAATAACGAAATATTTTATTTGTAATATGATTGAAATGAAAATAAAATTTCACAATTTGATATTTGTTTTAAAATTTAACTTTTAGGTATGAGCGCGTTAAAATAAAAATTGAACAAAAAAAACGACAAAAGAATTACTTGCAAAAATGCGTGATATGCATATGTATGTATGTAGCCAACCCCATTAAAAAATGTATACACACTAACCCTATTCCTATAGATCTTTACTTTAATGTTTACTCAAGATTAAAGAAACAAACCTACTGCAAAATCAACTGTTCATTTTTTAGGAGTGAATTTAGGTTTTGTGTTCCTTTAATTCCTACTACAATAATACCCGGATAAGTGCCTCTCGCTAAAGTGCCTAACCCGCATAATTACCTTCTTATTTTTAGAACCAAAATTCTGAGGATTTTTTCATATAAAACTCATCTTTCCCGCTTAACTGCCTTTTATTTAGTATACTTTTATTGAAATTTACCTGAAATCAGCTGATAAAATACAGAAGTTTGTTTTCCTTCAGCGCTTCCTTTTGTTTTATGCTTTAAAATGCATAAATAAGAAAGTAATAATCTTAGGCCCGTTTGCTGATTCGAATCATAAATCCTGTTAATAGCTAAGTTCCACATAACTTTTAAGTTATAAATAAATTTATTTATGTTGCACGTAAGAATCTATGTGAAACTTAGCAAAGTATTAGATTAAAAATGAATCCAAGTTCACTTCGAACTATGCGATATGTCAAAATTTGAAAATATTTCATACAAACTTTTAATTAAAACTGGGGAATTGTGGTATAATTATTTATTATTGTTTATATAATTTAAAAAAAATGGTATTTGCGCGTATTTCCATCCGCATGCTTTCTGTAGTCGTCGCGAATTATTGGTGACGGCCACCGGTGCTGGTGGCGGAGCAGCCGGTAGCTACTTCCGGAACAGTTGGAGAAACCGCAACCTGTACAGCTTCTGGATTTACAACTGTCCTTGCAGTTGAGTCGTAGATGGTGTGGAATACGACAAACTAAATTTCTTCGAATTTAGAATCAATTTCTTCTTCTATTGACTTCTGACTCTTCTTCGGCGTTACGATACAGCCATTCCATGGCGCCAATGTAGTCGCCGTCACCGTCGACACTTTCATATAAAATCGTGGAAATACTATGGAAACTTTGATTCCGTTTGGGCGAAATAATTTAAATTTTTTTGGGACGTGTCGGGTTAAGTTTAATGGCAAACGCCTTCGTGAAGCGAGTTTTGAAAAAAAAAATTGTAAATTGCACAAGCACCACCACAAGATATACATATGTAAGTACAAGAGAGCAAGCGAATCTTTCTTCTTCTTGGATTTTCAGGTCACTCTTTATTTATTATTCATTATTCTTTTGTTAACCAAATTTTTTTGTAAACGAGAGGTCATCAAATAGAAAAATATTCAATTTTCTGGTATATTTTAAGAGGAATTCAAACCTTTGAAATTTCAGAGATGTTCACGTCATTGTCATGCACATTCTGAATTTCAAAATCCATTTTTATTAATTTCTTATGTTAAATGAGTTGATAACTAAAAAACCAAATACCTATCCAAAAATTGTTTTTGTGCTTTAATCCCTTATGTCATACTTAAATATTTTATGTGCTACTTTTCTAAAACATAAACTATGTTCGATTTAACGGCTTTTATGTTTAAGTTTCAGTTTGGTGCAAAGCTCTATGTAATACTTAAGCGTTTATGTGGAACATAAGCACTTAAGTTTCGTATCAGGAAACGTGCCTTAATCTACTACAATGATTCGTGGACGTGGACCAATTGCCATTAAAATCTATTTTTAATCAATAATTCAACAAGTCCAATTAAATATCCTAAGGTTGTCCTGGAGCAGACATAGTTAGGTCTGCCCCAGGACAAAATCTTCCAATTTTAATGATTACAAATTTTAATCTTGTTGGATATAGTTCACATTGGTGCGTATTGGTAAGCCAACTAATGAGTCCAAGTGAGATCGCCGGGCGAAACCCAAATTTTATGGACTAAAGGCCGTTAAAAGCTTTTTTGAATTAAATGTTTATTTATCAAAAACTTATGTTTTAATTTTTGTATATGTAAATATAGAGATTTGTACCTATGTGCACTTAAACGAGTTTTTTTTAATAACTACCTAACCCGCATAAGTGCCTATTAAAGTGGGGTTCTTAATGTTATCCGGGTCTTACTGTATACATTTTCAACTAAAAGATAATAAATGTCCTTTTGGAATACGCCAATTCTTAAATCAAAAATGTCATCCCTTATATTACAATAAATAAACAACAAACGTTCTTTGAATTTCGGAGTCACATTTTTTGTTTACAAACAATAAACCTACCCGCCTACAACATGAACACGGTATCTGAAGATGAATAGCTACATCTATAATTTGTTCTTATTTCAGATAAAAAAAAATACGCCTTTTTACAGGCTTACAACTAACATCAGGGCAATGTTTGAATGTTCCATCATAAATAGAGTACGTATTGCTATAATTAGCTTGGCATAGCTTGAACGGAAATGATGATGATGAATGTATCTAATGTCACGGCATGCTTTACCCGTGTTAAAACAATTTAGTTATTAGGTCATCATCTTTGTGTAAACTCATTTTTTTTTATTGTCTTATAAGCACTCGTACTTGATGCTAAGTGCTTTATAATAAAGCTAACTTTTGTTCTTAGTTCAACTAGACTCAATTCCCTGACAGCAATATGGAGAATTATAAGTTGCATGTACTTGCTGAGATTTATTTTAAATAGAAAAACAATAGATGAACAAATCAGTACAAGTACAGATTTTTATTAGAGTTCGAATCAATTGTATTTAGATAGACTTAGCTGATACGTGTTCTTGTTCTGTCGCTACATTTCAAGACGCAAAAGCAAAATTGTATTTCTAATATAAGATCTCTGACGATGACAGAGAAAATAGTAGCTGACATAGCAAAACTAGGAGACCAGGCAGTGGTCAATTCAGTTGCCGAGAAAATACGGAGAAATCCACTTCGTAAACAAAAAATGATGAATCGAAAATGATGAAAGTAGCCCCAAGAACGATTTCGCGCATTATTAAACAAGACCTCAGACTTGGAGCTTACCGAAGAATTAATGGACAACGCTTGATTGAGGCTCTATGCAAGATATAAGCCGTGAGATTGAAAGCGTTAGTTCAAAGACATGCACACTGAGGGTACAAAAACATTCGTTGTACAGTTGAGAAAATCTTCACTGTTGAATAGAAATTTAACCGAAAAAATGGCAAAATTTAGACCCACTGTTCTAAAGAAGCCGCTAAAAAGCT
Organism: Philhelius pedissequus; assembly: GCA_910595825.1. NCBI lineage: Eukaryota > Metazoa > Arthropoda > Insecta > Diptera > Syrphidae > Philhelius > Philhelius pedissequus. Next base: position 138,523,801 of record OU343162.1, read on the forward strand.
TGGAAAAGTCGAAAAAGGCCATTATCCATCTTTAGAGATGGTTTGGTGAGTTGTGTCGTATGATGGTCTTATTAATCTGCATTTCTGTGAACAAGGAGTAAAAACACGTGCTACAAACTATCAAAGCTACGTTTTGGAACAGGCTGTGATGCCCTTAGTAACACCATATTTGCAGGCAACACTACATTTTCCGACAAGATTCTGCAAAAACCACTTCGCCTGAAGACTCTTAGGGAGCCCGGATCTTAACCCACTGGGCTCCTATTTGTGGATTCATTACCAATGGAAGTTATGCGTGTAGCTATAGACGAGTGCTCGAAACGTTTGACGAAGTATGTAAAGGCTAGGGGTGGACATTTTGAATAATTTTAACATGTTTGTATTGTCAATATTATGCAAAACAAATAACATGAAATGATTTTTGATGATAGGACTATGTATCTAAATATGAAAAAAATATTAAATTAGAAAACAAAAATTAAATTTAAAATTTTTACAAAACTTAACAAAACCAAACAAAATTAATTTTTAAATATTTCAAGTACGGAATTGTATTATGAGTCAACCATGGATGAAAAAATACAATTTTTGGCATGATAGGTCGTTTAAATTTAGAACCTCACAAATATCAATTTTTCCTCCTAGCATGTTGTTAATTGGCGGGAAAGGAAGGGCCCCACAATGTATTTTGAATCCTAAGGGCTTCAGGGAGAGGCATCTTTTCATGACAACAGGTGTTGATTTAAAAAAAAAATAATAATAATAATATTGTGCTTAAAAATTCGATTTTTTTCGTTTACGAAACCAATACTTCTCCTTTCGGACAAGTAAATAAGTGGCAGGCGGCAATGTTCGCACTTGACTTCTGAACGTTTAGAAAATGTCGGGCAGAGCAGAGTACATATTTATTTAGTAAAATGAGAACATTGTATAGTATTATGCATTTTTATGGATTTCTATTTATTAGTTTTATAAACGATTAGAGTATTCATGTTTTTAAGTGTGTATTCACTTTACTAGGCTTACAAAAGCCTGTTACAATTATTAATTTAGCTAAAGAAAAAACAATTTACTTTTAAAAGTGTATTATTGTTTGTCGAGATCGATATAATTACATCAAAGTGAAGAAACACCAAAATAGTACCCAACAAGAACATCAATAAAAAATATTAAATGCCATAGTTGCCTAAATGTTTTCATCGATTCTATTCAATATTCCTGATTATCCTGTTTTCTAAATTAGAATTGACAAACAAAACTTTTTCAAATGACAACTAAATCATTATTGATTACGATTGGGATCTTTTTATGAGTTTTCAGTGTTGCACACGAATGCAATCTTTTATAAGCGCAATCTTAAATGACTTCAGCTAAAAATTAATAAACCGAATATTTCGTCTTTACGCAAATCCATCGGACAATTTATCCATCTAGCACAGTTTGTTGTAACTACACAGCTCTAAGAATCCTCAACGCTCAAAATTTGACCCCAAGAAGAAATATACCACGTGTTTTTGAATTGAAGTACCGACAATCAATTTTAATGATGTATCATATTCTGTCATGATAGATTGACAACAAACTATTTATAAGCCTCCAGTTTTAAGAGGTGTTGAAGATAACTTAACGTATTTTTTAGGCTACACAGCTAAATACAAGTAGTAAATCGTTCTGTCAAAATTATAACACAAGCAATGGAGTGTATTCATAGTCATTTTTAAATTGTATCTAACTTAAACCTAGGTTTAGTTGAATTTTCTGACTTTTAATCTAATTTTTTAAGCTTACGAGTATCATTCCAAAATATTTGAAGCTATTTGTGTAGTGAAACAAGTTAAAAATCTTATAAAAATACAATTTGTAGGTAAAATCAATATGTACTCATTGAGCAAAAATTGTCTTAAACTGTAGTTTAGTAAGACCTGGGTTTATCAGCGAATATGAATGTGCCCAATTGTCTTTGTGTGATAAAAGGTCTAGCGACGCGACGGTTGAATTAAATCAAAGATAGCATACAGAACAATTATGTCAAATTTGAAAGTAAACGTGATTTTAATGTCCATTTCAACTAATTTTTGTATATAAGAGCACGTGTGTAAAGTAATCTAATTCCTAAAATATATGTATGTGCAGGCTAAAAATCGTAAGAAACTATTTTTTTAAATAATAAATAGCTACCTACTTTTTAAGCAATGTTTAATCACTTTAATTCAGGAAAATTAGATAAAAAATGATGTAACTTCGTAAAAATTCCGACAAAGCTGAATTTTGGTGGAGAGTTTTTACGTCCTAAGCATTTTCTAAAAAGGACCCTAAATTTGAAGCGGAGCAAAAAAATGTTAGAGGGGAGAAGGGTGTAAAATTCAGTACAATAGGTAATTTTGAAAAAAAAGTTGATGGTACACATTGTAGATCATGTCCTTACTCTCAAGGTAAAGTGGCTTAAGTCGATTTTTAACATTTTAGAGGAGAAGAGTTTTAAATTTCAAAAAATTATTAAAGAAAATTATGCTGATAAGGAGGCTGAAATTTCAACAAAATATAAACTTTTAATAACTCTTTTCAAATTAATTTTGAGATTTAAAAAAATTAATTAAGATTCAGTGTTAAAAGGCAAAAAACCTACATAAGCCTTTTTTACTTTTTGCTTTGTTTTGTATATATTGTCTTAAGTCACTTAAGCCGTTTTTCCAATTGTGTTTTTTATTTTAATTTGAATTTAATTATACATAAGCCATTTTTCCCTAAAAAAAATAAAAACATTACATGACTTATGTATGTATGTATATACATATTTCATTTTATTGTTTTAATTATGTATACATAATATAATTCAAAGAAGTATTTTGTCTTAAAAATAAAAATATTTGTAATTAGTACAAAAATATTATAAAATGCCATATGGGCCATAATCATGCATCGTGAAATATATTTTATTCCATAGCTTCATCTTCAGGTTCTTCGGTCAAATCGGGATGAAAATCTGGCTTTGATTCTGTGCACAGATTTCTATAGAAATCGTGGAACTGCTCATCAATAATTAAAGGAAGTAATTTTATCAAGTCCTTTTTCTTGGCTTCGCTTATCTTATTGGGTCCATCGTACAGCATCTTCAGACAACCTGCGTTCACTTGGTTACATCCTCGTTTCTTTATATTGATCAGTAAAAAAGGTTCATTTTCATCCAAGGAATTCTTATAGTGAATTTTAAATGGATCGCCCATTAAAAAACGGAGCCATCTTATGTTTTTCCAGTTAACCTTATTATTATCTTCATCAACTTTGCGAAATACGTATTTATTTTTGGTTACTGACCCAAAGTCCCAGAAACTAGTTCGGGACATCTCGTTTACCAAGAATATTTTGTTTGTTCCAACTCCCCTTACAAATTGGTACCAATCTCTTGGGTGGTGAATTTTGAAAGATGACTTTTTTTTCTTTCTCTCAATTAATGAATGGTCAATGTCACACTCCATGTGTGTATGTCCAGGTATCAAAAATTTATGGTCAATGTTCTTAATATTGTTGCTCTCAGAACACACATGCATTAGCATCATCACTGCAACCATCTTATTTTTATTTTGTCCGAAGCAATTGTCGCTATAAAAAACGACATGCTCAATAACAGGTGATGAGGCTGATATTGTGTTGAGGTGCTGTAGCAGAGATGATGCAACCTCATTGCCACCCCTGTTTGCTACACCTTCGTGCCACATATAGCAATGCGGAGTTCCTTCGACACAGTCATGTACTGTGAGATTAAAAGTATATAACTGTCTTTTATAAAAAGATATTGACGACTGTAAATATGGTGTTGGAAGGTACTGCTGAAGATCAAAGGCAAAGACTTTTATAGTTTGCAGATTTTTTGCAGTCTCAATATCCCTTTTCTTTGTTTCGTACGAAGAATCCGCATCGGCATGGTGTTTTGTCTGCTCCATCTCTATGTCGATAAGCTCATTTCCTGTGGCTACTGATTTTCGTATATCCAATGTGTCACATTTTGTACAGGTATCTAATTTCGGTTTTTTGAATTTTATGTTTAACTCCTTAAAAATTTCTGTATATTTTGTTATGGACATTGGACTCTCGGTGTTTTCAGTGTACAGTTTATACAGTTGGGATAAACTTAGATTACTGTCAAAATATTTTTGAGAAGAGTACTTACGAGTGTAATGGCTCTCGTAAGCTGGAATACTATTGATGTGTTCTAGAACCTCATTCTTTTTCTTCGCTGAAATTTTGTTTGTCGGAGTTGACTTACCTCGCATATCTTGCATTACAACTGTACCTGGAGATTGAATTTTCTTTGAGATAACAGTTTTTAAAAAGCGGTCAGTTTCACCCAAAGTCAATTTAAAACACATCTGGCAAACTTGTGTTCTGATTCCTTTCAGATTAAGGAAATAGCTATATGAGAACTGGCGGTTTCGAGGAGTCTTACCAATTTGTTTTGACCTGGTTGTTTTTTTATCTTCTACAGAAACGAGTCCAGATACAAATGCCAACTTCAAATTATAATTTCCAAGCTCCCAGTATTGCTTAAAAATTGTTTCCTGCTCTATAATTGAAATTTTGTCTTTATATTTACGTTTACAGTCGGTTAGTGCTTTCATAGTTCGTTCAGGGATATTTTTACCGGTTTTCGTAATATATTTGTGACCTAAATTCCTTTTTTCACGTCTTGCTTTTCGGGATTCTTTTACTGGACTACTCACCTGATCGACACTATCATCTTCATTTTCTGGATTTATATTTTTTTCAACTTGCATAGCCATTTCTTCAATTTCAGAATTAGAAAAGTAGTTTGGTGATTTTTCTGGCAAACGAAAATCTGGATCGTTAATGCTGTCATCGCTGTCTTCGTAAAATGATTCGTCGGACAAAGTTCCCCATTCGGCTGTGCTTTTTAAATTGGAGACGTTAATATCAGAAAACCCATGAGCAGTGCTTGAAGATGTTTCGATAGCAACAACTGGCAAAAAGACATCGTTCTCTGCATTTATAACAATATATAAAAGTAAAATAACTTCATAAATTTAATTGAACTAAGTTATTTTACCATTGAACTCCTTGGGTAAAGCTGAAGTTTTGACGTTCTCTGTAGAGCAGGTTGGAGTTATACCGATTTCACCTTATGGAATTACACTCTTGTTAGTTACATTACACTAGTTACAAACCTGACATGAACTGTGTTAGTTTAAAGAAAAATAATAATAAGCATGTGGTCAGCGCCACGTTCCTATAAAGTTCTTTTTAATTTAGGGTATTAAAACAAATGAATTAAAAAGATGGGTTTTATGATTTGTATATTGTATTAAAGTTATAATTATAAAGAACATGAACAATCTACCAATGAAACAACACAGAACATGCCAAATATTGCAGAATAAACACAGGTATAATTGAATTACCTGATTCTGAATCATTTATTCCACATTGCTGATCAGGCACACACTTTCGAATACTTTTTATAAGTGCAAGGTGAAGCATTTGCTTTGCTCTATTCATTTTTATGTTTTTTTTTTTTAATTTTTGACACAAATGTATCTATTGGATAGTGAGTTGGAACGTTATATTGTTTAATTTTTAATTGATAGGAACTTTTCCTCAGCTTATCTATGTAAGTTCATCCAAACACTAAAATTCACTCTTTTAAAATTTATTTAAAAACAACTGACTAATTGAATAATTTTTATTGTATTTCTTAAATCACTGCTTTTAGTTATGTATATGAAAACCATTACCATATGTAAATACTTTACCTACTAAATGAAAATACCTAATCAAAAGACCTTTCTTAAAGTTTTTTAGGAGTCAGTACCGTACACTTTCACAATTCAAATGACTTTGAGAAAAACTACTTCGACATAAGCCAATAAGCTTATGTCGAAGTAGGCCGGTTCTCATAATTTTTTTATTTCTTATAGAATTATTTGCGACACTGGGTAAAACGTCTTATTTGAACTTAAAACATAGCCTTCTCAATATTTGCGTTTGGTTAAGCAGCTTGTGTCAGTTAGGCCAATGTTAAAAATGAAAAAAAATCTTATATTATTTTGTAATAGTGACTTGAGTCTAAGTAAGCCAAATAAAAGCAAAAAACATAAATTGGAAAAACGGCTTAAGTCAATTTAAATTAACCTTCGATATGGAAAAACGGCCTAAATTGATTTTGGAAAAACGGCTTAATTGGACTTAGTTCTCTATTCCTTTTTATGTAATTGTAATTTAAAAAAAAATCGAGAGAGGCTTAATTGGACATAAGACAAGAAATAATTGCACAGATTTAAGAACCTGGAGTTAAGACGTTATTCCAAATGTAATTTTTTATTTTTATTGAATTAGGTCGTTTTGACAAATTCAAAAAAGGTGTTCTAGGTGTCATTCAAACAAACTGATTACACAGAAATGTAGCTAATTTTTTATTTTCTTAAATTATTAAAAAAAATTGTTTTTGGCTTAAGTCGACTTAAGCCACTTTACCTTTTGAGTAAAGATGTCATTCTACACCAAAAAGATAAGGACACTTTCTATCGTACAATTGATAAAGTTGGAGAAAAATTGTAGAAAACTTTGTGGTGTAGTACATTTTTTCATTTTTAATTTTAGTTATGGTTGGAAAAAATGTTATATTAAAAAAACTAAGTTTTAAGTATGAAACCAAGTATGAAGACAAGTTCTGCCATCTTAAAAATAATAATTTATTTTATTACTCCCAAAACCTTTATTTTTTCTAAGTAAAAAATTTCTGAGTAGACAGTACAATTATCTGCAAAATGACATATTAACGACTCCCTGTATATCAATTTGTTTTTAAGTTATAGCGTAACAAAGCCTAATTGTTCTTCAAAACGCGCACAAATAAATATTTTAGAAAACAAAAATTAAGTGGTTTATACAATTACAAGAGAGCAATATTTTAATTGAATTATTATTTGTAAAGCATTCACAAATAAAATGCACGACTGGATCGCACGAACTTGCTCTTATGTTTGATCACATCGTATCTAAAAGATTTATATTAAAAATCTAAATATATTTTTAAAGTCGTTTTTTACTTAATTTTTTATGTATGCAAAATTTCTTTAATTTTTTTCTAAAACAAATTTGTATGACAATCTTAAATATTTAATAAGTAGTAGTAGAAATGTGTTTTTATTTAACAATTTTAGGTGATGATAATTTTACATTTTTCACAATATTTAAGCATTGGCTTTTGCCGTCAGTCCGAAAAAAGATTATTTTCTAAACCTAATTTAACTTTTACATATACATTTCAATAAAGTAATAAAAAATAATTTAAATTGCATATAGTTGATAGAAATTTTATAATGAATTCTTATCTATAAATTTTTGGTTAAGACACAACTTAAAAAACTGCATTCAAAATCTGGTTTCTATGTCTTAGTGCTGTTTGGACAAAGCTAATCAGAACATTCAGGTCCGCTCCATTTAACACATCTTTAATTTCATTTAGGGTAAGGGCGCCTTTTCCCCAATGCGCACGTCGGATTGCTGATAAAATTGGGCAAATCCCTACGAAATGAAAAACGTTTTCAGTCGCTCTGCGATTGCAAAGAGTGCACTGTGTCTTTTCTTCAGCACCATATGGATGGTAATTTAACCGAATAAGCTCCCCTCTGGTTTTAAAAATGGCTGAGATGGTATTTAAAGTATACTTGTCGTGGAAGTAGTTTTTGTCGCCAAGGTTGTGCTGCAGAATCTTTTACATATTTCGGGATTCACTGCGTTTAGTGCTCTCCGTAAAGTTGTCGAAGCTTTTCTGCTCTATTCTTTTTAATAATATTTGAAAATTTTCATCCCAGGACCTCTAATCACATTCCAGTAGCTGGACATTATGCAGCAGCTCCAAACGTGACCATTCTATGAAGAACTGTGACTTCTCCTGGAGAAGTTGTCTCGCAATTGCGTTTGGTAGTCGATCATTTGGGAGGCCCATCACATTACGCGTGTAATTAAAATGCATCTTCAGCGTAAAAGTATAGAGTGGCGAGACCCCAGTCTCCAAGTGCAACATATAGGTAGGTGTGTTTTCAGGAAGCCAAAATATTTTTTTGATGAAACATATCAACAGCTTTTCTACCTCCTCATATTGAAGGTATCCCCATACTTGTCCTGCATATCATAATATCCACCTCATCACCGCTTCGAAAAGTTTAAATTTTGCACTTGGGGCCACATATTTCCTTCCCAGCACTCCCTTCCAGTTACAGTTGATGGCTTTTTTCGAAAAAATTATTTTAAATTCTGAAATAAATACTTAAACTAATTTGAGCTCAAAAAAGGGTACGCCATTTTATTTCTTGGATAAATTTGAATTTATGAGAAAAAAATTTTAAAAATCTGTGCAGAGGTTTTTGAGAAAAAAAGTTTTTTTTAAAAACTTTTTGAAAAAAAAAAATTTTAAAAATTAAAAACGCCAATTCATAGGTAAAAAAATTAATGAGCAGTTTTGAATATAAATTTTTTTTCTTAAAAATCGGTTGCGCCATTTATAAGATAGTCGAAAGCAAATAAAACGGTCCTATGGAAAGTACCGTGTTTAGACATTTTTCTAAAGTTTTTTTCAACCATATGAAAAAACCCAAGTCTTAAGTATAAAACCTGAAAGGAAATTCTGCCATCTTTAAAATAATAATTTATTTTATTTTGTTCAATAACTCCCAAAACCTTTATTTTTCTCAGAATTTCTAAAAACAATGTGTAGGCAGCATAAACTAATAACTTAAAGACCAGAAACCTCTGCTTTCATTTGACATTTGCGTACAAGCTGAAACACGCACACAAGTAACATTTCTGTTCCTCTTCCAATAGACGCATTGATAAAAACGCACACAAGAATTTTTTCTGTTCCTCTTCCTATAGATACATAGACAACACAGCCCTAGTAATTTGTTTTTGTTTTGCTTTTCGATTTCCCATCTATTCATGGATAGAGTTTCAAAGCTACAAATACAACAATGTAAACAAATTGGTGTTGGGGGGTGAAACGTACGAAGGTTTCCAATCTTTATTATGGCTTATTTGTGGTAGATAGTACAATTATCTACAAAATTGTCATTTTGTTTCATTATCATTTTTCATATTAACGACTCCTGTGTGTCAATAGTTATAGCGTACCACAGCTTAATTGTTCGTCAAAACGCGTATAAAAAAATATTTTAGAAAAAAAAATTAAGTGGTTTGTATAATTATAGGCTTTTCACACCAAAACCAAAACCGGGTTTTTAGCTAAAAGTTTACGAAAACTCGAAAACCGTTCACACTGAACAGTTAGAAGTTTTCGTTTGACATTTCAATTATTTCGGCACCACAGACAACAACAAATACGTTGTGAATTGAAATTACCCCAGACAGCTGTTTTTTTCGGTTTTCCTGGCAGCAACCCGTCAGCTATTTATGTGACGATTAATTGAGCACTGAATGTTTCATAAGGTGTGTTTGATTAGTTCATCTTGCAAATCCAACATGTTTCCGACAGGTTTTATTTAAAACTTGTAGTTTATCAAAATGAGTGGTTTATCAAAAATGTATAAGAAAACTGGTTTTTTCGCTTTAGGTTTTCAGCCAAAACCGATAATTTCGCGAAAACCGTGTTTTGGGCTTGGTGTGAAAAGGCTATTACATAAAAGCAATATTTTAATTGAATTATTATTTTTACGGTATCCACTTACCATGTAAATTAAACAGCCGTTTTTGGGCTTTTGATTCATAAGAGTCTCAAGCAATTTCCAGTGACAACGTCCTGTACTCGGATCTATAAAAATATAAAATTGTGATTCTTTTAAAAATAATTCTAATATGTTTGAGGTGTTAAAGTTTACATCGATAAATTTTCAGACAAATTTTAATCAAATTTAAACTTGTTTGGTTTTAATTTACTGAACATAATTTATCACGTAAGAGGAGTACAATCCCTCTCCTACTTCTAAATCTATGTTTTTTATAGTTGTTTGTCCTTATTTCAAAACAACTGCGTGAGCTGTTTATACCTAGCTTCATTTCCTAAAGATTCTCCCGGTCGATAACTACTTAAACTAAATAACCCTCGAGCGCATATCTATATATATTCACCTGCGATAAATCATTCCACATATTATAATTGATTGGCAACTAAAAAAAAAGCTCCTATAATTCCAGTTCGTGCCAGAATTTCCCTTTAAACATTTGTAATTGCAAGCTATACCGACTCGTTATATTGCCCATACAAGATATACATATATACGGCTATTGCGTTTGTAGCTTCTTAAACTTGTTTTTTTCCTGTCTTTTCACTAGAAGCCACAGAGTTCTTCATGAATGAATTCAGTTTAAACTTATGCAGCAGGGAAAGACTCAAAAACTTTACTCGTAGAAACACGTAAAAACATCGGCGGTTTGGGTGAAATCCATTCGACACATTTAGTTGCTGCCGGCTTTTTTTTTTGTTTTAATTGTGTCTTCTGCAAGCTGGTATAGTCGCACGATACCTACATTGTCTGACCTAGATAGGTACACTGCACTGCATTTGTTGAATGTTCGTTTTTGTGTTAAAGAGCATAATTTTTTTTGTTGAAGTCATAGACGTACCTGCAATAATGGTGACGAAGAGACGACAAGAATACCTCTCGTTTAAAACCGCAACACCTGACATGCTAATGAGGAAAAGTTCTATTTATTTTGCTACTTACGGAGAGACTGGTTTCTGTTTGGATTTAGATAGGGATTGGGACTCGGATGATTCAGTTGTTAAATGAACTACATTGTTTACTCTTTTACGTATTGTTGTGAGCTCTTGGGGAGGTAAAGCTTCTATTTTTTTAAATTGGTGTTAAGCTGTTCTTAGTACCAACTCATGATTATTGAGTTCAATTTTGGCTTGGAAGCCTTATATTGATGATGTTGACGCTGGGTTGATGTAAATTAATGATTACTTTAATAGAATTCATTTTAGAAAAAGTTCCGAAGAAACAAAAGTATACCTTACTCGAAGTCAGTAAAGTTGCTTAAATTATGATAACAAAATTGATCGAGCTTTGTTCAAGCACGTCATTATCTTGAACAAATCCATCTCACTATTTGGGTATGCGACATAAGCGCGATATATCATCGGAAGATCGGTGCTGTTATAGAGTCTTATAAGGCGATGAAGGAATAGGCGACAATTGTTGGGCTTGAAGTAAACATATCAGCCGAGATACCTGAAATAAAAAAAGAATCTTACCTTTCATCTCCAGGTAAAATCTTACCGGCAAGGTCGATGTAGTTCAGGAGTTCATCAACCTTGATGGAATCAATCAATAATTCTACAACTGCCAACTTAGTACCTAGATATACGACGGAGAAGATATTCCTGCATGCAATTCGTCTTCGGTTTATTCGCCTCACTTCCACACCTTCTCACTTTAAAACGCTACCAAATCACTTTAATTTTCATTTCTGTTTTATGAATGCCATGTTTTGATTTCAAGCCGCGGCATTTAACAGGCTCGTTAAGTAGTAATTTATACCAAAACCATAATATTTACAGTGTTGAAATACAGTACAGCCTCGTTAATCTGGACATATAAAGAGTTCATTTATTTATTCATTAGAACTACTATTTGAATCAATGATTATAATTATGCCATGAATTCTATTTAAATCAATAAGCGAACAATCATAGTCAATTTGTTGGCTTCGTCATTATTCCATTGGGATGTAAATTCTGGCCATAATATTGACCAATTCTTTTTAATATTTTTTTCTTCAATACCCCTTCAAGTTGACTTTAAAAAAAACGCATCTCGAAAATTGATTTTTTTAAGATTGTTTCAATGTTTTTATCATCTTCCAGAAGAATATGGGTCAAAAGCTGTTTTCTATTTATGTTACCTTTATATTCTCCAGAATATAATGTTGATCCAAATCAGCTGCAATACTACTGTATAGTTACAAGGTAAAAATAAGACTGAAGTTGAGATCAAAGTTTATTTCGTCCTCTTTAGAGTGAGAGGGGACTTCATCCAAAATCAAAAGCGTTTTCAGTGGCATGTTATTCTCTGTGAAAAACTTTTCACAATTGTAATAAAATTATTCTTGAACCAATACAAAAAAAATCGTTGTCGAGATAAATCCTTTTTTAGTAGCTTTATATTCTACTGGAAGAATATTGTCCTTAAAAGCCCTCGGATTAACAGATTTGCCGATTAGTAAGAGGATTTACTTATGCGTTCCTGCAGCATTAGAACATGGCATAAAAGTAACATGATTTTTGGATATTTTTCTGCCAAGATCAAATATTTCATTTACATGAACCCATATCGTTCGCGGAAGAACTCTCCAAAAGTTAGCTGATTCAGCAGCATTATAAACATGATCTTTACTTATTTCTTGAATTGCTTTAAAACAAATTTCTGGAAAAGGTTTAACAGCAACAACGTCGATAGATACTTCTTCGCCATACACCTTATGGCATCGAATTCCATGTCGAAATTAAATTGTTTCCAACCAAACAGAACTTTCTGCAAAATCTTACTTTTTTTTTAATTCTCTTTGTAAATGAATTTGGCTTTGGTTTGAATCTTATCTGTTGAAATTGGAACATTGTTATTTTTTTGTTGGGTAAACCATGTGACCAAAGATTCTTATACCGCTGGATAATCCCTTGCCTGATCATCTTTCTCTTTCTAGACCGAGTGGTAAAATGTCCTTAAAAAGTGGGCACATATGTCCTTAGAACTTAAATGTTAAGTTTATCTGGTCTTTGAAATGTGTTAGATACTAATTTACGAATTTTCATCTTATTGATTTTTATGTCGGAAACGGTTGACTTGGAAACCTTAAAAATTTTAGCTCCTTGCTTAACTGATTTGTCAGTTTAAATATCTTACATTTCTCAGAAAGTGTTAAATTTACGTGCTTCCTTTTTTTTGCCTTATAATACATAATAAAAATTACTAATGCCTTTGCCAAACATTCAGTAAGAAATTGAAGCTTTACACAAGGAAAAATATGTCTAATCCTTAAATAAACTTCAAGAATAATGAAAATAAAAACAATTTCCATAGAACAGAGTCAAATTATATATGCATTCAGTTTAATACTCTGTGTGGACTGTGGAGGTAAGATTTTGAAAGTGTCCGAAATATAGAGGTGCCGGGACTACTGAATTGTCCAAACTAGCGAGGCAGAAATGTCTCATCCCTTTGGTGAGAAAAAAAATGTTTTTAAAGAGAAAAATATCCGTGGTGGAAATGCGGAAAATATTCGTTGTGTTTAATTATGAACGTCAAAAGTTCATTTTCGCGCAAAAAGCACTCCTCCTATTAGAAATGCAGGTAGTTTTTTTTTCGTCGTATACTAACCAGCAAATAAAATGCACCACTGAATCGCGCGTACTTGCACAAGATTCTTGGTAGAAACAGCTAAATATATTTTTAGAGTCGTTTTACTATTTTTTTTATATATAAACTTTCTTTAGCTTTTTTCTAAAACAATTCGGTGAGGCAATTTTATGTATTTAATAAATAAGCTTAAAAAATAATTTCGGAAAAAAATTGTCATCCAAATTGTCAAAAAACATATTGCAGTATGCAGTATTATTTATAATTGGAGGGACCTCCTACTCTGTTTATGAGAAAGACGGAAAGATCGGAACAGCGGCACTCACTTTTTTGGTGATCTTTATCATCGTTATGTCTCGAGTTCGATTTTTTTCCAAATATATCGTAAAAATATACCAAATATACAGTAAAAATCAAGAAAATATCAAAATGTCATATCAAAATGAATAATCGAGCGATGTTGCTCGTGGCAGCCAATTTTACCTCTATAAAACAAAATTTCTAGAAGAGTTATTTCCTTAAACCCAAAATGATGTTTAAATTATTAATTATTATTAAAAACAAGCTATTAATCTCGAAATACAGTCAGGGGTATGCAAAACCGTGGCGCAAAGATTAATTTATAAGCAGAGCCATTATCATGCTGAAATTTTATTTAAACCGATAATAATATACATGAAGCAATTAATTGTATAAAATCGGGCATGTAATGAGACTTATATGGTCTTCCATTGATAAATCCAGATTTCAGTCTAGGTTTTTATTTTTATTTTTTGTTGTTGTATTTGGATAGTGCCGTGTCTTTTAAATTGCTATCGGTGTAGCTGTCAAAATTTGTTTGTTTTCGTTCAAGTTTGGATAAAGGAGCAAAAGATTTAAAAAGATTTTACTTTTCAAGAAAGGAAATATTTAAAATGTTTTTTACTCTTGAAGAATCATTTTAGTGGGCCCAAGTCCAGTGCAACATATAAATATGTCAAGCTGACAACTGGAAACTGTATTGGCATTAGTACTATAAGAGGAGTAAGTCTGCCGAACTATCTAGATCTGAAAGAATGATCTAGATTCAAAAATAAATCAATATGCCCAATGGAACCAAATAAAAGTAAAAATCGCTATTTTGACATATCTAGATTTGGAATAAATTGATTTATCTTACCAATGGAAAACGATATTAGAACTAAGATCTATGGGGTAATAAATTCAGCAATAATTGCATTTCTAATGTCAGTTGTACAGGGTGGCACACGAATCGTGCTACAATAAGAAATTTAAATAACTTTTATTTTAATCGATGTAAAAATTTTTATTTTAAATAACTAATGGTTATTAAAGATGATAGACCACAAATGACCTCCACGCTCATCCTTGCATATGCGGCACCTGATCAGAAAATTGTTCATTGCGGCCTGAAGTGTTGAAATTGGGATCGCCCCAATTATTGTCTTAGGCGGCAGTTATAGCTTTCATTGAAACTCATCATTCAAAACTTTGACTATCAAGTCTGAGGCACTTTATCAAATAAAACTGAAGTCGTTTTGGTAACAAAATTATGGTAATAAGATATATAATATTTTTTGTCAAAAAGATGTTTTATTTGCTCTACCACTTTCCTGTAAATTGACTATTGATTTTTCAATAATGGAAAGCGTTTTCAATGATCATTCAATGATCATTGAAAAATCAAAAGTGAATTTAAAAGAAAGTGGTAAAGCAAATAAATAATTTTTTTGACAAAAAATATTAAATACCTTATTACCTTCATTTTGGTACCAAAACGGCATCAGTTTTATTTGCTAAAGTGCCTCAGAATTGAAAGTCAAAGTTTTCAATGATGAGTTTCAATGAAAGCTATAACTGGCGCCTTAATGGACTGCTTCAATTCAGTCAAATTCCTGGGTTTAGTTTTGTACACTTCCTGCTTGACGTAAGTCCATAAAAAAAAGTCTGGTGCAGTCAGGTCAGGTCACCTTGGTGGCGAGCGGAAAGTGCAGTTTCTGGATGTCAATTTGTTTGGGAATTTTCGATGGAGCTCCGCCATAACTTGTGTCGGTCATCAGGTCATCAGACCTCAACAAACAATTTATCAATGTGTTGTCTTCTTCTGCCATTGCAATCATTTTTCGGCAAAATTCCAGGCGAACAGGCAAATCCTGAGGGTTTAATTTGCTCGTAATTTGGACTTTGTACGGAAACAAACTTAAGTCGTCATGAAGTATCCGCTGTAATGACCGTCTGTTAACTCCAATTTGGCCCGATAAGTTTCGACTCGAAACACTTGGATTTTCCTGTATTGCCGATGCAACAGCCACGATTGTATTCTGAACTCGAACATTGGGATCTCGATGATACGGTTTTCGTTCGATGCTTCCAGATTCGGCAAACATGTTCACCAACCTCATAATTGTCCATCTACTCGGGGGAGTACCACCAAACTCCAGCCTAAATTCCCTTTGGACGGAAATGACGGACTGCAAAGAATGGTATCGCTGCACTATCCAAATCCTTTTTTCAGTATCCCAAGCATTCATTTTGATCAACCTAAATAGTAGCCTATAAAATAAAAAAAAAAAAGCCGATTACTCACACTGGAAAAAAGTTATTACGTTTTATTTTTGTAGCACGATTCGTGGGTCACCCTGTATTTGGGTTGAGAAGCAACAAGATGTCAACAAAAAAAAACATCATAACCTAAATAAGAAACTTGCATTTAAATTCTGCAATAAAGTTAGACATACAAATTTCTATTGGCTACATGGGTTATAGAGATAGATGTTTGCCAAAAAATCAGCCGTTGATTTTGTTTGAGTTTTTGTGTTTAATCATGGAATTAAATACTAATCCAAGTGGAATCCTGTACCCGTACAATTACAACTTAAGTTCCAGTTCGTAATTCAATTGAAGCTATTCACGTGCGAACCGGTTAATAAATTATATTTGGTTGCATGTTGTTCCCTAATTCATTTAGTGAAAGTATAAATATCTTTGAATGAATAACATTTAAAAAACAAAATAACTCGAACCCAGCTGACCAAAATTTGAAAGTCCATTACAAGACTTTGAAATGCTATAGTGAAGTCAGAGGTCGCAACTAAAATATTGCGCAAACAGAAACATTTTAAAACTTTCGCAGTCGAACAAATGATCAAACAAGTTCCTCTTCACATCCTCTTTTATCTGAACTCTGCCATTTAACAGAAGCGCACCACTCACCTCAGGCATCTGGCAATTGGCAAATTTCAAATCAAATCCTGACAAATTGCAATAAATAAACGCACATCGGATTCCATCAACTGCGTCAGAGTTTGCAGTCACAATTCACAAAGTCTAACAAAACCAAACCACAGGAAAGTCATTATACACCACCAGAACTGCTGTCGCTTCCACTAATCGCGCACTAGTCAGAGTGATCCGCATGAAATGATCATTCCCACAACACTTTAGTTCCCTGACTGGTTCATTACAGCCTTCACGGGGTAATCAATTTGAATGCTAACTTTTTCATGTAATCGTAATGTAAAGATCAACGATCGGTCGACGCGCCGCCGCGCCGGGGTTACCAATGTAGCAATATGTCATGTGGGGTGGATCGTTGTGGATGATATGATGCAAATGGAAATTGATCCCTCACTTGAAGAGTTTCCCCCGTTTTGACGTAAAATAATTTGATGACCCCATCACAATGGAGTTGAGTGGAGATTTGTCGTTTTTGTCTTTCTTTTTTAATTTGCAGTCATTAATGGGTGAAAAATATTGTAGATATTGTTGACGAACGTTAACATTTATTTATTCTGTGGTTAAGCGTGCGTAAATTCGGAATGTTAAAGGATACATAAAGCAATTTGGCAATTTTGTATTCATTCAAGCGTTGGGTGTTAATGTTGTGTGAAATTTAAGCGGAAATGGCTGTGATCTTTTGTAGTTTGTCAAAATGGATTTAGTCTAAGGCAGAGGATGGCAGGTTTCATTAGAAATTATTCATTCATCAGGTTAACACACTTTTAATTTAAAAAAAGTCGATTTATTTAATTGAGATTAATATTTTTGCTATTTATTTTATTTTCACACTTATTCTGTATTGCGAGTAAATAATAGATGAAAAACGAATTTTTCTTAAAATCATTGTATATGAAACCTATAGTACTACTATGAGACTGAATTTTTTAGCTAGTAGTTCCGTCGATGAGGGCGCTAGTTTCTCTTTTCTTGATATTGAATTGTTGATGTGGAAGAAGTAAATGTAGAGGCAAATACACAAAAAAGCAAGGGAGACGGTCAAAACTTATTAGTTCCGACAACAATATAGAGGGTAAGGGAGAAAACCGAATAAGCTGTTTTTGTCATGGCAACCTTCAAAATATGGTGGGCATAAATAAATTATATCAAGGCTGTTGACACATGAACTTGAAGTAAGAATGTATATGGATATACATGCATGTATAGGTTATTATAGAATTTATTTTAAATTTTTCTTTCAATTTTAGATATTTGGTGGATTTTAGGATTTTGAATTGTAGCAACGTTGCTACTTTTCACTTTTTCTATGCGAAAATAACAAAGCAATGTTGAGATATTTCAATATGTCTTGTTTAGGTAGGTACATGTGTACCCAGATACCCATCTACATACAATATGTATGTATTTACATAGGTACTTTTCTTCTTTTTCAAATATAATATCTACTGAGAATAATTTAATTTTTTTCTCCAGACAGTTTTATTAGGAAATAAAGTAGGTATAGGCAGTATTTTTTTTATTTTTTTTTTTTGACTAGCGATATTATATATGTATGTAGGTTCTATATTACAAGTTATGGATTCGAAAAATATCGAACCCGAGATTTTGATCAAACTTGACATTACGATGATAGCGAAGGCGAAAAAATGGGTCCGCAATTCCGTATCTCTGTCTGTCTGTCCTCGAGTTTATAGCCTAAACGTTTTTTCATAAACATGGCCCCAGTTTTTTTTTTAGCTTTTTTAAGACGAAAGATGACAGTACCTACCTAGGTACCTGCCAAATTTTCTTTTTGACCAAAAAGATAAATATTATTTTTCTCAAAATTTTTTTTTCTGACAATCAAATATGATATTACGATCATAGAGAACACCAAAAAAGTGGGTCCCCTAACTCCGTCTGTCTGTCTCTCCTCGATTTTACAGCCTAAACGCTTTGATAGATTGTCTTCAAACTTGGTACATATTGTTTTTTTCAGTAATATGCCCACATGTTTTATTCATTTTTTTCTAAGACGACAAATAACAGTAGCTCCCATACATTTTTTTTGGCCAAAAAGAAAAATCTTATTTTTTTCAGAAACGGCTCCAACGATTTTTATAAAAAAAAAAATGAGTTCATTAATGATCATTTTAATAATTTTTTTTTTGGAAAAAAATTGTGTTTTTGGTACCTCTAGTTCTGGTTTTTGAAAATTCAAAAAAACACAGAAACTTGTAAAAAGTGAATGAAAGTTTTATTTGGATCGATAAATCAATTTCTGCCATTTACTTTTTAAAAATAATTTCACTTAAATGTTGCCCGCGGCTACGCTTCAGGTGGTCTATTCTGATGGTCCAATTTTGGCAAACTTTTTCACACATTTCGGCCGGAATCTCACCAATGACGCGTTCAATATTGGCTTCCAAGGCAGCAATCGTGTTTGGCTTGTCCCCATAGACAATAGACTTAACATAGCCCCACAAAAAATAGTCTAACGGGGTCAAATCACATGATCTTGGTGGCCAATTGACTGCGCCATAACGTGAGATCAACTGCTCACCAAATTCGCCCCTCAATTGATGCATGGTTTCGCGTGCAGTGTGGCATGTGGCACCGTCCTGTTGGAACCACATGTCGACCGAGTTCAATTCTTGCATTTTCGGCAAAAAAAAATCTGTTATCATCGAACGGTACCTTTCTCCATTGACCGTAACCCTGCGGCCTTCATCTTCCTTGAAGAAGTACGGCCCAATGATGCCGCCTGCCCATAAACCGCACCAAACAGTGCATTTTTCGGGATGCATTGGTAGCTGCTGAATTGCCTCTGGCTGCTCTTCACTCCAAATACGGCAATTCTGCTTATTCACGTATCCATTTAGCCAAAAATGAGCCTCGTCGCTGAAGACAATTTTGCATTTTTCACATTTTTCACAGAGCACGAATTTTGATAATAAATTTCAATAATTTGCAAACGTTGTTCAGGCGTAAGTCTATTCATGATGAAATGGCAAACATTACTGAATCGAAATGTCAAATGTTCGTGGAATTTGTCATGTGTGATCTGTCAAAAATATAAACGTCAAAAACCAAGTAGCAAAAAAATCACCCGTTAGAACCATGTTTTCGGTTTTCGATTTTCTCGGAAACGGTAAATCTGATTTTTTTAAATTTTTTACGCAGAAGCTCCTAGAAAGTTTAAACATTATTGTATACCAAAATTTTTCAAAACAAATTATTTCGGAAATTATTTTTTTTTTCTTATTTTTTTTTTTTTATTTCGAGAACGACTTAATAGATTTTTTCGAAACTTCGTATTTAGTAGTTTTTAGACATTGTCTTGAATAGTTAAAAAAACTATTTTTGTAAAATAAAAAACAACGGTAGCTCCCACACAAATGTTAAGAACCGTTAAAAAAAAAATTTATTTCTCAAAAACGGCTCCAAGAATTTTCCAAAAAAAAAAATTTGTTATTAAATTTTATTTTATTTTTTGGATTTTGAAAAAAAAACATTATTTTGCAAATAAATATTAAATGTTTTGAAGATTTTTTTTAATAATATTTTCAAATGTATATATATAATGGTGAATACTCATTTAAAAAAAATAAGTAAAAAACGACTTGAAAATATATATAATACCTATTAGTAAACAATTCTTTTTTGAAAATTCGTCAACTAGATTTTTTACGAAATTACTTATCAAATCTGAATTTAAAAAAAAAAGATTTATTTTTTCAAAATCCAAGAAAAATATTAATATAAAATAAAAAAAATGTTGTCACAAGAAAAATTTTTTTTGCACAACGATTAACAGAAATCTCAAATTTTAACTCTTAAATTATTATCATGTTTGCTCATTTGGTAAAAAAGTTTATTTTACTGAGTAGTGACCGTTGCACACAAGTGTATACCTGAATATTTAAATATTCCCTACAGCCATCAAACAATTTTCATTCTATCTGCACTAGGGCTGGCAACGAGACGAGACCAGGCGAGACTTTTGTTAATCTCGTCTCGGTCTCGTCAAAATCGAAAAATTTCAGTCTCGTCTCGGTTTCGGTCCAGGTCTCGCCTAACCAAGTCTCGTCTCGACCTTGGTCTCGCCTTTTTCTCGAGAAAATTTTAATGTGCGATCTCGTCTCGGTCTTGGTATCATCCTTAGTCTTGGTTTCTTTCGTGTTTTTTTTGGTAGTAACAAAATGTAAGTAAAGATAAGAGCATTGTTCGGATTGCAAATATAGAGTATGGTTGAGGTATCTCAGTAGTTCGTCGGTAAGAAAAATGCGGGAAAATGTATGAAACAAACTCCTGAGTCTGTTTTGTCTTTTGAGTTAAGTGGAAATAACATTTTGGAAGAATTGTGTAATTAAATATATTTCATAGCAAAAACAAATAAAATATTAAAAAAAAATAGTACCTATATACAACGCTCGATTTCTTAAAAAAATAAATTAACCGTTTTTGTCAACCCCCGACCTGTCAAAAACCATTTTAGGATGTCTCCGATTTAAATGAATTAAAAATCCTCTACAAAATTCAAATTTTACCTCAAAAAATGCGAAATTTTTTCCTCCGGCAAAAGTTGATTTTAAGCCTCTTGTGTGACATTTGGAAAAAAATATTATCAAAACGTCAAAGTATAGTATCAAGCATGAGCTGTCAAAATCCATTGAAGGACTGCTCCGATTTTAGTGTTTGGTAACGTGAAAAATCGTACGAATTGGTACAAATTTTCACATTTAGCTTTCAAAACCCATAGAAAAAAAAACCTCAGGAAACTTGGTGAAAATTAACGTACAATATGGGTCTCAAAAATTCGGTCAAAATTGGCATCTGCACGTATTTTCCAACTTTATTGTGCTTGTCAATTATGAATTATGAATCTAATAATGATATATCCTTGTATCTAATAATGATATATCATTGTACGTTGCTTATGCTAAACAAATAAACTAGAAATTTTGTTCTGCACTACGTAGGTCCTTGAAGCTAAGGCCATATACTTCACTTGAAACGAGTACGTTTTACTTGTGTAAATCGAAAACTATGATTTTAATTTGAATCTTATTAGTTGCGTATGAAAGCGCTCCGAATGGCTTACATTTTGTGCGAATTTAGTTTTCAAAGGTGTGTGATAACGTCAAAAATAGGCTGCGAAGTAACGTTATCAGACACCTTTGAAGAGCCGTATTTCTAAGATAAAACTTGAATTTTGTAGAGTTTTTTTATTCCATTTTAATCGGAGCAATCCTTCAATGAAATTGACAGTTCATGGCTTGGCAGGTAGGCAATAAACTATCAGCCCTGTTCCGCTATCTTTCGATTCACGTGAATATTTCACTCAATTGTTCACTATTTAGATATTTTCAAATGTCTTCTATCTTTTGAGTCGAAAGCTTTACTAATATTTTTTTTGTTTAATTCTTAAGAGAATCTAATTGTTAAAATTTATTTTCGATCGAAATTTATATACTTTTTGAAACAATTCGTTTTTTCCGTCGGAGAGCAGAACACAAATATTCACGTGAACGTTTAACAGAATAGGACTGAATATTTTGACGTTTTTAAAATATTTTTTTTCAAACCTCACCCAAAAGGCCTTAAATCAACTTTTTCCGAAGCCAAAAATAAAATCGGAAAAACTTCGAATTTTCCGAGGTAAAATTTTAATGTTGCAGATTTTTAAATCGGGGTCATCTTTCAATGGATTTTGTCAGCTTATGGCTTGGCAGGTAGGCAACGAACTATATTTTGATGTTCTGATGATATTTTTTCCAAATGTCACCCAAAAGGCTTAAGATCAAATTCTTCCGGAGCATAAATGTTGAATTTTATTGAGGTTCTTTTTATCCTTTTAAATCGGAGCGATCGTTCAATGGATTTTGACAGTTCATGACTTGACAGGTAGGCAACTTACTATATCTTTATATTTGGGTAATATTTTTTTCCCAAACGTCACCCAAAAAGTCTAAAATCAACTTTTTCCGGAGCAATAAATTAAATCGAAAAATTTCTAATTTTCTGAGGTAAAATTTGACTTTTGTAGAGGTTTTTTAATCCATTTAAATCGGAGCCATCCTTCATTGGATTTTGACAGCTCATGGCTTGACAGCTAGGCAACGAACTATATTTTGACGTTTTGACAATATTTTGCCACCAAAAGGAAGCAACTCCATGCATACATAAACCGTACGTATTGTTCTCTGGATTTTCGCAATGCGCCTATCTTTGTATAACTATGTACATACATATATGGTTTAATATGTTAACGCGTATATAATATTTCGCAAAAAAAACTTGTGAATATTATAAAAATTGAGCATGATTATATACTAAACAATAATGAAATAAAAACAAAATTTTCTTATAGCGAAAACCGAAACCAAACCACCGAGACCGCCGAGACCAGCGAGACTCTCGTCGAATTTCGGTACCAAAAATACGGTCTCGTCTCGCTCTCGTCTCGGTCTCGTCTTCGGTACTTTTAAAGGAGTCTCGTCCCGTTGACGAGACCGAGAACGAGACCAGTCTCGGTCTCGTTGCCAGCCCTAACTGCACGTAGAATAAAAAAAACACACACACAACCAGTTCCTACTCAACAAAAAAATAAATAAAAAATAAATTGTTTTCCGTTCCTCCTCTAACTTATAATAAATTTTTTATATATTTCTCTCATCAATTTATTATCACACTATTTCCCTTCATACGCATTTTCATAACACACCAACACTACCTAACCTCCGATTTGGTAGTGGAACTCATGATGAGTAGTAGAACTTATTGCAGGCTGGATGAATTTCGTCGTCATGATAGTACTATTAATATCTATATACAATGATACAATGTTAAAATGCAATATCGTTCACTGTTCCTAGTGAATTCAATTTCTTTGAAATCACTTCGAATTCATTTCGAATTTCAAATGTCTTCCAAATATCTGTATCCTTAATTATTGGACGATCTTCGCTGGTTAAAAGTTACGTGATATTGTTCCTCTGTGTTTGAGTTATTCTTCTTGTTGGAGCCTTCGGCTAAATGCATAATTATGATCTACTATAAATTTCAGCAAAATAGTTTCGCAAAAGTTTTTTTTTGGAAAAAAAATCATGGAAAACCTTAAAAAAATTAACTTACCGCACAACTTTAAAGTTTCACTAGACAAAATAATGTCAATTGAATTCCGATAAAAATGGTAGGTTTTCGAATAATAAAACGTGAATTTTCGTTTTCGAAAATCCAATTCACAAGGATGGAAATTCAACACAACAAAATTCTATTTTTGAAATGAACTAGTATTTTTTTGTGGAATACAGAACAAGAATAAAATAATGCGAATTTTAAGAGACATAGAATTATCAGACACGGTAGTTTTCTCCCCATTAGTCCAGCCGCCATCCCTGGAGATAAATCTGAGACAACAACCAGCTCGCGCCACACATCTTTCCTATCCCTCTTTTTCTTTTTTCACATGACGGCCGCGCTGTGTTAAAAGCATACACAGGGTAATCATAATCCCGTGTAAGATTATAAAAAAAAAATCAAAGTTAACTATATTTCCTAAAACTTGTATGTGCATTATCCCATTTAGTTCGTGAGAGGTGTGCGTTTTGTAACGAAAAGTTTTTCATCTATTCTATATCTTTACTATGTCCAATTATTTTTAGTCCAATTGCACTGACTGCCCTTCTTTCCAAATCAGCTAAGCACTGATCAACAATAAGATTGAAAAATAAAGAACACTGGTGTTGAATTTGAAGAAAAAACTAAGGTAATTGTCCTTGATTTTTCAAAGGAATTTGATAAAGTTTATCAGAAAACTGTCTTATTAAATTATATTTACTTCTCATTTCCAGGGGTGAATGTGTTCTTCATAACATGATATTTACAAAATAATTGCTGGTGGTCCACAAGGTTCTTCCTTCCAAAAGAACATCGTGGAATCTGTCATCAATGATAGCTCTGGATTTCAGGTATCTTCGACCGCGTAAAATTTCCCCCTGCACTCGTTGAATCTCCGAGCTTGGATGTCTTTCATATTCTTCAGTATTCTGCTGCTCAACATCCACATGAACCTGTCAATGGGAATTATGTCTGCTTAAAGCATTAAGCTTTGGCCTATATTTCCCTCAGAGGGGGTTACGATTTATTCCTGTGAACACTTTCAAGGTTTTCTTTTCGAAAAGTTGTAACTTCTTCATCGTTATAGGAGATATGGTAAACTGCATGGGACAGCTATAAGTAAGGACGGACCTTATCAATTGCTTGTAGATAGATAGATAGATAGATAGATAGATAGATAGATATATAATTTTATTTCATTAAAAGGTTTAACAAACACATTTTATATACTGGTATAAAAATTAATTATGACAATAACATAAAGTTGCCTGTCAATTGCTTGTATATAAGAAGCTTTGTCTTCTTGCTAAGTCCGTTCCGCCTACTCATTATTGGGTGAAGTAGTCTGTAGAAGAAGTTCACGCGCCTCAGAATTGCCGTGACATGCTTATGAACTTCATTAAGTTCGTGAAGCTTATCCCACGATATTTGGTGTTGTATTTTGGCGGATTACCATGCCGTCTGGTATTCTGGTTTTGATACTTCGACTTCTGGTTTGCGTAAGTCCCGTTTTACTGGCTGGATCCGTAGCCTCCACTACAAGTAGTGATTCCAAATACTGGTAACATAGTCTTGTACCCTACGAGCTTCAATCTCCTTCGATAATAGAGACGTGCGTTATAGAGCCATCTGCATATAGTTTCGTCATTGTTTCTAACGAAATCACCGGTTGGTCAGCAGTGTATATAGGGCAGAATAATTGTCCCAATTTATATCTTTGCAGTACTCCAGCCCTGATTTCCCTTATTCCTGATTTCTCAATCTGCACAAAAAAGTATTTTACAATATTTACCAAGTATCCTGAGAATCCATATCCTGTAATCTTGTAAATGAGTCCTTTTATCCAGATGTTGTCTAAGGCCTTCTCGATGTATATGAGGCATGTTAATGTTGTTTAATTTTTTTTTAGTCCCACGGTGATGTCGCTTTGGTGAAGTCCCAGTAGGGGATGTATCGTTGGCTTCTTTGGTTCTGGAACAATTCTACGATCAAATCTGCCAACCCATCAGCAGAGATCAAATCTTTCGTGTTGAGATTTGATCTAGATTTAATCTTTTTGTTGCAATTAAGCTCTCAAAATTGAAAAAGATCAAATCTTTTGACAGAAAAAGCAAATCTTTGCTTGAATGAAACTCGCTATAACAGTTTTCCAGTCTTGACAGTTATTTAGACAATTGATCAGCTAGTTGTTAAAGATGATCGTTAACAGTAGAATGGAAATATTGGGCAACTTCATAAGCACACCATTAGAAATCCCGTCAGGTCCTGCTAACTTTTTGGAGTTTTCCGTTCTGATGGTTTTACCTACCTCCTCAGGATTTGTGCCAACTTGGGTCAAGAACTCTGGAACTGAGGTGATGGGCGATCCGTGAAATTTGTGTAGAAATAGTTGGCGCATACGGCATACCTCCGCTTTTGTTGGATACGATTGCAAAAATAGTGCTCTAAAACACAATATTTACAAGTTTAATTTATTTATTTATTATTTTGACAGAACATTTTTTTACTGCCAAACGCATCACTTGAAATGGCGGTAGTGCGTTTGAAATGAATGCTGATTTAACAAACATTAACAATAAATTAATTAATGTTGTATGGTAACACAACAACGATTCAACTGGGTTCACTACAAAATTAATATACACTCGTTTCGTCAGATTTAACAGAATCAAACACATTGACATATGTACCTACTCGTATATCTGACTAATAAATTAATAAATGTATAAGTGGGAAGATTTAAAAAAAAATTGTAGATACATCAAATCTGTTTTTTTTCCTCCGATATAGCTAATAACATGCATTGAGTTTTAATTTCAAGCCATCACATAAAGAAACTTGTGCAGTATGCACCTTATTTCAACATCGCATGCATCACAGATGTAAATGCAATCCTAATGAAAGCAATAAATCATTTTATGAGACATTAAAAATGTCTGTGTGTCTGGAGCTCTCCTAACTTGACAGATGCATAAACTTGCATATCTATGAAAGGTTTAGAGAAGCTCATTGTTAATATGAGACAATTGTCTAATTGTTCATTCAATTTGATTGACTTATGTATGAATTTGAATTGCATGGTGTATTCATGTGGATTAGCATCTATTTAAATCCGACAATTTTTTAGGTCTTAAATCCCAACATACATATATTTTTAAGAATTGCAGAACCTTTCACACAAATTGAAAACACACACCTTTTTACTTTTTTTTTTAAATTTTATTTCAATACATATTTCATTTAAAAAAATGAATTTGACAAGTGCATACTAAAAGGAGATACTTGTATGCATTCACACAAACCAACCATTTTTTTCAATTTGGTTGACAAATAAAAAGCGTGAAAGAATTTAGAGAAGGTAGTACGAGAAATCAACGAAATCTCACCGAACTCTTGCATTTTCACTCAGTAGATTTCGTGTGGATTGGCATAGTCCAAAATCCGTTCATTTTGTTAGTTGACACTACTTTATTGTCTAATTTTTTTTACATATTTTTTTTATTAAAGGTACCTTCCATACAACCAATTGAAAATTTGAAAATTCAAATTTTTCTGATATTTTGTTTTTAAATTTATATTATTAAATATTTAATCATACCAATTTTTTTTTAAGAAAACATTTAAGAATTTTTATATACACAAAATTAAGTGAAAAACCACTTTAAAAATACATTTAATGTAATCGATCATAGGAGCAAGCACGTGCGATCCAGTCGTGCATTTTATTTACAAAACTAATCTAGAAACGATCGTAAATATATATTAAGATTCTTAATAGAATTTTTTTTTGCTGTGATCGAATATAAGAGCAAGTACGTGAATTTTATTCGTGCATTTTATTTTTCTTGAAATCAGGGTTCAAAAGAACTCATAATCTACTATCCCATCAGGAATTGTAAAATTGGTCAAATTGATGTCTGCGAAAGGCCGAGTCATTTTGTGCCGAATTGACTACATCGTATGCTCGTGCACAAAATCTCACGGACAACAGATACATTTTGAACAGGTCTTAAGTTTTGTTGACGTACGGATATTAGCTGATAGTTCACTGAACCGATCGACTCGAATTTTCACTACCACACGTAATACATTCCCATAGCTCATGGAGCTTGATTCTTCTTAATCTCCCAACATTGTCTCATACATTTTAGACGGTCTCCATTTCGTTGTTGATATGCTTTGCAGTCGTTGATGATGTGATACAGCTTGCTTTTCCTTAACCCAGTTCTATTTGAAGGTCAAGATGTAAATCACTATTTCTTATGTCCCAAGGAGCATTTATATAACTATTCCCGAAGGACTTTGTTTTGGAATTATTGAATAGGTTCAGCATTTGTTTTCTTTCAACAGCCCCATAGTTCCATGCCATATGACCAAACTGGTTCCAACACTTGCTTGTACAGGCACACATCGAGTTACGACGCTTCGACTTATGTTATTCAGACTTCCGACGTCACAAAAATGTAGGACCTTTACCTCGACTTACGTCATTTATTCTTCGAGTTAAGACATCATTAAGACATCAGACAAATTTCGAATTTTAAATTTAAAAATTGAAGTTTTTCAGAGGCAACTTTTCAATTTATATTTTGCAGAACAAAATTAAAAGTGTTTGATTGATTGATATACAGAAGAGGAGGTTCCGGCGCCTGATAATTCTGGCCAAGAAAAATTGACATCGAAACAGCTGTCAGAATTCTTAGATTGTGTGCAAAAGGGCTTGAAGATTTAAAAATCTGATCCAGATAGAGAAAGAAGCGCGAAGGTTTCATTGTTAATATCAGACAATATTTCATTCTACAAGAACTTTTATAAAAAAATAAGCTAGAAGCTGCTCAAACCACACTAACATAGTTCTCTCAGCCGTCGAATTCTAATCCGTTTTCTTCTACAAATACTGCAGGACCATCAGAACAATAAATCGAAGCCAAATTACAAGTATTATTGTCAAGCGGTGAAGATGTCAAGTAATAAATGTCTATCATAAGCATTTATTGAATTATAAATGTGAAATTCCTTATTTAGTTTTACTTTTGTTTCACTTTTATTATAATCCCTTCATTGGCTTATCGTAGGTGTGTCTGAGTTCATAATTGTAAAATATTTTCGGTAACTCTACCTTAACGTTATTCTAAAACTTTTATGAACACAAAATATACAGTATCATTGCAGTATACACACCTGGTATAAACTCCGTTCATCAAAGTATACAGTAATTATGCCCATTGAAATTCATTGAGATTTTTTTTTCGGATAGATGTAACGTCATCGTGAGTTTCATTTGAAATGGAGGAAAAACAATAATTCTTATTTTAGTTTGTGTTTTTTTTAACGTTTTAAACGGATCCAATTTAGTATTCGCATTTAGCATCTTTTTTTCAATAATACAAAGAAAACGAACTATTAATCGCGGAAGAAGAGTGCTTTTGATTTGTAAAATTTATACAAACCAACGTTACATGGGTGTCCACGAGCAAAAGTTTTCTAGTTAGCTAGATAGCATTCTATGAAAATATATTGTGGTCTCCATAAGCTCGTGGACACTTCAGGTCACGCCCGCGCTGTGTTAAAACATTTAAAGGGTATATAATCCCTTGAGCGCGGTGTAGATTATAAAAAAAAATCGCTATGTTGTTGCTCTAGTAGCATTACAAGGCAGATTCCGAAGTATACAGATTTTCTAAGAAGAATACACGAATATCCCGAAGAAGTTTTTATAGGTAATTTTTCTATGACTAAGAAATCTTCAAATTGATCCAATTTTTGGAATCAAGCTGAAATATTTTAATTATATTTATTTATCATTATTTAATAAAATATTGCAAAAGATGTAAGAAAAAACATAAACATTACTCACATGCTTGCATGTATACTTTTTTGTAACAGAAAAATGAAAGATAAAAGCTTGCGATACTTTTACTGTACTATTGCAGTATAACTACATTAATGAACACAAGTGATACCAAATTTCTACAGAAATATTACTAGTTTCATACATTAATGAACGCGATACTGGTAGTGTTGCTGTATCTTTACAATTATGAACTCAGCCTGTACGTAATTTATATCCATACATTACATACTGTTTGTTTCGACCTAAGTCGATTTCGACTTACGACACCTTTTCCCGGGACGAATGAGCGACATAAGTCGAGGTACCTACTCCTGTATAGCATTAAGTTGTTCTGGATAGATATAGGTCAGAGTTCTTTTCTAGTAACCAGTACATTTTTCGATGGTTCAAGTATAATGGTCTTTTGACCCACTTGGTGGGTTAAGAGAGTAGAATATCTTGAGTGGGTCAGAAGTCCACATCCACAATCAATGGACCAGAAATTCACAGTATTTCCTTCTGGACTTTTAACCTATGTGGACTTTACTCCCTGTGCCGTCATTATGTGGACAATGCCTGTGGAGAGATGTTGGATGTTGATTTTAGCAACATAAACCTTTTAAAACAACAATTTTAATGCAAGGGAGAATGAGGAAATAATTCGAGACGCACTGAATGAATAAAAGTTCGAGAACTTAACAGCAGGATAATAATTATGTTGTCTGCTTAATTACAATCTTTGTGAAAAAACCATTTCCAAGTTTCACTTAGTTATGAAGGAATATATGTAATTTTGTGAAGTTCTTCGCCTGAATGGTAATCCTTACAATGCTAGTTTTAATCAATTTTGTACACTATGTGACTTGAAATCAAAAGAAGATTGTTCTGGGCGCCCTGAGGCACGCTCAGTGATAACCGCCCCCTTTATTAAATACTATACAAGGATCGTAATTTGAATGGGCTTACATCGAAGAGTATGTCTTTTTGGGGGTGAGGAATTTGAATGCGGCAGTAGTATTTTCAAGATATTTCACAGGTAATTTGTTTTCGATAAATTGGATAGAATTTTTGTAAACAAAATTGCATTACTAAGTGTTTACTAGTATGGAGAAAATATATTTTTTCTTTATATTTCAACGAAGAACCTATTAAGTTATCAAACTGGAAACCCGTCATGTATTTTTACATTTTTACGGTAAAGGGGTATTACGTATAGACTGTGGCAATTAATTTAATAATAAAACCCATAGTATGATATAGGTATAGAAGAAGTTGATTGCTTTTGTTCTTAAATTAAGTGGTGTATATCTTAATTCCTTTTATTGTTTTCTGGCGTGTTACATGATGGTTTATTTATTTATTGTTGAAAAGACAAATAGTTATAGGTTTTTGGTAGTATTATACATATATTGGTATATACTTACTTGTTCTTATAAAAAATCCAAGACCTTTTTAGTGGAACTTGAATTTGGTGTGTGAGTAAATAATTTATTTAGTTTGACTCAAAAGTAAGCGTACGAAAGAAATTTCTGAACAATTTCCCTCCATTTAAAGAGACAAATAATTTTATTATATACATTTTAAGTATTTATTATTTTAATTTAAACAATAGATATTTAACATTTTTATCCATTTCAGAATAAAATCTTAATTTGCCTACATATTACATTCGGAAAAAAATCTTGGTCACTTTTTTTCATTATAGAGCCTTTTAATCTCTTTTTTCGCTAAATAAAAAAATTTCTTAAGTATCACCCATGAATGTAGTCCGCGGTCAGTCGAAACGCGTGTTTTTTTATAATTGTGCGCGCACTAAAGGGATTTTGACTACCCTTGAGGTTACCGTTACCGTAAGGAAAATAAGGAAGGATTTATCTGTTAACGACTCGACGAGATCGTCTAAAACGCAGTTTTTTTTTGCAATCTTAAATTCCTATAGGTTAGTGCGAAAAACATGTCCGACAATCTTTAAAATCTATCTATGGCTTCTCTCCGATCAGTTTGAACTAGTAACTTAACTAACAACTGCGAACAGCACTATAAAAATAAATCCATACTGACTGTTGATATCGTAATCGGTACGCTTTATTTCATTTCATTTGTTTTATTGCAGATTAAGGTCCAAAATGTCTTACATTTAACTTTTATTCTTAAAAGTTTTAGAACTTAACATTTTGTTCTTTTTAATTTAATTGTATATAATAAAGAAAATTACGTGAGGTTTCCATAACATTAAATTAAGGCAAACTTCTCCAAAATAAGACCCTTATATAAAACTTAATCGTATCGCCTTAAGTGAGAAAAAACTCGACGATTTTGGCTTATTCTTATTTAGCGGCAGCGTATTTCTCATGCATTACGCGTATTGCGTAATAATTCAACTTGCAAGTTATAACAAGGAACAAGTAACCAATAACTTCTTATCTTATATAATAACTTCTACATAGCGATTTTTCATCATGTATGTTTAAACCATTCGCGCAAACAGACTTTTCAAGAATAGGCCGAAAATCAGGCCAGAGATTTAAATTTCGTATTTTCAGATACCAAAAATGATGAATACCTAAATACTTTGAATCTCATTAGGTAATTTGTTTTGCTTATTTTTTTAGACTAAAATAAAATAACATACAAAAATTGCCGCCCTAGGCTCGAGCCTCACGAGCCTAGTGGTTAATACGCCACTGTTTCCACTTCATCAGTATATGTAAAATATTCAAACAACAAATGCTTTCTTATTTCGGAAAAATACTCTTACCTTACTATTAACATTCTAAGCGAATACGAATGGAAAGCCCTGATCAAGCTTTGGAAAGAGCTCTAACTATAAGAAGTATAGATTATTATTAATAACAGAATACTCCTTGAATCTTAAGTTTTTCATCTTTTATATTATTTACATTCAAAACAATAAACAAAATTCTTCAAAAAGATGAAAAATGTGTCAACTTGGCTGACAGCAAACCCATGTTCTTTTTTCTTTTTAACTACAGCTAATATTTTCGGTAACCAAATATTAAAGAAAATAGTTTCGAGACATAAAGCGAAACTATATACTCCAACTTTGTCTAAAATTTTGTGTCGGAACTGTAAAATTAATGCCTACATTATTTCCAAATCAAGTGTTTATTATTGAATTTAAGTTAGCATCTCAATCATTGCTGTAATAATCAACAACTTCTCTGTAGAAGTCCATAAAAAGTGTACCTCTTCTAAACCACAATGATTGTTGATTACATTTAACTAACTCTTGTCGCACCTTTATCTTGTTTTTCATAAGCACAATATCCGCATAATTGCACTTCGCCATACCTAAGATTAAATTTGAACATTTAAGAAAAAAAAAATATATCTTTAACTATAATAATACATTAAGCAGACTTTCTGTGGTGCTGCTCTAAGGTGTTTTTCCAGATAAAGTGAAAGTACATTTTGTAAGGAAAAGTAAACACTTTAAGTTGTTTTGTTGCACACCGAATGGTCGTCGCGTCGCGTCTCGGCTCTTCGGTGCACAGCGGCAATGACCATAACGTAACACCCCTTCAATTGAATGATAGAATTTAAAGTGAAGTGGTCAGTTTTGTGGAAATGTTGCACAAATGCATTAACATTCCCCTTCACCTAAGGAGGTATTACGTGATAGTTTGTCTATTAAAACAGGAAACCTAACACAATTTTATGAAACTGATATTTGGTGATTTGAAAACGTAAGCGACATCGGAACGACTAGGTGGTCGCAATTGTTTAGTATTATTATTCATTCGTTAATTTTAATATAATATAAGTTATCTCGGAGGTCTTAAATTTCTAGTGAAGAAATTCAACGGATATCCATACATATATAAATTGTTTCAAGTTTTCAAATTGTTTTGTTTAATTTCCACTATTTTTAACAACCTGGATCAGAAAAAAGAAGAAAAAGAAATTGAATAAAAACTGTCAGGTGCATTTGATAGAGTTTGGTATCAAGCTCTCTTATCGAAAATGCGTGCATTTGTTATTGTGTCGATGAATCTTTTCTTCCTTGGATTAGAATTCACCTTTCGGACCGCTCAATAAAATCTATTGGATGGTTTTCACAAAATAAATCCTGGTGTGCCCCAGGGCTCTGTTTTATCCTCAATTTTGTTTCTCATTTTTATTAATGATCTCTTATCTGGCACTTCTAATCCACTAAATTGTTTTGCTGACGATAGAACTCTCAGCTTTTGATATTCGTTTTCAGACTCATCTCCTTGTTCTTCGGATGTGGAACTGCAACGGCAGCGTATGATAGCTCATTAAATTCTGATTTCGATAGCATTATCCAAAAAGCTTAAAAAACTCAACGCTGTCTTCTGTCGTTGAAGCAGAACTCATCCCCCATGACGCTATCCATAGTTGATACTTGCATTGAAAATAAAAATCAGCTTTAAGTGCTTGCTATGTTTATCATAGACCGTTTCTTGTGGAATGACCATATTCGACATTTTTCTACGAAGATCTGATCTGACTGAACACCGTCGAAATGTTTCCTTCCTTTTAACTAGTCATCCGTAATACTCGCCCTTCTAGGATTGCGTATCAGATTACCCTTGAGTCCAACTTCGTGCGTTCTGTCAAGTACAGAGATTCTATCTTAAGCCGTACGACGCTAATATGGAATGCTTTACCCGGCTCTATTTCTCCTCCCATTTTCAGAACGAACCCATCGGTATCTCCTCTTAAATCCTTCCCTAGATTTCTAAAGCTCGCACTGTCCTTGATCATTTTAAGGGTAGTAAATCCCCTTATCAAGTACAAATATGCAATATTTGTGATTTTTTTTAAAGTTAGTTTTTAACTAATAGTTTATTTCTGTGCCCTTTTACTCTGTCTAATAACTTTGAAAAAGCGGGATCATTATTTATAAAAAGATTTCTTTACTATACGTCAACAAATCTCTCATTTTTACTTTAATATATTTTACTGGCATGGAAGAATATTTGTGGAGAATTGAGTTAATTTATTTGAAAATATTGGGCCCTTTTCAGTCTCAGAAACCAAAGATGTCGTAAGAAGCTCGTATTGCTAGTTTGACCGAAATATCACTGCTGTGGATAAGGCCATCTTAACGATAGGAGGTTTTTTAAACACCAATTTCCCGCTATGGCGAATTGAACTTTGAGCAGCACTATGGTTCTTTCTTAGAATTATACCAAATAAATCACAAGCCTTGCACTTCCTGAAAGTCATAATTTTGCTTCCCGTGTAGTTTTCCAATTATAATATCATGGCGTAAAGCTTAAAACAACCTATTATTAAGTCCTTAACACTATACTAGTTAGCAATTTACTATATACATAGTAGTCTACTAACTTTTCATAAATTTTAAACCTTTTGTTAACTAGTAAATCGCTAATTTAGCAGATAGCAAAGCATTTTGTAGGGTTTGAATTTTGATGAACACAATTATTGGCGCAAAATTTAAAACGATTTAGTAAAATGTTAAAGCCACTTTTAGCAATTTACTAAGTTAAAAAGATGATTGACCTAATTTTAAACGATTTTAACATTTTACTAAAGTTAAAATCACGGAATGGCTACTTTAGCTTTTAGTAATTTGCTAAATCCATTATGGAATCTGACAGTATATCAGCCTTGCACGCGGGGTGCCAGGTTCATGTCCTGCTGGTGGACAATTTTTTTTTTTTTTGTAAATAATGAAGTTAAAATGATTAAAATAGAAATAACTTATATCTTTTTAGAGCACATGTTGGGTTTTCATCAACATATAATTAATTTACAACGCATAAGATCAATAATTGTGTTCATCAAAATTCAAACCCTACAAATGCTAAGCTTTCTGCTTAATTAGGCAATTTACTAGTTTAGAAAAGGTTTAAAAATTTTAAAATAGCTATTCAATCAATAAGCACTTAGGAAATTACTAACTAGTTAAATGTTAAGCCCTTAACAATGGGTTGTTTAAAATTTTGCGCCATTGTGTTTATGCGTTGTAAATTGATTATGTGTTGATAGAAATCCAACATGTGCTCTAAATAAGCATTCGATGCTTATATTTTCATCATTTTAACTTCATTTTACAAAAAAAAAATTGACACCAGCAGGACTCGGACCTGGGCCTCCCGCGTGCAAAGTCGATATACTATCAGAATGACATGTGGATTTAGTACGATACTAAAAATTTAAAGTATCGGTGATTTTAACTTTAGTAAAATGTTAATAAGATTAAAATTAGCAAAATCCTCTTGTTAACGTAGTATCATACTAAAACTGATTTAACATGTAACTAAATCGTTTAAAATTTTGCGCCATTAATTTTACATCTTTAAATAAACTTTCCATAAAAATAAGAGTGCAATTATTTTTCTATTTCTAGCAAAGTTACAGCCAATTCACATTATGACATTACATTTTCTGTAAGGAATATAAAAAAATCATTATTATATAAAAAGAAAATATATGTATGTATGTCCTAGATGTATATCGGTATAGGGTGTCCGCCGGGAAGGTATAATACTACCTTGTTTGTTTATAATTTTTGATTAAATGAAAGAGAATGGACCTTACATTGATAAATGTTTTATTTAATGTCGCCAATTATGTATGGAATACAATATCAGCTAAATGTCCGCCTCTGTTAGCCCACAAATGCGAGCCCTTTTGAGCACATTTTTCATTACATTCTCAAACATTTCACGCGGTATTAATTTCATCACGAATATTTTGTTTGAGTTGCTCAAGCGTTTCTGGTTTGTTTGCATAAACCTTGCTTTTCAGATATCCCCACAAAAAGAAGTCCGGAGCAGTCAAATCAGGCGACCGTGGAGACCAATCAACATCACCATTTCTGAAAATAATTTGTTGTGGAAAGAGGTGTCGCAGTAATTCCATTGTAATCCTGACTGTATGCGATGTGGCACCGTCTTGTTGATACCACATATTAATCAAGCCCAAAGCATGCAGTTGTGACATTAAAAAGTTTTCAATCATTTCACGATATCGCTCCCCATTCACAGTTACCATTACGCCGTTTTCATTTTCAAAGAAGTAAGGTCCAATGATTTTTTTTTTTTTTTTTTTTTTTAAATTCATTTTTATTTCATTTTAACTTATAACTGTCTTAAAGCTAGACAAAAATGTTTAAAACTAGCCTAATTATCAATAACTTACAACTAATTTACTGGCCCTTTACGGGCGCTCTAAATTAAACTATAACTCTTAAAACTAATGTCTTTCGACCTAAAAACTATTTTAATTAAATCTAAAATTTTTTTTTATTTTATTTTATATTTCAAGGAAATTTCAAAAACTTGATATCTGATCATTTTTTTTTTTTTTTTTTTTTTTTTTTTTTTTTTTTTAACTTATAAACTAAACCTAAATATATATTAAAAATAATTAAAACTAAATAAAACTAACTTATACTAACTAAAAATAACTTACACTACTTAAAATACCTAATAATACTTAAAACTACTTAAAAACTAGAACAGCCACAGCAGCATTTTTTTCGTTTTTTAATTTTTTTTTGTTTATTTTTTATATGCATGCAGACACATACAAACATGCAACCCACCCATACATGTACATACGCACGTACATATACGTACGCACATACATGTACAGACACGCAGATACATGCACGCATGCCCCCGCATACATACATATTTTTAATTTTTTTTTTTGGTGCCACCACGACTGTTCCCTATACCTAATTCCCTAAATCTATGTAAGTCGGCCAAGATATACCATCTTCATCGACTTTAAATATCACGATGCTGTTCAGAGAGCCACCAGAACTGGTTCTCCTGTTTCGCCCTATCCCTCCGGTCCCGATCGGACACAGTCCTACTGAACCGAAGGCGCTCTTCTCCACCTTCAGCGATGACGTCTCGACCATAAAGGAGTCGCCTATCCACAGTTTTCCGGCTGACGTGGTAGATGAGCGGAACCGCCCCTCCATCCTGTATCAGCCCTCGACTGTCTAAATAGAGGAATGCCTCGGGAGGGATGTAGCCACTTAACCGCGCACTCTCGAAATATTGGTTATTTGGGTAATACGCCCCAAAAATTAAGTTGTTAGTTGAGGACATCGCTCTTGCAACGTGACGCCGAATCAGCTTAAACAAAAAATTATCTATTCTGTTTATGTTGGCTCCGTTGTATAGAACCTGGTTGGAATAATATCGTTTGTACTCCGACTCTGGTGTTCTGTGTAATCCAAGGCAACGTCGAAGACACTGCCTCTCAAACACCCGAATCTTTTCCATTTGAGATGGGGCAACGTTGAACCACACCGGGCATCCATAGGCAATCATCGGCCTGATGAGGGCCATGTAGCAAATCACCTTCACCCTGCTGTCAAGACGACTGCTATAAAACAATCGTTTTGTCAGGACAAAGGCTCCCCTAGCCCTGGCCAGAGCAGCACCTATATGTCTGTCGAAATACAAGTACTGATCCAACCAGATGCCAAGGTACTTTACTACACTTTTACTCGCCAGTGGATGTCCATGTGGCCCTACGATCACCAGCTTGCGCCAGTTCTTTCTCGTATCCCTTGAGGCGCTAGACAACGGAGTCCTAAACAAAATAGTTTCTGATTTCTGGAAGTTGATTTTCAACTTCCAGTCATCACAATATCGCTGAATCTTGTCGAAGTCACGCTGCAAGAGAATTTTGATGACCTCAACTGTTGGAGCTGTTCTGTACGCAATTAGATCGTCGGCGTACGCAATTGCCTGAGTTAGACTACCTATCAGATCGCTGGTGTAAATGCTGAAGAGAATCGGCGAGTTAACCGCTCCCTGCTGAAGACCATTGTTAATATTAAAAACTGTGGTAGAAGTTACATTGCCACTCTTGACAACAAACTTTCTACCATTTAGCATGTCATAAAGCATGTACAATAGCGGTTTACTTATACCAAGTCTGGCGAGCTTTAGATAGAGACCCTCTAACCATACGGTGTCGAAGGCCTTCTCCAAATCAACCAGACAGGCACCCGTACACTGCTTTTTAGATTTGTTCCATTGGACATCAGAAACAAGTTTAGACGCGGCATGAATTGTGTCATGTCCCGTCTTAAAACCGAACTGATTATCCGGTATGATTTTGTTGTCCTCCGCCCACTTGAACAGAGCTCTATTAATAACCTTTTCAAATACTTTGCTGATACTCGGAAGAAGACTTATCGACCTGAGATTCGCCGGATTGGAATTGTCCTTTCCCTTTTTAGGGAGAGGATGCACCACTGCTGTCTTCCACCGCACTGGATAATATGCATTATTCAGTGCGTTGTTAAACAGTGTGGTATATATGTCAACTGCTTCTTGAGGCAAATGTCGTAGTACAACGTTGGATATACCATCGACTCCTGCTGATTTCTTTTTCTTTAGTGAATCAAAGATGAGCTGGAGCTCAATCTTCGAAATTAACAGGGAACTGGTCCCATTTCGCTCGGCGATTATGGCGTTTGCCAAATGGTCATCATTAAACCCGGTAAAACCAAGGTTCTCAGATCGCCACTGCGTTATATCGTTCCGCAGGTAAAAGTGGTGAACCAGAGCTCTGCTCTCCAGGTCATGGTTCGGGCGAATGCTAGCATTCACCTTGTACACTTGCTGAAAAACAGCCCCCACCGCCTCCACCTTCTCCTGCGGATCTTCGATTATGAAGAGGTCATCGTCCAAGACGGCGTCATCTGGATCTATGCCCGCTGTCAAGAGTACGTCTCTGTTTTGTGTCGTCCTCTGGAGCTTAAGACACGGAAGGTCGTTTTGATCTTTTCTTCTGAATATCTTATTAATTTGCGGGAACATACTCGGGTCGGTAGCGTTCACGGCCCGAATTTTGTTGTCCCAAAACAAATTAATGGACAACCTATAATTTTCTTTGATCAATTGGTTGATGTTTTTTATGGACGACTTCAGTGTCCTTATCTCCAGATCTCGTGTGTCAGTAAACCGTCTGTACAAGCGTTTTAGTCTTGTCAGTAAGCCACTTTTTTGTCTGTGTAGTGCATCAATTGTCGCGTTACGGTACATGTCAGTTGCGTTACGTTCTTTGTATTTCGGTATTGTCCTATTCATTGTTCGTTGAATTATTTCGTCCATTTGTTCTAAGTATCTGTCAATTTCAGTATTTGTCAGGTTCCTGTCATTTGGTGGGGATATATCATTTGAACGTAATTCGCTCAATAAGAAGTTCGAGAAGCGTGGCCAGCGCACCTTACTGTAATTGTAAGTATGCACAGGTACATACTCCTCCAATTCCATAAGCTCGTTCGGAAGTTGTATTACGGCGGCGAGTCCGCAGTGGTCACTGTCGTACTCGATCGTTCTTAAACAATTTTTAGGCCGTTGGCCCACAGTGTCAGTAATTGTTAGTCTTGCGTCTTTCAACAATAGATCCAGATAGGCACCGCTTCTTGGAAACGATGGCCTGTCTGTAACGAGAAGTTCAATGCGATACTCCAGGTTGTATCGACCCATCCAATTATACAGATGGTTACCACGAGGATTTTGTATTTGATTTCCCCAATCTATATGTTTGGCATTTAAATCACCAGCCAATATGTAGTAGTTTTCTTCCGAGCTTAATCTTAAGCATTCAAAAAGCTTTTCAAGCTCTGTTATAAACTGTGTGGGCTGAGGTGTTTCCGGTGCATAGGCAGCGATCACATACATTCGCTTCCCCTGTTGGAGATGAATGCATATGATGCATGCCTCTAACGTCCGAAATTTACGCACATCACTATTATATATTACCTTATGACTAATGCCTTTACGTATAAAGATTGCGACGCCCCCTCCTTGAGTGGAGTTGGGTCGGTCTCTCCTTACGATATTGTAATTGTTGTTAGTCAATTTATGTTTCTGGTTAAGCTTAGTTTCGCTAGCCATAAACACATCTGGACTTATGTCTTTAAGCAATTGGAATAAATTCGCTCTACGTTCGGTCCTAATCAGTGAATTTACATTCACAGCTAGGATCTTAAAGGGCCTCTCCGGCAGCGCGCCCTTAACCTCTAAGTTGCGTTAAGCTCGGCAAAACAGAGTAGATATAATCCACCCTAGTCGCCTGCTCCCTGATCTGGTTTTGGAGGCCGTTCAACTGGCCCTGGATGGCCAGTAGAACGCCCATAATATCCGCCTGTGCCGCCGGCGCCTTAGGCACGGGGGCCTGTTGGGCGACCTTTGGTGTAGGCTGTACCGTGCTTCCCCTTCCTGGCGCCATTTGGGCGTAAGAAATTTGGGGGTTGACGGGCGTTGTTGTAGGAGGGCGCACTGTTGGACGCTTTTCTACCACTGTTTGCTTTGCTGCTTTATTGTTTTTTATAAGCTGAAACGTCGGGCATCCCCGATAATTAGCGGGGTGTCCGGCGCCTCGGCAGAGTACACATTTAAGCTGGGTCCTATCTTCGACCCGTTCCTTTCCTAACTTGCATTCATCTGCATTGTGGTTCTCTCCACACTTAACGCAGCGTGACTGCATTTCGCAGTTTGCTGCGGCGTGGCCGAACCTTTGGCAGCGCATGCATTGAAGCATGTCGCCGCGCCTTTTTAATTTGTCCCAAGTTACAACCTGATAGTTGAGGATGGATATACTCCTCAAACTATCCAGTTTGCTGCTGGGTGAGAGTTGAACAAGGAAGAAGGGAAGTCTCCGCTTCTCCCGCCTAGCTCTAACTGTAGCGAACGGCTTGACCCCGATAAAGTCGAGATCGTCATTCGCTTGTTGGCGGAGTTCATTTAAGAGCACCTGTGGTTCCGTGCAGGAATCTATGCCCTTCAAAAGGACCGTTTGAAATTTTTCGGTTTTAGGGGTGAAACTAAAGAATTCGGTAGTAGTTTCTTTCAGCAACTCTTTAATTTTTTTGTGTTGTTCCAGTGTGAAGCACTGGATAGCATGCCTATCGTTAT
This sequence comes from Philhelius pedissequus, assembly GCA_910595825.1. Classification (NCBI taxonomy): domain Eukaryota; kingdom Metazoa; phylum Arthropoda; class Insecta; order Diptera; family Syrphidae; genus Philhelius; species Philhelius pedissequus. Next base: position 138,565,209 of record OU343162.1, read on the forward strand.
TTAATCTTTTAATAGTAAAATTATGACCTATGGTCAACTTACATAGATTTATGGTATCCTGTAACTCCATTTTATAAGTATTAATGTGTGGCACCTTTTCTTTTTTCATGATCGGCGGCTGTGGCTGCTGCTGCTGAGACTGATTTTTCTGCGGCTGTTGATTCTGCTGCTTTTGAATCTGCTGCTGCTGTTTTTCTTGCGGTTGTTTCTGGACTTGTGTCTGCTGCTGTTGCTGTTGTTGTTGTTGTTTTTGCCGTTGTTGTTTTGGCTGCTGCTGTGGCTGTTGTTTTTGTAATTGTTCTTTTTTCTGTTGTTGTTCTTGTTCGCCGAGTTCTTTTAGTTGTTTCGCTCGGCGCGCTTCTTGGCTGGCCTTAACTTTACTTTTCAACTCTTGGATTTCTGCCTCCATTGTTACAATTTTAGCGATCATTTTTTGTTCCTCGTCCTCCTCAGATGACGCCTCTGATGTGGAGAGGTTCACGAAGGCAGTACTATCGCCCGTCGTGAAGTGCCCTTCTCCTTCTTCAGACATATATGCTATACCCTCTTCGGGTGAAGTGTCTAACTCGGTTTGTCTTGCTGCCTCTGACGTCTCATCTATATCGGACGTATGCACCCCAGCTGGCAGCTTTGCTGAGGTGGCCGTGGATCTCCTTTTTACCAAATTTGGTGCGCACTTGATCCTCTTTCTGCGCTTTTGATTAGCATCGGATGATGTTGCCGTTGTTGTTATTGCTGTTGATGTTGTTGCTGCAGAATCACTGCTTGTAGTTGGAACATCTTTCGATGTTCCCTCAGCTGATGCCATCGCTGGCCTCATTGGCCCTAGGACACCTTTCGATGCCCCGGTGCTTAAACTCCTCCTCCTTTGTTGGTTTTCCCAACCAATAAAGTTAACTACTTCACGGTTGTGAAAAAAAGCTGATAAAGTTCTGATGCCCTCCTGGGAATCGAACTGGCGACCCTTGGATTCTCGGTCGGCCACTCTACCACTGTGCTACTGCACCACTTATGAAATCTTGATTTAATTTAGAACTTAAGCTCACACACGAATTTTAATTGGAAAAACTGGGAAGCCGAAAACGTCTTAACACCTCCACAGTACGAGATCGACTGTGAAGGTTCAATGATTCCTCCTGACCAAAGTGCACACCAGACTATAACTTTTAATGGATGCAAAGGTGTCTAATGAATAATATGAGGGTTTTCCATTGCCCAGAACCGACTATTCTGTTTATTCACATGTCCATTCAACTGAAAATGTGCCTCGTCACTCATTATGATTTTTTCATGAAAATCGGGTTTGTCATGGGCTAGCTGTAACATCCTATTGGTATATGTACGGCGTCGTAAATGTTCTTGTGGAAGAAGCTCTTGTGTCAACTGAATCCTAAATGGAAAATATTCAAATCACGGCGTCGTATTGAGGTTGATGTATTGTTTTAAACACTTCCTTGAGCAGCAGTAATGTCTTCAGCCGACATTGCAGTACCTTGCAGTCCCTCTTTCTTCGAAATCATACATTACACGATAAACAGTGCATTTTATTGACACGTTGATTCTCCCAAAAATTTCACGTAACTTTCTCATCGTCACAGTAATCGATGATTGATTTTGATAAAATGTTTAAACGCGTTGGCTTATCGAATATTTTTCCATTATAAATTTTCCACGTGTCTAGTTCACGACTGCCAAATATGAACTGTCAAGTCTAATGTTTACCAAAATGTTTTTTTTTTTTATAATCTACACGCGCTTAAGGGATTATGGATCCCCTTTAAAAGGGTGAGGTTAAGGAAGTGAAAGAATGATAGGAAAGATGTGTGGCCGATATTCGGAGCCTGTAGGTGGTTGTTGTCTCAGATTTTATCTCCAGGGATGGCGGCTGAACTAATGCGGAGAAATTTCCGTGTCTTATTTATCTATGTCCCTTATAATTCGCATTAATTTTTTTATTCATTGTCATATTTTATCGGTATACTAGTTTTACTTAATCACATGTTGTTAGTTCTATGTCTAAACAGCATGTAATGAGTAAACCAGCAACTCATTGTATGACAACCAAAATGGTTGCAAAACAAAGTAGTATACCTTCCCGGCGGACACCCTGTATAATATATCGTATAATTGAACAATAGTCTTAAAAGTCTTGGATTGACATTTTAATGGGTTCATATATTTGCTTAACTTTGTATGCGGTTCCAAGCATTAAATTACCTCAAAAACTAGTTCGGCCAATATTAATTTTTTTAGCCTTTTATATCGAAACATTTTTGAAATACCCTTTTTGATGTGAATGATGAGAAAAACATTTCACAGGCTTCTCATTTTAATTGTCATGAATGAATTATTTTTTTTTTGACTTGGTACGTGGTCAACGACAATTTTTTCACCCACATAGTTGTTATTCCGCAAATATTAAATCATTCTAATTTAAAGTCCCCGAAAAACAAAAACTTAATTAATTAAACCCAACTGTGGATATCATAATCTATGAACTTAATCTTACGTATAGCGTAGGTAGATGTTAACAACAATTACTTTACTTACTCTGCAGCCTCTGGGTTATTATTCGTAAATGACGACATAATAATCAGCTTGAAATTGATATTAATTTTTCGTTTGTATTTTTCTTTCAGATAAATAAAAACCATCATGAGTGCCGATTGTGGTCTTTGGATTGCTAAATATATACTGTGTATATTTAATTTTTTCTTTTTCGTAAGTGTTTCTTGTTAATAATTCATTTTTAAATTAATTTACATACATACATAGTTAGTTTGAGTTTCTCAGATATCAGATATTTTGCTCTGTCAATCTAAATGTCTAATGGGAGACATATTTTTTTTGTTTAAACGAATCAATCTCAGCTATTTAAATGCAAAAGTGACGAATTGAGATTAGAAATATCTGAGAGCTTTGAAATCTTAAATCCTCAGACTGGCTTGTACTAATACAAATATAAACATCAAGAACTATTTGTTCCTTAATAATTATGTGTCACTTAAAAGAAAAACTGTTTTCCTTCCAACAGATCTCTGGAACAATTGTGTTAAGTGCCGGAATATGGTTGGCTGTCGACAAAGCATCCTTGATTGCTTTAACCAAAATGGCAGATAATGAAAACATCAATGTGAGTATAACAATTATTTTAGGTCTGATCCAGACTTTTTTTGGGCAGAAATTGGCAGATTGTGAAAGCTTGAAGAGTGGGGATAAAATTCTATCATTGAGAAATAAAGTCCGAAAAAGCCTGGAACAGCTTGAGGACAATTTTCTGCCAATTTTTAAACGTCAACACATTTGTTTTTTTTTTATTTCTTTATTTGCTGTAAATTCATATTTTTTTCTCTTCAAACTTATTATTTTGTATTTTAGTGTTTCTAAATTAATTTATTTGTTCAAAAAATAATTTTCCACAACAACTACGAAACTATTTTTTTCGTTTATGACAAACGTCAGTCTGACAATTGTAAATTTTCTGCCCACAAATTACTGCCTACAAAAATTTATTGGGCAGGAATTGACAAGAAATTGTCAGGAAGGGGAAATATTTTACTCTCTCAAGAGCGCTCTCTTCTGCTAAAAACTACCAAATTTGTAAGTCTGGAACAGGTTTTGGCAGAAATTGGTGCCAATTTGTGCCAATTGGCAGAGTGTGGATCAGACCTTTTAATATTCCGCTTCGTATTTACATTGAAAAATACTTTCTCTGATCTGAATTGTTTAAATTAATTATTGAATTACAAATTTCATTCCGATAACTTTCCATTTATAAATCAACATTTTAAGCACTTACGGTGTGTCATTAAATGTCAAACAGTATTAGTATTAAATTATCGTCGTTTAATTCTTCCTAAACAATACCAAAAACACTTAACTATGCGTATGTTTGTACTCGTTTGTAGTTATGTACCTATGAGTACTTCATTGTTCTTTAAATGCTAAGTAATTGGTTTCTGGAAAATATTTTCGCAATTTAATTAAAATCGTTTCGTATTACTGCAACTCATTTCAGTCGTACAGATTCGCCAGAAAATTGCGGATTTAAATTCCCATATCAATTCATATTTTGGAAACTTTGCTACCTAAATTAAACAAACCTACTTTGAATATAATTAACAGCTTTTGAACAAAATGCCAAAAATACATGCACGGAAAACAGAAATGGAAATACACAACTGTTATTGTACAATTGACGAGTTCTGGAAAATAAAATTTTAGTCATTAATAAGAGCAGGATTCCTTACCAATATTTATCAGTTTTGTGATAAATATTGGTAAGGAATTGTGGATTTGCCTCCTCCAATTTTTGACGGAGCGAAATTTGTAAGATGTCAGTTTTCTGAACGAGTTGCCTGACAGCTTTTTTTTATCTTATCTTTTTCCTCTTTGCACACATTAATAGCAGACTATGACATCTTTTCGACAACGTCGATGTTTAGTATTTGTTTCTGCTTCTAAATACCTTTCGGTTGCGAAGATGTTCTAAACGTTACGATATTTAATAGATGCTAACATTGTTCATATATCTCTCCACACTCTTTACTCCAATGAAGTTAGAAAAGTTTACTTTTCTACTAGTACATATCCAAAATTTAAAGAAGCAAAATTTTGGAACCTAAGCAATATTGTTTACACCCGCCACCACACTTCCGTCAGGACTTCCTTCAGGTGCTTAAAAATCGCAATGTAACACAATATGGTGTAAGAGTAGTCTATGTAATCAAATCAATGTGGGATATGCAGAAAACTGTCAAACTAATTTAGTTTTCCATTGGTGAATATGGAATTTTGATTATTTTTCGTGGTAAATGGAAACCACCTGAGATTGATTTTTGTTTTGTTATTGTCTTGCGTAATATCGTGTTGGTGAAACTGATATCAGAGGAGCTGTCAAAATGTGTTTGTTTTCCCTCAAGTTTTAAGAAATTAATGTCGTTTTCCATTAGTTTCACTCAGGTGTTCACTTATTCCGAAATCCAATGGAACAGTCCTAATTGCTTCTACTCAATTCTGATATTTCATCTTTGTGTGCATCTGGTTTTCAATTCTAAATGCATATCATCTGATGAGGACGAAGAGACGAAGACCTATGTAAATAGAAAATCAGAGGTTTGATATTTTAGTATAAATGTATTATTGCTTCTTGAGTCGAATCTGATTTGAAATCAACATGAGTCGTTAAATCGTTAATGTGGTTATTATTTGTCAGTATTCGAACAGGGAGGGATAAATCTACTGAAAAATAAGATTTTCGAAAATGATCTAGATCTAAAAATAAATCAATTTATTTTGCACAAAAGAAACGATATATAAAAATTGATATATTGGTCATGGTTCAATACACGGTAAAGGCACACAAAGTTTTTCATTAAAATGAAAAAGTAGACCAGCACCACTAGAGTAAAGGAATCTGATGATCAACCTTGGAAAGTGGTGAAATAGGTATAATTCCAGCCAAAAATAATATGATAAAAAAAAACTTGGTGGTAGTACACTCAAGTTGTTGTTGGTCATTCAAGTTGTACACTCAAGTTGTTGTTAGTCATTCAAAATCATTAAAATGATACAAAAAGTGCTTTAAAAAGCAAGTATGTGATCATACAAAAATTGAATCTAAAATTGATATCAATTCGCTTGATATGGCGTAACCAATCTAGTCGATATATTTTGACCATTTTCGCATCTTTAAGAAACCTATATGGCTCAGGTTGTATCTTCCCAATACTAGTCGAAAAATTGATTTGATCGTGGGTGGCCGTGGCGCGATAGTTGTGTGCTCGCCTGTCAACCTCGTGGTTGCAGGTTCGATTCCTGCCGTTGTCTAATTTTTCTTATATTCCATTAAAAACCTATTCTAAAAATTGTCATAAAATGAGTTGCAGGTTTACTCATTACATGAGGTTCAGGCATAACACTAACAACATGTGATTAAGTTAACTAGTCATTAATATGTCAACGAAATAAATAAAATAATGCGAATTATAAGAGACATAAATAAATAAGACACGTTAATTTTCTCCGCATTAGTTCAGCCGCCAACCCTGGAGATAAAATCTGAGACAACAACCACCGTCTCAATACTCGTACATCGTGCCACACACCTTTCATATCCTTCTTTCTCTTCTTTCACCGGATGCCCGCGCTGTGTTAAGAAACATATAAAGGGTATTCATAATCCCTTGAAAAAAAAAAGAATTCGGAGCCGTAAAGCACGACTTGGAGTAGTTTTGTATTTAGTCCTTCGCAAGATAAGTTCGCCAAACAAAAGTAGCTCGGTCAAATAGTTGTTTATTTGTTTGTTTATATTGATAACATGTGTTTGGTGTTGTACTCGTTTAATCAAGACCAACAACGCTCACCTGTTCCTGTTCTTCAATCACTGCGCCGTAAAGTTTTCGGTTAACGAACGTTGTTCGCATAGACAAGAAGACAAGAAGTAGCACTGATCTGTTAAAAATAATGCTTGCCGTCTTAGCTTCACATATAAGAACCCATAGTTCCCTGCCGAAATCTTGAACATTTTTGGAATAATTTTGAAGAGATATTCCACATAGTTGTAGTTAAATACATCACATGTGCTATGTGCATTAAAAATTGAGTTTTCTAGTCTTCTATCACGCGATTAAACTGCATCAGTTGTGAGATAGAGAGGCATCCATCGCTACTTATTTTTTGTTGACGGTATTTACTTAAACGAGCTTCTGACTTTTATAGTTCCACCTTTAGAAACGCCATCCTGCGGTCACTGCTTTAACACAATAACAATTTTTAAGGTAAAATTGGTCATTGCACAAATGGACACACATCAAGTACGTGCGACCCGGCAAATACTTATTTCGTAACAAAAATAATCAACGTCATAAATCACACCTTATCCTCTATGCCTACACAGCTTGTTGACTCTTCACTTTCATTTTCTTGGATTTGCAACTCAACTTATAAGCTTGCCGCATTCAAATACTCTGCATACCCAACGTCTATGTAGCTTATACTCGTAGCATACACCTGTGCTTCCTCAATGTCAAACAATAGATCAACGTTAAAGCGATTGTTTATTTGAAATGCATGTGCTGTGCACACTCAATTATTATTATTATTATGGTTTTCACCTTTTTTTGTTGTTGTTTATTATTCAGATGGTAATATTGTTTTATCAACGCACGGCCGTGTCGCTCCGCACCTTTTTTGGGTAATGTTTAGGTAGTTGGCGTTTGGCATGCACCAACAGTAATTTTTATGGTAAACAATGTTGCATATCTACGATGAAATTTTGATTTTTTTTTAGTTTTCGATGGGTCAGAAGTAAAGTAGTTGTCAATTAATATGCACCATCGCAGTGGAAATCGTAAATAGAGTTTTGGAAATTATACTGATCAAAATATTAGTGCATTCTTGAATGTTTTTTTTGGAAAATATGTTCTCTCTGTTTCATTTAAGTCAATTTCAAAAGAGAAACTTTATCAGTTTTAGCTGTTTATTCGTGAGTATACTATAGAAACATTTTGTTAAGCTTAAGCTATAATAAATTTGTGCAGATGGAGATAACATTTTTATTGCAACTTTTCCACAAATCATCTGCATTTGAGACATCAGAGAAATAGGATTTGCACTGTATTTAAACATTTTAAGGGTAGTCATAACCCCTTGAGCAAAATTCTCTACAAAACATATAATGGGTTATCCATTTTGCGGTTTCAAAAGTAAACGTAAATAAAACAGATATAAAATATTTTTTTTCATAATATTTCTTTTTTATTGTAAAGTTTGAACGGACATTATGTGTGAAACACTACATCATTGAAATGACCACACCGCGAATTGTTGCAAGCATCGATTCTTTTGAGGTAATTTTCGACCACTTTTTGACACATATTGGGCGGTATCTCAGCCATAACTTGACGAATGTTGGTTTTCAAATGCTCAAGAGTTAAAGGTTTATCTGCATAAACACGGTCTTTCGCGTAACCCCACAAAAAAAAGTCCAGCGGTTTCAAATCTCATGATCTTGGTGGCCAGTTGATATCGCCACGACGAGAAATTACTTGGCCAGCAAATGTCTCATGCAATAAAGCCATATTATTCGCTCGAGTTGTGTGGCACGTGGCACCGTCTTGTTGAAACCACATATTCTCCAAGTCGTATTCTTCAAAAGCAGGCAAAAAAAAGTGGGTTATCATATGACCATAACGCTCCGAATTGACGGTGACAGTGGTTCCATCCTCGTTTTCGAAGAAGTAAGGTCCAATCACACCTCCGGACCAAAGAGCGCCCCAAACAGTGACTTTTTGTGGATGTAATGGCCTCTCTTCAATTACTTGAGGATTCTCAGATCCCCAACTACGACAATTTTGGTAATTAACATACCCACTGAGTGAGAAATGTGCTTCGTCGCTGAAGAAAATTTTGTTCGAAAAATCGACGTCCACCGCCTGTTGTTCAAGCACCCATTCGACGTATCTATGGCGTTGTGAATGGTCAGCTGGCTTCAGTTGTTGTGTGAGCTGGACTTTATATGGATGTAGGTGTAGATCCAAATGCAAAATAGGCCATAATGTGCCGTAAGACAGGTCTAATTCCTGAGAACGACGAGGAATCGACACATTCGGGCCTTCGGCAACACTTTCACTTACAGCAGCGATACTTTCAGTGGTACGAGCGAAACGATGATGCACAGGCCTTGCGATATGGGTAACCAATCCAGTCTCTTAAAATTTCTTCACAGTTTTGCCAATTGCTTGCGTAGTTGGACGATTATGTAAACCATAATCTCCTCTTAAAACACGATATGTGGCTGTGGCAGAATCACCATTTTTGTAGTAGGTTTTAACAATTTGTATGCGTTGTGCGATCGTTAAGCGAACCATTTTCGTAAATGTCAGACTTTCAACTGAAAAAGAAAAAATTGGTTTAACAACTTAGTTTGACAGATGTCGAATTCCAGCCCTCTACTTTTGAAACAGCCAAATGGATAACCCTTTATTTTTTAAAACTTTATTGCGACAATATTTTTATAAACTGTTGTGTAGAGATGAAATTTTAAATTTGACATAAATGACAATACATATGAACTAAGTATATAATTACATACTTAGGGATACAATAACGGGAATAACCTATAAAACAGCTTACAATTTTTTCAAAAATAACATCAAAACAATACTTACATCTTCTGACGTTGATATTATTTTCTGGTAAGAGCCTGAAAAGTATTGTTAAAGTGAAATTGCTTCATTTATTTTTATTTATTTTCGAGAATATTTTAAGCAAATAAGACACAAATTGACATATAAAATTGCCCCGAGTCAACAATCGCTTACAAGGAGAGTTACAATTAGGAAATGGGAGTAACTCGAATAAAATCATCTGTTTGATATCAGTGTTAAGAACATTGAGTTGTAAATGATGTTTTTTATGTCAAGTATTGCTTAATACTCATACCCACAGAGCCCTCTTTCCCTCTGGGCACACTGGGCACGTGCCCAGGGCCCTGTAATCGATAGGGTCCTCTAGTTTTGCCAGATCACTAAACGATAACCGATATTTATTACCGAAAAACTTTTTTAATTCGAATAAATCGAATCTAAATTGTTGACTACAATACCAATTTGCTTATTAGCTTTTGTATGCTGCTATCGCCCAAAAATTAGGCTTTTCCATTTCAGGATGCTTAGATAAATTTAAATATATAAATATATAATTGAATGGTATAATTTATACCTACAGTAGAACTTCTATAAGTTCGAAGCTGCATAATAGGACCACAAATGCTGAGAATTATAGGAATATAAAGAGAGAAAAGAATACCTTCCTTTCTCTGGAACCCTTTACTAGTTAGTTTGAAATAGTAACTGAAATACAAATAATATATAAATTTATAGTTGTTAATGTTTTTTTTCTTAATTTATGTTGTATCACATGTTAAGGAGTGGTTAAATCTAATATGGCGAAAGTCAAACTTATAGGAGTTCTATGTCACGCGGTTTTAACCAAAAATTATTAGTGCACTCATCATTAGGCGTTTTTCTTTTTTAGTTCAGAGCAGAGTCTGAGTTGTCAAAAAATTTGTTTGTGTTTCTTTTTAACTCAGAGCATGCAGAGCTCCAAATGTGTGTTTCTTTTTTCGTTCTGAACATGTGTAGATCGCACTCGACGTGCTCGAAGATAATTGACTGAGCATGTGAGTATAAATGGCTGAACGCACAAAATGCCATGTGTGTCAAGAAGGAAAATAGGAAGAAAAAAATAATTAGATACATAAGTTGGCGAAAGGAGGTGATCGCTAGTTGATTTTCTGTATCTGGGTGTGTATCAGTCTACAATAAAGGGTAGGTTTTGTGTTATATTGCTTTTTATGAAAAAAAAATGAAAATGTGTTCTGATTTGTGTGGTTCAAGTGTGTTTAAAAAACATATCAGTGTTCAGAGCTCGCTCTGTTTGGAACAAGTTCAGTGCATAATTTATGTGTTCGAACTCTGTTCAGTGCTCTGCTCTGAACGAAAAAAGAAAAACGCCTATTGTGACTTTGACTCGTGTCATTTAAATCCAGAGAAATGGAAAAGCTATAGAATATATTATAATAACGGAAATTTGGAACACTATTTTTAGAAAGAATAGAAATAAAGGAAACAATAACACTAGACCTTGAAACTAAAAGGTTTGCTTCACTTGATGATTTTATTATTAATCTCAGGAATAAATTTGATAAATTCGAATCCTCCGCCAAAGAAAAAAGCCGGAATCTGACTACAAGGGCGTAGGAGAAGTTCTCGCCAGAGTTTATTTGATGTCTCTGCGCCAACTGAATGGAAGATAGAAATTTCAAGTATACATTTTTCTTCCCAAAATTCATATGCTGAGCGTTCATCTAAAAAAGCGATTAAGTTCATATTAGGACACTAGTCAACGTTTTGATTTCTTTTTTACTTGAAAACTCTAAATTCTGAATAGATGAGATAAAACTGCAAAGATTTTCCTGAATTTTATTATGAAGATGTTAATGAGAAGGAGTTAAAAATAGAATGCGTTTAACAGAATACTTAGAAGTTGTTGACAGTAAAAATGGGGGAACGAATAGTATATTGAAAATATATCAACTTTTAAAGGAAAATGAAATTGAAGCCACATTTCCAAATGTAGAAATCGCATTGAGAATCTTTTTAAGTATGATGGTAAATAACTGCAATGGAGAACGCTCCTCCTTAAAATTGAAAAGAATACAAAATTAATTCAGAAGTAGGTAGAATGCTTCTAAAGAGATTAACCAGTTTATCGCTGATATCCATAGAATATAATATGCTCAAAAACATTAATTTTGAAGGAGTAATTAATGAGTTTGCCCATCTCAAATTTAGAAGGGTTCTACTTGAATCAACATAGATTTTCAAATACTAGCCTTTGAACGCTAAAAAAGTTACTTTTGTGGATATTATATTATCTATTCATTTAACGTGACAGTCAATAAAAATAAAAGTAGAAGCTTGCTTATCTACTTTCTTTGTTTTTTCCAACAATACAGTGTTTTGTCAAATTCATAGAGGTCCCAATATACTAATATGCCCAGGGCCTGCAATAGGTTAAAGACGGCCCTGCTACCCACCATTTTTTCAATATCATACATACTGGTTAAATTAGCAGTTATGGCTCCACAATCATCGTGCTAGACTGCTCCCTAGTTCTATGCATGGCAGTTTTTAATTAACCTTTTTCCAATCCACGTTGATGACTAAACCTTAGGGGCCAGCTATAGCGATCAGGAAAACGAAACAGGAAACAAGTTCTAACGGATAATTAATGATGCTTTCACGCGTCTTAAAATACAAATACTACACTAATCGATGACAAATAATTCAGAGAATTTTTTTTGCCAAAAATATTTGCAATTGAACAATTATTTTTTGTTAAAAATGTATTTATTTATTTTCCTGGTGAAGATTAATTTTTCGTGCCAGCTGATTATCATTTGACACAAATTGATACAAATCATTCCAATTATTTGTGTTCCAATTTCTCTCGTTTCACTGACGAAATTGTGAACGAAAAACTGTTTCGTGTGTGTTTCAATCAGTAGAACTTGATAGCAGACTGCTAGTGAGGCTTACCAACTGACATAATTTTCCTGTTTGTTATAAGCGACCATCAGGATAAAAAAACTGTTTCAACTTTTCCAGATCCGTTTTCCTAATGGCTTTAACTGGCCCCTTAATTCACGCTCAGGGCTATCTTACGAGCCTTGTTTTGTATAAAATTCTGTTTGAATTTCAAGAATTTTGTATTTTGTATTGGCTTCAAAATATAAAATGTGGACCTCCATATCATTGATTTTCCGAAACCATTTAAGCATATGAAGTCCCTTATTATAGTTGTTTACAGCTTATATCAAACGACGGTTCTTTTGAATGTAAGCGATTGAGTACTAACGTTGCTGGGTACAGGGCCCACTTTTTTTTTTATTTCCTCTAATTGTATAGATGAATAGAGACTTTTTATTATTCAGACGTGTTTTCAGGGTGATATCGCTCACTAGCTAGTTCCATATTATGTTCTATAAGTTGGTTTCCTTTAATTTTCAGTGTTTGATCTTTTGTTTAGCACCTAATTCCCGATAAATCATTTCAACTACTCTTTTATTACCAATTCTTGCATTAAAAAGATTGTTGTTGGTATCGAAACCCTTCTAAATAACTATACCCATTGCAGTAGTGCCAGCCAAGTTGTGACACTGCACCCTTTTACAGAAACAAGCTCAGGCGATTTCGACCGTTAAAAAAGAGCCAAATTCTTCTATATAAAAATCTCTGTTGCAAGTCAGTCTCGAAAAGTAGCGAAATCTAAAAGTACGTCAAGTTCTTACTTCATGAGGTTTTGGTATATAAAGAACTCTGCTGTTTTTTAGCATTTATATTTTGGTCTGATCCAAAGTAACTTTATATGTTTCTACTTGAATTTATAGCCATCTCTGTAGACCCAACAGTTCACAAAATACAGCTTTTCAAAATCTACCTATACAAAATTAAATATAACAAATATAACCGACAGATTTTGCATTCCAATAATATTTTAAATAACATCTGTGTATATCGAAAAAGAATGTTTTTTTTTAACTAATAATTTTTATTAATACAAATTAATATTTAAACACATATTTTCATTACAAAAAACACATGAAAGTAATTGTTTAAAATTAAATTCAACGAAGAACAACCACTAGATCCAGAAACCATTTGCATTTAAATAAAAACACCACCAAACAACTTTTTTACAATTTTTATAAATTTATTCAACACTTAATTCTAAAAATAACCCTTCATTTTTTTGTATAAATTAACTCAACATCTATCTTCTTAAAATTAACAACTAAATTTTCGTAGAATAAAAAAAAACACATAAAATAAACAAACTTGCCTTGTTGACGAACGTAAATCAGTATTGCCATATACGAGGAATCCTAAGTCTGCTGACAAACCTAAAATAGTATTGTCATGTACTTGGAAGAATTCGTTATGCTTGACCAGAATGGTCACCTAATATTTGACACTTTTAAAGGCGTACAACTGCTATAAAACTCTTATAAATTGGCATTTCTCTATTCTCGCCCTAAATAAATAAATTAATTAATTGAAAATCAGTTAGCTTCAATATTATTTTCTTAAATCTCGTCATGAAAAGTTTCGTTTTATTGAATGGCTTATAATATTACAAAATGCTTACAGTGGGACATGTCAGGCAGTCGTCTCATTTTCAGATTTTACTGAGGTAGATCGGTGTGATTAAATATAGCAGAGTTGAAATTGGTGAGTAGAAATTTTGTAATCATGGATCAAAATTTGAACCTACGTTGCACTTCACTTAACTCGCCGAAATCGGTGAACTGAAATTACTAAACCTCAGAACAAAGTTGGAACGACACGGCAACGTTTGCATAATGGCCATTAGGGTTAATTTTACAAAAGTAATTCAAATTTTGATCCATATTTCAACAATTTCGGTAGATTAACTGAGATTCAATGATGTTTCAAGGTTTAATTGTGTAAAAAAAGCAAATTTCTTTGATCGAATCTGATTTTCGATAAAATAATTTTACAAAATATTGATATAAAATGCTGCTCTTAGCGATTTCCATTTTGCAAAATTTTTAAGGTTTTTTTTTTCTTGAATACGATTCAGCATATGTTTTTCAATGGAAATCGTTGCCAGGACTGTTAATCGCACTTCAGTCATAGGTTAGAGTAAATGTGATTTTACAATTCAAGCAAATGACTTGAAGGTAAATAATTTAAAATTGATAGAGGTCTGAGATCAGTAAGAGTAACCGTTTGGTTGAATGTGTGTAGAAGATGTAGAAGATGATGAAATACTGACATTTTTGTGCTCCATGGGTTGGCAGATGACATTTGGATAACGGTGTCAGTGGAAGTTTCCTTTCTATAAATGTCAAAGAATAATTTCTTTGAAGATATTTTAAAATTCAAATGCAAAAAGTTAATAGAATCAGAACCGAACTTCAAGGTGAAGAACAAGTTCAAGTCCAATTTGTTTAAAAGTTCTTTCCTATTAAAATTATCAAAGTTTCCAGAAATCCTTAAACACAATATTCTAGGAAATATCGCAAAGAAACCCAAAGTTTTCGTCCAGATATTGATACTGTCTAAAATCGATTATCGAGAGAAGGTAACGTCACATCGCTAAGGTGGTCAACTTTAATTTTAAATTTTGAATCAATTGTTTGAGATTGTTGAGACTGATAATGACGACAACGTAAGCTCATCGAATCGGACACAATGATGTCTATTTGCATATTCCTCTTTGTAGCAATATAAGGTGTAGCGTTCTTGTATAACGCTTCAAATAAAGACTCCGCAGAACGTTACTACTGCAGATTATCTAAATGTTTTAAACATGTTAAAAAGTCAATGGATTAGAACTGAAGCTTCTTTGAATAAACATTAATTTTTCCTAAAAACTTATTTCAAATAGTCGTTGACGAAACAAATTTGAATTTGTATAAATTCGCTCACCTAGTTGAATTGCTTTGAAACTTCAATTTTCATCAAATTCTATACTTTCTGTGAGTTCGGTTAAATAATCATAGATTTCTGAGAAATTTTCCTTAAGACAATTGTGCTGGAATAACAGGTATCCGATAAATTTTTCAAAACAATTTGTCTAGAACTATTAGCATGTTTTTTTTGCAGAATGACTTATGCCGGATTTACACGACTGCCAAGTTCGCAGTATTTACTGCCAAAATGCTGCTGTCGTTAATTTAATTAACGACATTCGTTTACACGAAGCTAAAATAATGACAGATAAAAATACTGCAAACACGGGCAGTAAAGTTCATTCTTTATTGCAAATTGTCATTATTTGAAAATTGTTGTCAGTACTGAATTTACACGATGTCAGTTTAATGCCATAACTTAACGAAAATTCTGGCTGGCAGTTTTTTTAACGACAAATATACTGCCACATTTTCGACTATTTATACGACAAATAAAATAATGCCAAGATTTTGACAGTAATACTGTCAATTTGGCAGTCGTGTTAATCCGGCATTATCTAAGTAAGAACAAGGCAATGGAAAAGAAAGAAAATCCGATCTAGAGAAGTAAACAAATTGTAAAATAATTTTTCCGTTGATGGCAGATGCGCTCATTTACCTGAAGATATATATCCTCTAAAAAACGAACAATAAAGAAGAATGAAAAAAATACAGTACAGTAGTTGCTGATTGTTTTAGATTCAAGGAGGTGCCGCCCTAGGCAATTGCCTGTTTTGCCTTCAGACAGGTTCGGCACCGGATATAAAAAAATATCAAAAATTTGAACCCATGTTTGGTTAGAAGAAATCAAATGAAATTCTTGCAGGTCTTAGGCTGCAAAACGCTGTTTTTTCTGAAATACTTTTTTGCTTTGGATTATTAAAACGGGCCTGAGTTAGAAATTAAGTTTTTCAGTGAGAAATTAAAGTTAAACCCCAGTTAACTCACCAAATATGTTGGGTTAACCTTAGATTAACGAAACAAAACCTGTGGTTTCTTATCATTTATGTTTTTTAGTCTTTTTTGCATTCTGTGTAGATTATTTTTGCAGGATTAGCTAAAAACTAGGCATAAGCGAGAGAAGCCAAATGATATAAAAAAGTTTTAATTCTAGCGCATGTACAAAAGTACAGACACTCTTTTTTTTAATCCATATAACGTATTTCAGAATCCAAGTGCTTCGTGTATTTATTATTAGTGTGAAGCATAATGTAAATCGATGAAGCCATTATTTAAAACGTAAGTGCCGATTTCCATTTAATTTAACCACCCTGCTTATATTACTTAATTATTTTTTTAGATGTAACTTTTTTTTTAACTCAAACATATCTTCTTTAGTTTTATCTTTGAGTTAAACAGATAAAAAAATAGTTTGTATTAAAAAATAGTAAACAAACACTTTCATGTCGGAGACTAATTACCCAGCAACGAAAAAACAAAATAAACTAATTGCATTAAATAATATTTTTTTTTGTTCTTTTTTACTTGCAGCACTTTACGCAGCCAGCTGTGATAGAGCAAATGGCCTATGTGTTAATCATATGCGGAGCAATAATGTTCGTATTAAGTTTCCTTGGCTATTGCGGTGCGATACGAGAGTCTAAGTGTCTGCTGACAACGGTAAGTTTTAAAGAAAACACTTAATAATATTAATTTGAATTTCGTATGTACTCAGCATAAATCAAAGGGTTTTCTATGACTTGTTCGTTAAGAATTAATTTCAATAGTCAGCTTATTATCATACGTGATATATTATCGTCTGTTACAAATGTACATAACCTTGAATATTATTACAATCATTAATAACATCATAATTCTTCAACTGACATTTTACGTAGATTTTTAAATTTCGTCGAAACTATGGGCTAATAACAGTCATAAATTCTTGAGCTCGAATCAGGTCACCAAACTTGCTTACATAACTTGAAACCAGTATATGAATTGCCATCCGAAACCACTTCACATTTTTTTTTTGTATTTAGTTATATATGCTCATGGTACCCAACTTTGTTCCCTATATAATGTACATTCGCGGGTATCCATGGTTCAGGGAGCACACTCTTTCTGCTCATTCATTGTTCGTATCGTTTTTTTTTATGGGGCAATAAATACGCAACACCACTTGACCATCGTCCCTTTCGAATTTACCTTTCGAATTTCAGTCTGAAGTTTTTCACTGCCACCAAGTAGGTGCCTATACCTAGTGGTGATGTGCAAAAAGATGAACGAACTCAAACAAAGTCATTCTCCATACCACTGCCACCGCTGCGTTGTGTCTGCCATCACAGTTAACGTAAACATTAATTGAAAAATAAAAGGATTGAAACCCAACTAGTTCGTCTCACTTGGGTGGGCATGGGCATTGGGCAGGGCTCCATACTACTCTATGTAAATGTACACCTGGCACTCTATTATTGCCTTGTCGGTTTTTGGAGAGAGACACTATGTGAATGTATTTTATAATACCATGCTAGATGGCACTGCAGCTAAGATTGCGTCCCGTAACAATTCCTACATAAATCTCTTTGGTTATTTGCTTGAAATTAGGTTTGACTTATGCAAGGCAAGTGCATTTCCTTATGAACGCCATGCGCCGCACCGTTCAGAAACTCTAGGCCAGCAGCTATTGGAAAAATTGCATTAATATACTCCACGCAACAGATACTGTATCTTTAACTCCATATTTTTGCAATACCGCTGATTTATGACGGTCTATTGGTCTGTTTCAATATAGGCTTTTGCTTTATTCTATATTCATCTATTTGAAATTGATAGTGAAAAGGCGGAAGACTTTTACATTCCGCTATGCCCAAGTAATCAATCGCTATCGATAGTATAGCAATGGATATTTGAAACCTTAGTCGAATTAAAAAGAAATAAAGATGAAATAACAACCAGTCTTAATATTATCCCAGTAATTTATTATAAAACCAATGAACCTATATAACAGTATATACATGTACCGTATATACATATGTACATATATGTAAATATCTACAATGCGGATAATAAAACAAGAATTTTCATTAATTCACAAAATTTTGATTTCCCTTTCTTGCTTTATTCATTTACTAATTGATTTACATAAAATAATTTTTCCGAGTGCTAAACCGAAAAATCGTTTTACTTTTTCCCAGTGATGATTTTTATTTGCGAAATTTAGATGCACAGACCACATTCCAACATGTACAACCCAAACGCAAAATAGTTGGCCCTCATCAATTAACAAATTGACTCTTTTTTTATATACCTATATTTTCTCGTCCCAAGCAGTTGTTGTTTAATTTTTTTTGTCAATGTAATAAATTACATTTAATAAGTAAATTAGACCAAATAAGACTAAATTTGAGAAAATAAATATGGCTCCAGTTCGCATTCTATTAAACAAAGATAGAGCATAATTGTTGGACTACTCAAGCAAATTAGTTGGACTATGACGTTTTAAATAGATTTTCAGTTTACCGTTATTAAAAAAATGACATGCACTTGTTTTGTTGTTCATTGATGTTTTGTTTTATGCAAGCCATCAACAGTTTAATGTTAACCATGGTGCGTGGCGTTGCATTATCAGGAGACCTTAGGGAATCCATAATTAAAGCCTTCGAAATTCGATTATGGAGCTATAAAATCGCAAAACAATTCAATTTACCGCGCTTATCAATTCGAAACATTATCTCAAAGTTCAAAAATAGTGGAAATGTGGAGATTGGTAAAAAACGGGACGCCCACCAATTACGAAACCTCGAGATTGCCGAGTTTTAAAGAAAATAATAAAAGAAAATCCACGTCAAACTGTTCAATGGAGAGAAAGAATCCAAAAAAGTGTTTCAATCGACACTTGTAAGCGGAATATGAAAAAAATTGGATAAACATTTTATTAGGTTGGTTTTAGATTTATTTAAATTAGATCTATTTTAATTCGTTAAAAACATAGGCAAAGAAAAACCACTTTAACACATAAACAAAAGAAAAAGCGGCTAGAGTGGGCCAAACAACGAAAAAACTGGACAAGCCAATGGCGGTCCGTTATTTGGATTGATGAGTCCAGGTTTGAGGTTTGCGTGGGCGATGAACGAAAATGAGTAATTAGAAATTCAAAAGAGGCTTTTCACAAAGATTGCCTTAAAGAAACGCTCAAGTTTCCAGCATTTCTAATGATATGGGGATGCATGTCCGGTTTTGTAAATGGAATTGTCAATACTGCCAAGTACAGAGATATTCTGGAAAATGAGCCTCTCCCATTAATACCACAACTTTAAGCTAGTGATGGAGACTATATTTTACAACAGGATGGTGCTTCTTGCCATACAACAAGGTCTAGAATTGCGTGGTTATCTTCTGAAGCAGTTCCACTACTGAAATGGCCTTCCAGTAGCCCTGACCTTTCACCAGTTGAAACTGTCTTACATAAAATGAAGCAAAAACTGCGAAAAGAACCATGTCATACTCTTCTAGACCTAAAAGCTAAAATCATAAATATTTGACAATCTTTTGGTACCGGCGAATTGTCAAAAATTAGTTGACACAATGCCACGACTCATAGAAGCAGTTATCAAGGCCAAAGGCGACGTAGCAACATGGTGAAATTAAAATTAAGACCCGTACGCCAACTATTTTGCACTTAAAAAATATATCAATCGTTATTTTATTTTGTAAGACTGCTCTACGCCGTTATTTAATTGAAGTCATTTTGTTTTTGTTACTTATTCCTATTCAAAATAAATGTATCTTAAGAGATATACCAAAATATTGAGTTTATTTCCGATGGAAATTAAGAATCAGCAGATTTTTGTTTTTTATCATAGGTAGTCCAACTATTTTGCGTTTGGGTAGTAAATGTGATTTTACATTCAACAAAAAAATTACTTTTTCTGATTTTTGTTTGTTATTCGTAAAAATAATCGAACTTGACAATTTAATCAAATATATCATTCCGAAAGCAAATAAGAAAAAGTGGTTCTCACAATTATTTCTGTCTGTCCGGGTGGGTGGATTTTCTTCAAACTTGGTTACAGTTTTTTTTTTACTTGTGATATACAAATGTATGTAGGTAGATACTATAGGGCAAGTGTTCCATTTAAAAAAAAATAAAACTCGAGATCTTAATCAAATTTGACATTACGATAATAAGTGACACCATAAAAATGGGTCCCGCAATTTCCTCTGTCGGTATCTTTGTCTGTCTGTCCGTAGATCGATCTACATCCTACACGGCTGAAGCCATTTTCCTCAACCTTGGTACTGAAGCGTTTTAGATGATTGTCACAAATAAATTTTTGAATTGTTTTTTAGCCCCAAAAATTATGGTGCTTGCAATGCAATTTTGTCTACCCTCTCAATTATCCCGAAAACGGTTCTACCGATTTTGATAAAAATATGTGTGTGCACTACTTTATGTATAGTTTACATTTTGGTCAACATATTTTTTTACATATTTTCTAAGACATCGACAGATATTTTTTTTTTGATTTTTGAAGATTTATCTATTTTTTTTTTTTTTTTTTTTTTGAAAATTCAATATTTCGAAAACGGATGGATGATTTTTTTAAATTTATGTTTTTAAGCTCATAGTATTAAATACTTAAAATTACCATACCACTTTTTTTTAGAAAAAATATTTAAGAAATTTTGTGTAGGTGTATACAAAAATAAGTAAAACACGACTTTAAAAATAGATTCCACCCTTTCTACGAACAATCTTGTGCATACGATGTGATCGAACATATTAAGAGCAAGAAACTACGATCCAGTCGTGCATTTTATTTTATTTTGTTAAAAACCAAAAACGTAAATCATATTTTTCTCAAAAAACAGCTACAACGATTTTCGTAATTTTATTATCAAAAAATTAGTTGTAATATTTGGTACATTTAGTACAATCGTTTTGTTTTTTATTTTCGATTTTCTGGAAAGCGCTTCATTTGATTTTTTTAAAATGTTTGTATTTAGAATATCTATTGTATGTATACATCATTAGAGAAGATCCTAAAAAGTCTAAACTGTATTATATAAACCTAATCATTTTTTGAAAAAAAAAACTAAAACATTTTTATTAAACTCAATATTTCGAAAACTCAGCATTTGTATTTATTTTTTTATTAGTTTTTTGACAAATTTTTGAAAAATCTAGAAAAGCCGTTAAGAAAAGAAAAAAATGTTGTCTTAACAACTGCTCCAAGAAATTGGATTTAAAAAAATCTGTCGGTTCTTAAATTAGTATAGCCCCCTATTAAAAAATAAAACATTTTATTTGGTACATTCCATATTTTCGACTTTCTCATGATTGGATGAACTGAATTTATTTATTTTGCTCAATTTTATTTGCTCTTTTAAAGTATAAATAAAATTGAATATTCAAAATTAAAAAAAAATGCTTTGTATTTAAAGAAAAGGCATTTTTCTTAAAGATTAATTTTCCAAAAACGTGGTAGAGAGTAACCTAATTCTTTAAAATTTTAAATTTTATACGCACAAATTAAATTGCATGCACAAAAAAATAATAATTTTTGGATGTGCTTAGACACTACACACATAATTAAAATCTATAATTTAAAATTGAAATAATAATTTAGTAGGTATGAAAATAACTATTCGATAAATCATCCATTGGATAATTCATTTTACTAAGAACCAATAGGTTTACTTTTCTAAATTGGCTTTAAACCTACTTAAGGGTATAACTAGATTACCTGCATATTAACAACGTCAATGCTTAGCTAGATTAGCCAATTTCATCCCGTGACCACGAAGTTTGAAAGTTCTTCGAAACGTCGGGAAAAAGAAATTGAAAATATTTCTTAAATTTAACGCGGTAAGTTCCGAAAAAAAAAAAATTAAACTTTATGTAATAGATTAAAGTTGTTAGCTGCAAGAGCAATTTCGTACGATCGAGTCGTCCACCTTTCTTTAATCTTTATTTTATATCAACTTCTTACTTGCGATAGAGGTACTATATAGGCCAAGTTTAGCATTTGGAAAAAAATCGAACTCGAGATTTTAATCAAACTTGGTTATATGATTATGGGGCACACGAAAAATGTAAAAAAGTGAGTCTAGTTGGTCTGTCTGTCTGTCCGTTTGTATGTATATTGATCTACTACTTGATTCTTGAAACTTGGTACTTAGAGAAGAAATATAAATTGTTTAAATTTAAAAAAAATAACCTCAAATGAAACAATATTGCGTTGGCTGCTCAAATGCTTCAAGTGTTTTCTTGACTCTCAAATGTTGCTTTATCGATTTTCGGAACGTTTACTTTCCACCAAATGCGCATCTAATGCTTATTAGAATTAAGCTATACATCGACAATTCCAAACGTCTAAAAGTTGTGTTTGCTTAGTTTTTTAAACTCTGTTACGCGTGTTCAGTCTTAGGTGTGTGGACTTTATCTAAAAAGCAGCTTAAATATGATGCTAGTTAAAAAGTGGTTAAAATTTGTAAAATTTTAGAAGTGATTTAATATAAGCAAACTGGTAAGTAGAGTCATCCGAATACCTTGACAAATTTGCGCATCTATCTTTAAAAGAAAAACGATATGCAATAGGTTTCTTCGGTGTTTCTTGCACCACTACCCACTGGATAAAGTCATGCAGGAGTCAACTGACAAAAAACTACTAGCCTTTTAATTTACGATCTCTCTCTCACTTTTACGTTAAGCAAGCAGCTCGTTAGTTCTATAGAACAAAATTTATGCTATATTTACCGTATTTTAATTTATTTGACGCAGAAGAAATAAATTCATGAAACTGTCAAATTAGGCAATCCTGCTAAAACGTATCATTACACGACCCGTGCAATTGTACATTCATGTTTGATCAACAAGTCTGTGTTTTTGTCAATATGTAAATTTTAGAAACTCATCTTAAAACTAATTTTTCGTTTTTTTGTATTTATTTCATATACAAATAGTTTATGATGCATTTTATTATTTTTTTTCAAAAATGAAATGTTTGTATGCATATTCTATTACGTATACGCCATAGTGGTCAAATATAACATTGTCTCAGTTTAACGGAAGTTTATTGGTTTCATGTATAAAGCATTTTCATATAATCACTCGCTCTACGTTCATATATCCGTCTGAGTCAACCTGTTCATTTTTCAGTGGAGATGTCCATTCAGTAAGAGGTCTTTTCACATTATCTTCATATGCACATCTTTGGACTAACAATTTTGTTTGAAAATTTCTTTAATTCTCTAGGAAAGAAAGACCAAAACTAAAAAAGGTCTTCTATATATACAAAAACCTGTGTAAGAACAGTTAAACGTGTGTAATTTTAAAGTACGCCAAGTTATAAGTTTATAAATGTTAAATGTCAAATATTTCAAGCAAAGTGATATCTAAAAACCTCAAAATTATAAGAGAAATTTCATATCTAATGATTTATTCAATAAAATTTCGTAGATTTATTTACTAGTTAATTGTAGAATTGTAAGTCACCACGCTCTGGTTTTCCACGAGTTGCTTTTTAAAACATAATTAATGTACATTAGAACACCTGATAACTTTCTTTTTCCAGAAGATCAAGTTTGCGAACGATATGTACATAGTCCTTAATTTTGATTTCTTAACTGTGCATATTTGACATATTGAAAGTATGATGAAATATATTGACTTAAACAAATCATCCCACATTGTAAGTATATATATTATTAAAATGATAAGCATGTTACCCACAAAGCTGTATCGCATTCAAGGAGATTCAAAATAGATTAAATAGTAATCTATTTTTAAGTGTTCTATTTATATTTGAATGTCCTCAAATCTTTTCTTTAATAGTCAAAACATCTTTATATTTAACTTTAACCAAATTACATAGCCCTGACATTGCGTCGTTGGTTGAATCATTAATAGCTAGTTTAACTATAATGCCTTCAAACTAATTTAGTTCAATGCCCTTATTGTCAAGTGTCAAAACCAAAGGTACGAGTACATTTTACCTATTGAATAATATGCCTATATATTTTAAGTATGCATCCAAGTTTTGCATCCATGGCCATCAACATTAGTACGACCTTCAAATTAATGATCCGATACACGTTTAGTTTTATAACAAACCACTTTCAAAATTTTAACCCAATTTCAAAATTTAGCAAAACACAAACTAATAACTTATTCTTGAACAACTTAAAATTGTGCAACAAAATGTTTAAGGCAAATACCACAGACCATCAACAATTCACACACAGAAATGCTCATAAAATATGCTAATTTTGTAAATATGCTTGATGGATGGATCTTTTATTATAAAATGTATTAGTTTTTCGAGCTTTGGTATTAGTTGAACACAGAAGTTGTTATAAACTTGAATCTTAATCTAGCCAACCTCTGGATCTATCATGTTAGACAGATCGCAAGTTTAAGCTTTTACAACTTGCTCTTTCACGTTTTGTGTTAAGTGAAAATTAATGTAATTTTCTGTTAAGCATTTTGTTATTGCATATTGACAAAGTTGTAACAAAATCTCATTAGTGTAGCCGTGAAATTTTGTTTGTTTATTTTGAAACATTAAACAAAACAATACAAAAAGATTTACCTACAAGAAATGATGGAAACAATAGGATCTAGGCGTTGCTAATTCCATCAATTACATTGTGGACACGATTACTATTTATCAGATGGAAAATTAAGTTTTGTTTGGAAGCAACAAAAAGTTGTAGATTTGTAGTTTGAAGCAGCATTTAGAGTCGTCATTTCTGTGTTTCTTTATGTACGAGTATGTATATATGCGACACAAGCAATCTAACAATGTAGGAGATAAAATATCTAACATTGTTATGGATTTTTTGTACTTTTTTTGAAGCTATTGAAGTCGTAGATATAATAATAAATACATTGGCCTTTGTCAGTGGCAACGAACCATTGCAACTTATTTTCATTGACAACTTTCATAATAGCTCCTTGAACCTAAATTACCTTTGAACTTGGAAGATTATTAGGTTTATTTGTTATTTTTTGTAGACATTATTTTTACTTGCTATGTACATACGAGTATATGTACATATATACATTCATTATGTAATTTAAGTTGTTAAATTGTAAATTATCGATTTGTAAAAAAAAGTCCTAACTTCGGTTATTGATTAAACATTAGGCATTATGATGCCAGGAAAGGTGGAATAGATGGTTCTCATTTGGTTGTATGTCCACGCAGACGCAGCTGTAACTTAACTTAAACTTCTAACTATTAAAAAAAAAATTTGTTTATTACTTTTTAACAAAGAGCACGTACTTGCTCTTAAGTTCGATCACATCGGAAGCACAAGATTCTTAGTAGAAACGGCAAAATAATTTTTTTAAGTTTAAGGTTTTACGAATTATTTATATACAAAATTTCATAATTTTTTTTCAAAACAAAAATGTTGGTATAATAATTTTAAGTACCTATTTAACATTAGAAATTTTAAAACATAATTTCGAAAAAAAATTGTCCACCCGTTTACGAAATATTGAATTTGCATGTATATAGTATTATTGAGAATTCGAGCGACCCCCTATACAAAATTTTTAATTAAAATCCGTCAAGCCGTTTATGAAAAAGACGAACATAAAAAAATGGTTGCATAGCAGGTGACGGTACCTAACAAAATATGTAAAAACAAAAATGTTGAACAAATAATGTAGACTATATCTATAGTAGAGAACGGATTTTTTTTATCTAAATCTTTAGAGCCGTTTACGATATAATTAAGATGGTAGAAAAAATTGTATGACAGGTACCGTTAGCTTTGGCGCTAAAAAAAAATAAAGAATCTATTTTAGAAAATCACCTAAACGGCTTAAGTACTAAGTTTTACGAAAACCACTTCAGTTGTTTAGTCTGGAGATCGTTGCACAGACAGGCAGACACAGATAGACAGACAGACGGAATTGCCGGACCCAATTTTTTAGTGTTCTCTATCATCGTTATGTCAAGTTTGATTAAAATGTCGAGTTTGATTTTTGTTTCCAAATGCAAAACTTGCGCGCTATATTATACCTATGTATATTAAAAGTAAAATGATGCACACACCGCAGGACAATTTAATGAAAATGTTTTCTTTTTTTGGACTTTTTAATCATCGTAATTTGAATTTGAGAACAATGGGGTTATCGTATCGTTATCAGTTTCCTACCTCGAACGTATAGGAAACGTGAATTATGGTCGAAAATTTCCCTAGTAACTTTTGGTTGGAATATATTTGCCACAAAAATTCCACTGTCATTTCATGCGATTATTAGTTCGAGGTAAATTTATTCCAGGGCAGGTTTCACGATCACAAAAAAATCGAGTGAATACAATATTCCCAGGAAAACGAAATTCCTTGGGCCAAATAAATTGGATGCATTCATGTATATGATTAAAGACATTGGCGCAAAATTTTAAACGATTTAATAAAATGTTAAAACCACTTTAAGCAATTTACTAAGCTAAAAAGATGATCGAGCTAATTTTAAACGATTTTAACATTTTACTAAAGTTAAAATCACAAAATGGCTACTTTAACTTTTAGCAATTTGCTAAATCTATTATGGCATCTGATAATATAACGGGTGATTTTTTTGCTACTTGGTTTTTGACGTTTATATTTTTGACAGATCACACATGACAAATTCCACGAACATTTGACATTTCGATTCAGTATTGTTTGCCATTTCATCATGAATAGACTTACGCCTGAACAACGTTTGCAAATTATTGAAATTTATTATCAAAATTCGTGCTCTGTGAAAAATGTGATTCGCAAGCTACGTCCGTTTCAGCGACGAGGCTCATTTTTGGCTAAATGGATACGTGAATAAGCAGAATTGCCGTATTTGGAGTGAAGAGCAGCCAGAGGCAATTCAGCAGCTACCAATGCATCCCGAAAAATGCACTGAGATTCCGGCGGAAATGTGTGAAAAAGTTTGCCAAAATTGGACCTTCAGAACGGACCACCTGAAATTATTTTTAAAAAGTAAATGGCAGAAATTGATTTATCGATCCAAATAAAAATTTCATTCACTTTTTACAAGTTTCTGTGTTTTTTTGAATTTTCAAAAACCAAGCTCTTAAAAAATCACCGTTTATAAGCCTTGCACGCGGAGTGCCCAGGTTCGAGTCCTGCTGGTGCACAATTTTTTTTTTGTTTTTTTTTTTAAATAATGAAGTTAAAATGATGAAAATAAAAATAACTAATACCTTCTTCGATCACATGTTGGGTTTTCATCAACATATAATTAATTTACAACTCATAACAACAATAATTGTGTTCATCAAAATTCAAACCCTACAAATGCTAAGCTTTTTGCTTAATTAGCAATTTACTAGTTTAGTAAAGGTTTAAAAATTTTGAAATAGTTATTCAATCAATAAGCACTTAGGAAATTGCTAACTAGTTGTTGTTAGGTTGTTTAAAATTTTGCGCCAGTGGCTGAGCATTTGTAGGGTTTCAATTTTGATCAACACAATTATTTGTTTGTATGCTTTGTAAATTAATTATATGTTGATGGAAACCCAACATGTAAGTTTGACGGCGAGAAGGGCAAGGAGTAAGGGGAATGAAAAAAATCTCCCCGTTCAACGATTTGAAGAGATTTTTTTGACGTTTTGCTTTGACATTTTCGTAGGTTCATCAATTCTCTCCTTTTAATTTATAAATTTAGTAAGCCATTATTGTAAACAATCGCAACGAGCAACTCAGTTTTCTCGTCAGTTTCTTCGTGTGGAAGCTACAGGTCAATTAAAGGAAAACCTCGAAAAAAATCTCCAACAACTGGTTTCCCTGTGTGAAAGGGGACATAGGTACTATCAGATGCTTAACGGTTCGCACGTAAAGGACCAGTAAACTAGTTGTAAGTTATTGATAATTAGGCTAGTTTTAAACATTTTTGTCTAGCTTTAAGTTAGTTTTAAGTTAATAATAAATAAAAATGAATTTACAAAAAAAATGCCATAATGGATTTAGCAAATTGCTAAAAGTTAAATCAGCCATTCCGTGATTTTAACTTTAGCAAAATATTAAAATCATTTAAAATTAGCTTCATCTTTTTATCTTAGTAACTTGCTAAAATTGGATTTAATATTTTACTAAATCAACCTATTATTAAGGTCTTAACACGATACTAGTTAACAATTTACTGTATACATAGTAGTCTACTAATTTTTATAAATTTTAAACCTTTGTTAAAGCCACTTTTAGCAATTTACGAAGCTAAAAAGATGATTTAGCTAATTTTAAACGATTTTAACATTTTGCTTAAGTTAAAATCACGGAATGGCTGATTTAACTTTTAGCAATTTGCTAAATCCATTATGTCATCTGAGAGTATATCACCGATGGACCAGGTTCGATTCCTGCTGGTGCACAATTTTTTTTTTGTAAATAATGAAGTTAAAATGATGAAAATATACACATCGAATACCTGTTTAGAGTACATGCTGGGTAGCTCAATCATCTGCTTAGCTCAGTAAATTGCTAAGAATGGCCTTAACATTTTACTAAATCGTTTAAAATTTTGCGCCAAACTCTGTAAATCTTTAGTACTGTTTACGTCACACATATCAAAGTAGAATTGACATTTGCCGCCATTTGTAAAAATTATAGCACTTTCCTGTACGTTGTATAATTTTGCGCTACCTGGAAGCAGAAAGAGATTTGTACCGAAAATAAAAGTAACCTATTGTCTACTCGTCTTAACACTTCTAAATATTAAATCCATCATTAAGAATTCGGTCATAAAATCCGAGTCGAAAATCTAGATCATCATACCGTTATTAGTAGATAGATAATTTGGTAACAATTAGCTCAGTAGATATTAAAATGAAAAATAGTTGGATTAAAAACTATATGTTTATATTTAAAAAAAAAATATTTTTTTTATTTTCAGTATGGCGTTTTTATGATTTTGCTTTTGGTAACAGAATTCGTCGTTGGTGGACTTGCATCTGCATACAAGGACAGGGTAAGATACCTTGTACCTTTCGTTCTAAACAAAAAATAATCATTAAATATCTTTGAATTAAAGGCAAGAAGTGAAACGAAATCATTTTTACAATCAACCATAACTAAATATTATTCAACTGGCGAACAAACAGATGCTGTTACTCTAATGTGGGATCAAATGATGGGAACATTCTCCTGCTGTGGTGTTGAAAATTACCGTGATTTTGAATCATCTGACAGCTGGATAGCGAATAAGAAAAATCGAACAATTCCCGAAGCTTGTTGTGTACTCACAGACATTGCTAGGTCGATACCTCGCCATGAAAACTGCACAACTAACCCATCAGATGGAAATAGTTATTATGAGAAAGTATGTTCGAATTCATTTTCTATCTTTTTGATTTAATAATATTGTAATCATTCATTTTATTTCAATTTTAGGGTTGCTACAGTGCCTTCATTGATTGGATTCTGCTTCACAAAGAAATTGTATTGGGAGTTCTTCTTGGAGTTGGTATCGTTCAACTCTTGGCAATATTCCTCGCATTTTGCCTTTGCAAGTCTATTGCAAAGTATCATGGAATGAGACTGTAGAGATTCAGTTAAGAGATTGTTTACCATCGAATCATAAGCAAACCGTTTGCGGTAGCCATTTTTATTTAATTTGAATTTAAAAGCAGTTACAAACATGTATTTCAAGGAATATATATATTTTTTTTTAGTTTGAAACTACCTGTGTTACCCCATATACCTATTTTTCTTCTGAAACTCGAATTTTAATTATTTTTATTATTATTGTATAAATTAAGCATCACTTGATCACAACAAAAGTCTTATCTATCAAACACGACGTTCTGACTACACTCCAAGTAGTTTAGATAGTAAAAAAAAAAAAGTTAATTTTTATGGATTACCGTTTTTTTTTGTCTAAGTATTTTGTCCATAAATTTCTTAACAAGGAAATAAAATCTCTATTCTTTAAATTGAATTAATTTAAAGTACATTTTTATACAAACAAGTATTCAACATTAATTTAAGAGATTGATGTGAATAGAATATTTAAATAAAAATACCTATATGTATATGTAAAATAATTATCTCTTTTAGATCATAAGTGTTACGAATAGTTATTTTTCTATAAACTAATTTAAATGTTATATGCAAATTAAATAACACGTTTATAATACATTTTGTAGATTTTACATTTTTGTAAAAAAAATTATGTAATATAATGATTTTTTTATATTGTTATGAAAAATTTCGTAAATTATTAATAAAAATTGAATTTTCTAAAAAAAAAATTAAAAATAATCAATGTTTTTTTTTATGTAAATACTCTTGAATACATTTTGTCACAAACATGGTAAAATATAGCTCAACTTAACTTGTCCCCCAAAATGCAAAATCATATTAATGTTCTGTTTGTTGAGTGAAAATGAATCGTAAACGAATTTCAATTTCACCTAACGTGAAACCAAGTGAATTTAATTTCCTTCATTCAAAATCGGTAAATGGATATTTTTGAATTTTTATTTATGTAACTATTGTCCGACCCAGGTTTTTTGGACAACACCAAGAGTTGTCAAAAAACCTGAGGTTATCGGTTCTCAAAAAGCACCCGAGGGCCATTAAATGTATGTTGCAGAAAAGCAAGTTGTCATTTAATAATTAAAACTTAAAATATGTTAAATTTAAGTTCTTAGTACATTTTTTGTGAACTTATGCACAATCTTCAACTTCGAAGTTTTCCAGTTTTTATGTCTGTGTCTGAAAATTAATTTGTGTATTATTTTATTTCCATTTTAAAAATAACAATTTGCATACAAAACGAGAATTCACAACAAAACAAATGCTTCAGATTAGGGATGATGGATAAGTCCATCTATGTTATTGAAATATCGATATTAAAACAAAAAATCGATGATTCAATATCGATGTTGAAAGAAGAATAAGTGGTATTACACGTTGAAACCAGATGCATGCAACTTTTCGAACAAAGTAAGTGTAAGAGAGAAAAAAATTCGAAAAGATGAGACGAAAAAAAAAATGCCGTGTGTCGCGTGGGTAAATTTTCGTTGCAACAATTTGACGTCCCATCTTTCGAATTTTTTTTCTCTCTTGCACTTATACGATGTTTGAAAAGTCGCATGCATCTAGTTTCAACGTGTAATACCAGACTAAGGAAAAACCCTTCAACACATCTATGTTAGCTGAAAGCTGTCAAAAAATCAGAACAAAACGCATACCAAATGAATTTTGCGGCCAGCTGTTCTATATACATATTTGTTCTCATATACCTAGTTATTCCAATTTGTTTGGGATAATTCAACGCTTTCATGAGAACAGTTGTTTTTTCATCACATGTGCTTTTGCAGGCATTACAACAATAGAAAGTTATTCTAGATTGCTGAGAGTAACTGAGTGAACGGTGGCGATCACTCACTTATTAGATATGTTATCTCGGATACCAAGCTATCGGGGTATATCTGTGGATGAATCAGATAGGTTAGCTGAAAGCTGTCAAAAAATCAAAGCAAAACGCATACCAACGAATTTTGCAGTCAGCTGGTTCTATACATTTGGTCTCGGATAGCTAGTTATTCCAATTTGTTTGGGATAACTCAAGCTAGCTGTCATGAGAGCAGCTGTTTTTTCATCAGATGTGGTTTTGCACGCATTACAACAACAGAAAGTTATTCCAGATTGCTGAGAATAATTGAGTGAACGTCCCCAACGTCTGCATTGAAGTGATTTTTTTTTATTAAAATAAAAACGAAACAAATTAGTCGAGTGCAGTACAGTGATTATATCATTTTCAATATTTCAAAACGCGAGGAGATGGAGGAGTGAACATAACTATATAAAGGTCCGATATCTAAGAAATAAAGCTAATATTTAGGAACTACCCGAGTCAATGTACGTACATTATATTCTTATATTTGTCCTTGGCAACAATTTTGACTTCTCTTATATTTTAGATTTCTGAAAAACTTTCGCTTAACAAAAGAAGCTTTTGTTCATGTCTTGCGGTTGGTCGATTTAGCCTCTGGGATAAGATCAACGTATGTTCCACCAATTCTTTAACTTGCTGCAACATTAAATCTGCTTGGTGATGGTGGTTATCAAAGACAAGTTGGTACTGACTAGTCTGCACCGATGGGTCAAAGCACTGTAGCTGCAATTTATGCCGCAGTTATTAAAAAAATGCAGTCAGTGTAGACTTACAATTAAGTTTTTCCCTGCGGAATCAACAAAAAAATTTTTGTAAGTGTTGCCAGTAAGGAACACATTTTTGGTGATCGATTTACATAGAGCAACCAATAGTTGATAATCAAAAACGATAGTCAGCAAAGTGACAATCAACTATCGCGTTAGCCGATTCCACCCCTGAAATAGATCTTGGTTTTTAGCTGAGGTAAGTTGAGGTAAATGAATAAACGTCAAAGTCACATAAGCTCTGAAGTAATGATGGGCGATATCGAGAAAAATATAGAACACTCATCATCGATGTTAATAATTATCGAATCGA
Organism: Philhelius pedissequus; assembly: GCA_910595825.1. Taxonomy (NCBI): domain Eukaryota; kingdom Metazoa; phylum Arthropoda; class Insecta; order Diptera; family Syrphidae; genus Philhelius; species Philhelius pedissequus. The sequence continues at coordinate 138,597,686 of OU343162.1, forward strand.
AAACATCGATGACTGCAGTATTTTAATTTATTCTTCCTTTAACATCGATATTGAATCATCGATTTTTTATTTTAATATCGAAGTTTCAATAACTTATGGGGTTTTCGTCTGGTAATTTCAGATTTTGATCGGAAATTTAATTTTTTTCGTCGCGAATGGTATACGATCTCAGATTAATTTTTGTATTACGATATTGGTGTATATTCGTGTCTATGGTATCGGATGGCAAATGACTCGAAAATTGTTTCTTCATTCAAGTTTTTTTTTCTTTTGTAACACGAAGCGATTTCAATGTTTTAAAAATGTATGCCGAAATTAATTTGGAGAATTACACAATTATGCCATTATTATTTTTAAAATGTATGTATATTTTTACAACCTTATAACACTTCCCATAATTACTGAAAACATAATCTTGTCAAAATAGCGGCTGTCAATTGTTCTGATGGTGTTATGGCGTTAGTAAAAGAGGGGTAAATCTGCCGAAAAATCCAGATCTTCAAAATTGATTTCCGATCAAAAAATATATTGATTTGTTTGCCCATTGGAAGGCTTTAATTGTGAAAATCTGTATTTTGACAGAACTGAAGGTGAAAAAGATTATTTTTTGTTACCAAAACAAAACCCCATAAGAATCTGTGTTTTGACAGATCTGAATGGGAAAAAAGTTAATTTTTGTTACAAAAAGAAAACCCCATAATGTCGATTTCGTTTCAATAGAAACATCGATCTGCCGTCGATCCGCCGTAAATTTTTTTCTGAAAATCAAATTCGTTTTAAATTAAAACCATTTTTTTGTTGAAAAACAGATCTGTATTGAATCTCTTTTTGGAGACGGATTCAAAACGGATTTGTGCACAGATTCTTACACACACTACAATATTTGTTTTGAAGTTTCGCAATTGTTGTGTTGTGGACTAATTTTATTTTGTGGCAGTGTACAGAAAAAGTAAATTAATATATTAAAATATAAAAAAAATTGTTAAAAACTTCTTGGAAACAAATATTAAAAAAGTGCAAGTGGGTTTAGAAACTCCCCCGCCTCGGAATCGGGAAATTAAAACGAAATAATGATGTATTAACGAATTAAAGATTTGTTTCTTTAGAACTTCCAAGCAACACACACAGTCCCAAAAAGAGACTGGGTCCGTAATCGTTCGTTTCAAAGCAAAAAAGTATTGGTTTTAGTAGCGAATCATATTGATTGAAGCGAAATCGACATTAGATGAACATCGATCATCCCTGATCTGAAGCATTTGTTTTGTTGTGAATTATCGTTTTGTATGCAATTTATTATTTTTAAAATGGAAATAAAATAATACTCAAATTAATTTTCAGACACATTCATGCAAAATGCCTAGGTCGACTCTGGGTAAAGTTTAACGAACGAAGCTTTTGATGTAAATGTAATTCAGAACACCAAAGTTTCAAATGAAGTTCGGAATGATTTTTCACAAAGGTAATTTTTTTGTGGGATGCAGAACATAAAAAATTAATTTAGTTCTTTACATTTACAGTTTTACATATATCTAATGTGCATTTCCTTGGACCTATTAGGTAAAATACTACTTACCTTCTCTGCGAACACAAAAGCCAGATATTTAAATAAATAGGTAACTTCTTCATATTTGATCAATAAATAATAATTTGCTATATAGTGATTTTAAACCTTTGAAATGGCCTAGCATAGGTTTTAGGTCTGGTGGATAAGATTGTAAAACAGCACTTCAAAAATGTTCAATTGCCTCAAATCTTCAAATTATCGTCAAAAAACTTTTTTTCAGTGAATTCTCTCACTCAAAGATTAGCTCAGTATTTTTAACCGATTTTAGATTTATTTTTCCTTTTTCAAAAATATAAGCCTATACGTTCTCGTGCCAAAAATACATATTATGTTATGTAGGTATGTGAACTATTTGAAATTTAATTTTATTTTGTACATTCTTTTTAAATGTGAAGACAGATCTCGGCAAAAAAAATGTATACCATCTCTTACATTTTGAATATAATTTTGATATTAGGTCGTGTAGATCTCCCAGGGAATTTCATTTCCTCCGGAATATTTCATTCCCGCCAAATTTGTTCTGCGAATGGTAATCTCCCACGGAATAAATTTCCCTCGAACAAAAATCATATGAAATGACAACAAAACTCCCTGGGAAAGTATATTAACGACACAAATAAATTCTGAGAAAAACATTTGAACATCATTAACGTTTCCTACGTTCGAATGAGAGAAAAATTTACAGGGAAATGTTTATTCACGATAACCCCCATTGATTAAAACAAGCCATTTACCAAAATCGAGTAAGAATTGTGGAAGAAATTAATTTTATTTTCAAGGCACTTCCGATGCATTCCTAACAATGAATAAATACATACATTATGTACATATTTTATCTTCTGCTTGTCATACGCTGCCGTTGCAGTTCTACATCCGAAGATGAATCTAAGAACGAATATGAAATGCTGAGCATACCTCAGGTTCCTACTGTCGTCAGCAAAACAATATAGGTATTGGATTAGAAATTTCGGACAAGAGATCATTGAGAAAATGAGAAAGTGTCGGAGGCCTGGGGCATCCCAACATTTATTTCGACGTGTTTAAGGTTAAAATCAAGTTAGGATGTTTTCATAAATGCATGGATGTTTGCTTACATGCGATCAGTTGAAACAATTAGAATTTTCTAGCGGAAATTTGGACAGATGTGAGCAGTATGGGAAAGTGTACCACCATTTAGATCATACTGTCTCCTTCTTAAGAAACAAATCGGAATACATGTGAAATTTTATATTTGCCCATTTGCTCTGCAAATATTTGCGTTTTACATTTATGAAACTCTGACATTCATCATTTGCATTTATGAATGATGCATTCGTCGGACTTTAAGATGAGCAAATTGTTAAGTAGAAACTGGCATTAGGAGTTAAGGAATAAGAACAAAGTGTTTCGATTGAATTTGGTAGGTTTTCTTTTTATTCTCAATATTTTTTTTTTGTTTTGTTAAAGATTAATTTTTTTTTTATAATAATTCTTTATAGTGTTCACGTTTAGCATAAATCTTTATAGTCTTAAATTTAATGCAAAATACGTGTTTTTTTTATTTTGCCAAAATATAATATAAACGTGAGGGATAATATAATTGTAATAATAATACGTAATTTACAAATTAATAAAATTGCATGATAATTATATTTATAAATAAATCGCACACATCACTCCCGATTAACAAAGTGAAATGTAGAGTGAGTAAACGACTACAATTTTTTTTTAACTTTCAAACAAGCGTGTTTCGAGGAAAGTTTAGGGAGAAGATAATAATAATCCAATGACCTGTTATTTGTTCTTACATTTTTTCGTTTGCTTATGAATAAAATTAAAGGGAGTGACTTTAGAAATGCCATTTTATAAAATTACTGCTTAGTGCTTATACAGGTACTGTTTATGCGGCCGGTGGGCATAGCTCGGGCACCAATAGTTTATATGTTTAAGCCGCGCGTAGCGCACAGCTCATTCCATACTTTAAATGGAGATACAATATTAGACCTAATTGTTATAAAATGGCATTCCTTTAGTCTCGTCTAAAATTAAATTGTTAACATAAATAATGGATACCCAGGGGAATATAATTTAAACTTGTATTTTAAATTCCTGTGTTCACCACATAATTGAATGTTTTAGTTGTTGCTTTTATTTTTCTAGTTGTATTCTTTGCTTTTAGTAAAATATGTTTTGTGTTGTTGTTGTTGTTGTTATTATTGAAGTGGATTGAAATTTTTTCGTTTCATTTGTTCATTCTTCAAGGGGAAAGGACGTCTTGTTTCCGATTTCTTATCACCCTTTTTTAGAGTTTTTTTTTATTTATTACTAATTTGAAAACTTCATAGAAATAATTATGACAATAATAATAAATATTGCAAGTAGGATGGACGCCAAGATGAGCTTCTTCTTTCGAATTTTGTTCTAGAAAAATAATAAAAAGTTGTCGAAGATCTGTTTACTTAAATGAATTTAATGTGAATACCTTATACTGGCTGGCTTTGCGAAGATTCTCTGAACCGGATGTAACGAATACACTAGTTTGTTCAACAGAAGATTCAATAGAATCAACAACCAATCCCTGCTCATAGACCATAGCACCAAGTTTCTTGTAGATTTCGTTCACTCCAACAATGTTGTCCTATACAAACCCAACAAAAAAAATGGATATGTGTACTAGTATAGTATAATGGATTAAAATTTACCTCTAATTCACGAATTGCACGTTCTTGTTCCTCCAAGGCTTGTAAATCGATTTCTTCCTGCATTTGAGTTTGCTGCTGTTGCTGATTTTGTGAACTTTTGCGATTGAAAAAGTTATCCTCGAAGAAGGATTTATTTTGACTGCCATTGCTGCCTGCATTTCCGTTGCTATTCGAGCCAGGTGGTTTGGGTATATTATAGTTGTTTGCTCTCGCCTGTCGAACAGCGTTCTTTTCAATATCCACTGTTTTGCGTTGAAGAGCCTGGCAAATAAAAAACATAAGTATTTTTGTTACATGTCTCTGAGTAGAAATGATACAGTGGATGTATTGTTTGATCTTAGCCACCATATTGGTTAACACCCGTTAGTTTTAATAAGGAAATTACAATGTTTTGTTTTTGTACATTATTGCCGAAAATCATATTTTACACAGAAATACGACTTATTTGTTCTCGTTCATCATTGGTAATAGAACAAGAAATAAAATATTTAAAAATATAATAATATGGAAAATATCGTTCCCAAAGCGAAAAAGAATTGCCACTCAAAGGGTTATTTCAACAACTACACACTAGCCGAGATGCTAAAAAGGTTTTAGACAATGAAACGTACTGTCATGAGACTTCTATACCATCCTTCTTCATAGTCATAATGTAGAATTCTATCGAAATAGGTAACCCAACTCCGACGTCTTGTATAGAGCGTAACAATAGATACATGGCTAAAACTTAAAAGTGGTTAGGGTGGCTTAACCATGCAAGCATTTGGACAATAGATAAAAACGCTTTAGGCTTTATGGAAAACGTGCTCTTATATTAAATTTCTAATTTTGTTAATTTCATATAATACCAGCTGCCCCCTCAAATTCGTTAATGTAATGAAAATAATAATTCCGAGCATTCGAATGCTGCTTCATGTATTTCGGTCAATTCAAATTCTTTATTCAAAAGTTCTATTAAATACGAACGAGACTAGACAAATGCCAATTTAAGCCAATTATATAACAGTTGTTCGCCCTTCAGTGTTAAATATTCCCCGCGCATCGCTCGGTTGTGAGTCCTGAGTAACGTCCATTAAATAAATGGAAATAAATGCAGTATAACAATGTCCGAAATGTTTCAATCAATCCGCAATGGCTACCTTCCGCTTTTTCATAACTTTTTTTCACGCCACTTACAATTGACTATGTGAGAAACATGGGAATTCTCAATACTCGTATTTATTCCACAAACATTTAAAAAATATCCTTACGACTTATTAATTGTCGTGGGGAAGTTCGGCAAACGGAATAAACGGAATTTGCGGAAAGTGAACATACGAGTATTACATTTTCCCTCTCAAATTGTCGTTTGCACGACATTTGATTTGAGGTTCTTCATAATCAAACGTTTACCGTTTCGTTGCATTGAGGCCGTGCAACAAAATTATAACTGAGTCGGGTTTCAATTGGAAATTGTGTGACGAAAAGGTTGGAACATCCAAAGAATTCAGAAATTCCTTGAGATAGTTGTTGACTTCGTTTTCATTCATTACGTAGTCGACGGATTTGTACGTATGTACAAGCTCACCAGCGATTTAATTCAGAATGACGAAATTGATATTTTGAATTGGTTTCGTTTAACTTATAAAAATCAATAAAATTTCTACTGATTCACAAACTAGCCAAATACAATTGCACCGGAACAAAATCAAAGGCAATTGGTTAAGCTTACTTTTCACAATGCAATCTTTTTCGAAAAAAAAATATTACTAAAGATACATGTGATATTTCCCAAAAGCAAGATTAACAAATAATTTCAAAGCTATAGAATCAAATTATGGGTTCTGGGAAACAGTGGCATCGAGAGTAATGAACGGGCAGACGAACATGCCCTTCATAGCTCGCTTGCAGAAAAAGTCTCTATGCTAATCGCTGCGTTGAAGGGCAAAATTATTTGAGTTTTTCTCACGGAATCTAAAAAAAAGACAGAACAATCTAACCGATTGTACGATATCTGGAATGATATGGTCTACCTACAATAAATCCGGCAAAACCGAACTCATTTATAGAACAAGCGGGACATAGCAAGGATAGTCGCTACTTGCCCTGGGCTCTGGCCCTTGGGTGAGCACGCAGTAAAACTGGGTATTCCCCATAACACCTACTGCCGTAACTGTAAGAACCAGTTGAAAAAGAAAACAGTGCTTCACTTCGTTTGAAAGTGTCCGGCTTTGGCCAGGCTAAGAATGCAATCTTTTGGAAGAGCGTTCTTTTCCGATCTAAAGGAATTGTCTGATGGAAAACTTAAAAACTTAGCCACGCTCGGCTTGAGTTGTTTCTACGAGCACAAGTTCTTTGGTATTAAAACGGCGCTTTTCAGCGCTACTTGGGTCTAAGATGCGAGTTCGCTCTGAACGCCATTTTATCTACCGTTGTTTTTGGTTAAAAAAAAAAACGAAAAATGTGCAAAGTTTGAAAAAAATTCATCCACCCGTTTGGCTATAATCTCGCGGACAGACTGAATTGTGAGACCTACTTTTTCGGTATTCGATATCATCGTAATGTCAAGTATGATCAAAATCTCGAGTTCAATGTTTGTACCTATACATACGTATGTACATATGTATATACTTACATACATATATCGCAAGTAAAAATCAAACATTATGAAATATGAAAACACGCTGACGCTGACAAACGAGAGCAATCTTTAAGTATTTGGTTTTCAGCCAAAAACCTGAAACGCAGTTTTGTTATAAACGAGGTTTAATCGAAATCGTTAAAGCTGCTCTCCAGAATATTAGACACAAAAAATTAATATTTGTATAGAAGATACTCTTCTCATCTAGGGAATCACAAAAAATGCTGTGTACGAGATTGAAGCAAAACCGTTCATCCGTTTAATTATTGCTGTTTCTCGATAAACAGATTACAGAAATGTTCAGCCCAAAGACTGAAGCGGACGGCCTGACGAAAATCGCTCAATCAAATCTTTAGATAGAAGTAAATAAGATTGTTCAGTGAGGAAAAAGTTAGAATAGAACAGAACAGGACAGTACAGAACAGATTCGTGAGAAACTTCAGAACAAGATAGAACAACTTAGAACAGTCAGTCATCTGACAGAGAATATACAAAAATTATTGTTGGTTACCTACAGTTCAAGTTCGTTTATTTTTGCATAGAAGTTCTTAAAAATAATCTGAAATGGAGTTGAATTTATTTATTTTTTCATGAAATTGAGATGATTCCGACACGACACGGAAAATGATTTATCAACTATATCTAATACCGAAATATTTCTTTTTAACAACAACAATTGGAATGAAATGTGGTCATTCCATAATATGTGGTCGGTGAGGCACATACCGAGAACTGAAAGTTGTTCGGTTTCGTCGATGCAAGCGCCGCTCACACACAACGGCATTGGGGGAGGGTTCCACTTTGATGACAGAAGACAGCATTGAGTTTTTGAAGCATTAAATTCTGCGCGGTTTTTTATTGCCTATTAGACAACGCTGTCGAGATCAGAATTTAATGAGCTTATAAAAAAAAAAAAAAAAAAATGAAAATGAAAAAAAGGTCGGAGACAATACGGAACCCTGGGGCACACCAGCATATATTTTGTGAATATCAGACTTTAAACCGTCCTACAACTTGTATTGAGCGGTCCGACAGGTAATTTCTAATCCAACGAAGAAGAGGTTCATCGCTACCAAATTCACGCATTTTCGATAAGAGAGCTTGATGTTTTTGAAATGTCAAGTGCAACTTTCTCCAAAACGATGTTAAGATTTGTGTCACTGTTCGGTGAGATGTACAATCAGACCACCAGTAGACCTATTGCTACGAAGCCATAGGGGCGGTCATTAATGCACTTTCGTTCTTCAAGATATTTCTTAAGCTGATAAATTTATCAGCGTTTCCATGGCCTTAGAAAGATGGGACGTAAGGGCAATTGGACGGTAGTTAGAGGGTGAAGAAGATTCGCCTTTTTTAGGGACATGCTGGACAAATGCTGTTTTCCATCCACTCGGAAAGATACCAGTAGAGTAGGACAAATGGAAAAACATACGCAGTGGTTTTTCCAGCGTAGAAGAACAACTCTTCAGAACTGGGAGAGATACTATCTGGACCAGCGGATTTGTGTATGTCCAGATCCTTAAGAACTCTAGCAACTGAATGAGTACGAAAGTAGATAAGTACCATGAAACTGTTAATGTTCTCAGGTACAGGAACAAGCTTGATTTTTCTTGTGCGCTTACCACAGGAGTATTATTATTGGAAACGACTGTGGGAGCCGACGAGGAGGTGGAATTTCGTACGTTTTTTACAAATGACTAAAAATGCTTACTACCTTTGGGCAATTGTAGTTTTTTTGCCTTAATTCTAGCTCATGTAAAAATTTGGTTCATTGAATATGACTATTACAAGTCTTTGTAGCTTGTTTAGTTTTGGTTTGCCTTTATAACATCGGAAACTTAACTTTCTCAACCTGATAGCCTCCTTACAGCTCAAATCGAACCACGAGTTTTCTTTTAATTTGATGCTTTTGGCTCTGTTCGGTATAACAACCTTCATCCCTTTAAGAATTATGTTTGTAATCATACCAGCACTGGAGTCAACGTCACTATCAAGGAAACATAGTGGCCAGTTAATGATTCTGACAAAAATTATTGAGACCGTCACAGTTGGCTTCCTCGTATTGCCATACGGTCCTCTTAGGAATATTTTCTTTAACTGAGAAATTTGAGCACGAGAAATTGAAAATAGAGTCGATAACACTTTAATATTGTATTTACCAGGTTGAGAGCGAAGAAACAAGTCTAGGGTGTTGGCGGAGTGACCTGCAACGTCAGGTATTCTTGTTGGCTCAGTAACCATATTAGTCAGGTTGATTATCTCAGCAAAATGCCCGGCATTCCTTCCTTCCGATGTTGTCTGACCAGAAAAACATAGCCACTTGGAAATGTAGACATTGCAATCGCCCGTAACAACAATTCCACTGTGTGAATGATGTGCTTATGGACGGTGAATTTGAATCACATGAGTCTTTTCAGATTAGTGGAAATTATTAGAAATGAATTAGAGAAGTTTCACTTCTCACGAATCATGTGCATATTATACCCAGGCGAATAAATGAATAAATATATATAGGGGTTTGGGCACTGCGACCTAAAGATCTTTTGTGCCCCCTGCCTAGAGCTGATTGAGTTTTCTCATTACAGTTCTCCCTCCCTTTTAGAAATTTTAGTCTATGGAGTGCATTTAAAGAGGATAGCTTACTCTCCTCTACCTGGTAATAACCTAGGTGTTTTTTCCTGTAGTACATTAGTGCACTGCATCTGCCTAAGTTGTGGTCTGGTGCTGACAGAATATACACGGGACACTGTCTACTAGGCCAAGAATACTTTAGATATATTCTGTTTCAGACAAAACACATTCAACGATCATAAGTCGTTGGACTTTGCAGGCTTTATCGCTTTTTTTTTTAAAACAGTGTGCCACAAATATACAGTCACAGAGAGAATTAGTCAAGAACGTAGAAAGTCGCAATTTGTATAAAGGTTTATTGGGCTTGCAAAATGCATAAACAACACTGATAAAATGTTCAGGCATTTTAAGATAATAAAAACGATCAAACATCCCGTGAACCCAAATAAATTAATAAATCATTTAAGAGCACTTAATATACCGCGTATCAGCTAACTCACCTGAAAAGCTGTCAACGCCGAAGTGAAATCATCTACAAGTCGATCGCGCTGAATCTTCAAATGACGCTCTTTGCACTTTTCGACTTCCTTCAATTGATTATTGGTATCGGAGACCAGCTGATGAGTGTAGGTCATAATTTGATGCCTTTACAGAGAGAATACAGAAAAGCATAAGAAAAAACGTTATTACGATTACAAGAAACGCCTTGGCTTAAAAGCCTCTAGCCTTTCACTTTTTTTTTTTTTTTTTTGTGTAACTTACAATTGTTTTTTCAAATCGGGCGAGTCTTGAGGGCTGTTGATTTGGTTGACCATCCGTTGCAATGTTGAAACTAAAAAGAAAGGTTCAGAGGTTATCCTTGAACCTTGACTGGCAGTTCGCCGTAAAGGGTATTTGTCTTCTTACCATTTTGCAAAATCTTTTGTATGCTTGTGGCGATTGTCTGCGCCAGGCGCTGGAAATCAATTTCCGTGAGTCCATTCTCCACTGGATGCATATCCATTTTTACTGTTTAGTAATTTATCGCTGCGGACTATTAAATTAAACAAATTCTAAGAATATACTACGTATATAGTGTTTTTCTCTATTTGGAATGTCTTTCTTTTGTAAGGGGTGGACAAGAAACGAAGAGCGATTAAATTAAAGAAAATGAGAAAAAAAATATTAATATCACAAATAAGTGACGATGAACAATGGTTGTGTTTCACACGACGCACATTTAAAGATTGTTTGTTATTAATTTTGGAGATAGGTAAACTTTTCGATAATAGAGATTAGATTTTACAAATTGAATTATACTTTTTTCGGAAACAATGGAGAGGACAGAAAATTTCTTGGATGACTTTTCCTCTGTTATTTTGTTTTTCTTTTTTATTTTTCGTTTTTGTCCCTGATGACACATCTAGGTTTCCAGCCAAATGTCAGACTATAAGGCATCCCTGGAAGGTTTCGTTAAATTAAAAGTACAGAGTAGTGTAAAGTACTGCCAGTTTTGTAGAATTTATATGACAGGTTAGGTCTGATCCACACTCTGCCAATTGGCACAAACTGGCACCAATTTCTGCCAAAACCTGTTCCAGACTTACAAATTTGGTAGTTTTTGGCAGAAGAGAGCGCTCTTGAGAGAGTAAAATATTTCCCCTTCCTGACAATTTCTTGACAATTCCTGCCCAATAAATTTTTGTGGGCAGAAAATTTACAATTGTCAGACTGACGTTTGTCATAAACGATAAAAAAAACGGTTCGTAATTGGTGTAGAAAAATATTTGTTGAACAAATAAATTAATTTAGAAACACTAAAATACAAAATAATTAGTTTGAAGAGAAAATGTGAATTTACATCAAATAAAGAAATAAAAAAAAAACAAATGTGTTGACGTTTAAAAATTGGCAGAAAATTGTGCACAAGATGTTCCAGACTTTTTCGGACTTTATTTCTCAATAAGAGAATTTTAACCCCACTCTTCAAGTTTTGACAATCTACCAATTTCTGCCAAAAAAGTCTGGATCAGACCTGTTAATTGGCAATAATACTGTCGATGGGTTTAAAAATTTCCCAATTTCATGAAAAAAATGTAATTTTAACTCAGAAGTATTGTAATTAAGAGATCAACGAAACAGTAATTATTGCTGTCAATTTTTGTATGCGCTAGAACTGAAGACAAAGTGAGATAAACATCAGATATTGGTTTTCCAATTTTGCGGAGTAAACAAGCAACAGGGAAATTTTTATTTTCAAGGAAAACCAAAATACATAATAAGGCTAGCCACGCCGCATATGCTATTTTCAGTTTTGCAACAGTTTAGTTGCTAAATTGAATACAAAGGACTTATAGGAGAATGCGCGCATATGCAAAAACTATTCAGTCCGCGATTCCAGCAACTTAAAAGTTTGTGTTTTGGCACAAATCGAACGATCACCCCAAATAAAGTCTTTAGTTTGTATCACACCGAACTATATGTAAGTGCGCGCACATTAAATCAAAATATTGTCTGTGTTGGTTTATCTCGTTGATTGATTTTTAAGTTGCTTTATGTGCGCGATCATGGATCAACTAGTGATTGAACTATTTCGTTTTGGACAAATTGCATATGCGCCCCTAAAGGTGTTCATATTCAAAATCGGAAAACCCAGATATACATCAGAAACCAAATAATTTTATCTCCGCAGAAATGAACTGTGAAATTGTGTATGGAAATAATATTCTGCAAATCAGATAAAATTATCTCACGAATTTGATGTAGAACGAGAATAAATAAATCTAATAAGCTCATAGTCCGTTTTCATTAGGGCAAATTAGATAATTTAGTTCACAATTTGCAAATATTGAGTCCCAAATTATCTCATTTCCCATACAAAATCAAATTTCCAAATTGAGATAATTTGCACGAAATATGTTAGGTCAACGAACATCTGATTATTTCCCCACATTAACGCAAATATTTCTAAAAGTGTGTTCATGCAAACGTCTAGCGGAAAATTATATCTTTCTGCAAAGTGGACAATTATCTCGGTGCATGATAATACCCTTAAAAATAACAAATGTAAAGAATTTATAAAAAAAATATTTTAAAATGGAAAAACTGGATTATTGACTAATCAATAATCAAAGAAGTGTTTAATATTTGTAAAAGAGCATATTTCTTCTTAGATTAATTAATTTTTTTTGATCCGGTATTGATTCCATTTATGTTCGGATTTCGCTGAGTATATGGAGAAATAGAAAACTCTCTCTCTCGCAATACATTCACATATAATGGCTCCGTATGGTAATTCTAATTTCCATACTAATTTCATCCGATTTGGAATCGTTTCGGATCCATTTTTAGATATAATGTTATTTCCTATTTGCCAATAGGGGTTTTGACTTGGGATTGCTGATTTTTCTTGGGTAAAAGAACGCAACTTTTTTTTTAATTGTATGTTTTGTTTTTTATTCTGACAGATAAACAAAAAGGTTTGACTTTTGGTAAGTGAGTCGTGTCTTATGTGCCTCTTAGTCCCTCTAAAAATCTATATCTCTAATTTTGATCCCGAAACAGGTCGTGTAAAACGGCCCGGGATTAAAAATCCCCGAGCGATCGATTTTTTTGGCTAAGAAAATGACATAATAATATCATGAATCAAATAAAACAAAATCTGCAAATTGTTGTTGTTTGTGGATTAATTGATTTTGTTTCACATATGACGTCAATAAAATAAACCAAAAAAAGTGTCGTAATGCTGTTTTAAATGATTCATAATTTGTTCCCGTTCTCTGAGAATCGAAACCATGAACAAACAGTTCCAAAACCTTCGTCAAAATTATATTCGTTGTTTTTTTTTCTATATCTAAATCTACTACATTCTCCTGTCATCGGTCACCCAAATTAAAAAATTTTCTTTTATCTGCTGCAGCCGACGTTTTTCCCGATAAACGAAAAAGTGACACATTCGTCTCTAGGTGTGGTTTTAAATTAAAATTTTACGCTTATTTGCATTAAATATAAACTAATTTAGCATTTTATCAGGCTAATAAAGTTATAGACTAATCGACAAAACAATGGCAGGAAGATTACCAGCATGCGTAATTGATGTGGGAACCGGGTAAGTTCAATGAATTTTTGTGTGTACAACAATTGACATACTTAATTTTTTTTTCGTGCTCAAAATGGAAGCAAAAAACTAAGTTTTATTTATTGTTTTTTTAATCAATAACAATATGAATGCAATTTTTGCAGTTACACAAAGCTGGGATTCGCCAATAACAAAGAGCCACAGTTCATTATACCTTCGGCAATTGCCATTAAAGAATCGGCCCGTATCGGGGACCAGAGTACCAGACGTGTGACTAAAGGCATTGAGGATTTGGATTTCTTCATTGGTGACGAAGCGTTCGATGCGACCGGTTACTCAGTCAAGGTAACACAGAGATGACTCAGACATTTGTTGATAGATTTGTTTATTAAATTTAAATTGTTTTGGTTTATAGTATCCAGTGAGACATGGTTTGGTCGAGGACTGGGATCTCATGGAACGCTTCTTGGAGCAGTGTATATTTAAATACTTGCGGGCCGAGCCGGAAGACCATCACTTCCTGCTGACAGAACCCCCACTCAATACTCCTGAGAATAGAGAGTACACTGCTGAGATAATGTTTGAGACATTCAATGTCCCGGGCCTCTATATTGCTGTTCAGGTAATCATTCATACTTACTTTTGTGTTACTTTAATATAAGTGTTTATTCGTTTTTCCATCGCCATTTCAATATGATTAATAATGATCAAAACTAGTGCTTGCAAATAGATAAGATATCAGATAATGCTTAGGATTGTTGATTATGGTAAAGGGGGATTCGGATGGGGATTTGATAGTCATTGAAATCGAAGGGAATACATGGTCATCCAATTTATAAATTCTTAAGCACTGCGCTCTTATTACTCATTTCATTACGAAACATTTGGGTCAACAAAATTCTTATTACAAAGTTAGAATTTGTTAATAAGGCTCTCATTATGAATAGCGAATCGAACTTAAAATCTTGCAGATTCGCTAATTTCGTATTACGAATAGCGATTCGGTAAAATTTAGCTCGCTTCAAATGTCAAAACTTTAGCTAATCTAAGGCCCTCATTATGAATAGCGAATCGAACATTCGATAAGTTGCGAACAATTTAGCGAACTTCGATTTTCAAAGTTTTATTAATAGCGAACTTCATCGTTCGCTTAAAAATGAATGGTGCCAAAAATAAATTCCAATAAGAAAACATATGTTATGGTGACACTCTGACGTCACAACAAAATAGGTCCTACAACCGTCATTGCCGTGACAAAGGTAATCGTGTCATGGCTAGCTACAATTGGCGTTTTTCTTTTTTATCTCCGAGCAGATCTCTGAGCAGAGACTGAGTAAACCGATCTAGATCTGAGTATAGCATGGTCAGATATCTCAGATTTAATTTGAAATAAACTTAAGCGCAGAACTGTCATATATTATTATAATTGTTTTTATTAAAACTTATTTACCAGCAAATCCAAAGCTTTCGTTTTCCGAATTCATTTTTGTTTTTAATTGGTTTTACTTTAGTGATAATTGTTAAAATTATGAGTAAAGTTAGCCGCACCCAGCACTTTGCTCCGTTTGATCGGTCATTTTATTCTGAGCTAATGGTTCATACCCCGATTTAGCTCTGATTTAAAAAAGAAACACGAGTTGAGAGATTAAATGTGTCTGAGCTAAAAAAGAAACACAGATCTTATTTTGACAGCTGAGTTCTTTACTCGGAGCTAAAAAAGAAAAACGCCAAATGACTATCACACGAATGACACATATCTGTCATTGTTGTCACAAAATACAATGAACGTCGAAGTGTGTCACGGGGATATTTGTGTCTCGGTGTCACGGCAATGACATGCAAAACAATGACTATCACACGACGTGACAACTCTCAAACAGCTGATCATTGTCGCTGAGCGTATACTGCAATGACATTTATCATTTTTAGCAGTGACGATTACATGGCGTCGATCAATTGAGTCATTTGGCGTTTTTCTTTTTTAGCTCCGAGTAAAGAACTCAGCTGTCAAGAAAAGATCAGTGTTTCTTTTTTAGCTCAGACACATTTAATCTCTCACCTCGTGTTTCTTTTTTAAATCAGAGCTAAATCGGGGCATGAACCATTAGCTCAGAATAAAATGACCGATCAAACGGAGCAAAGTGCTGAGTGCGGCTTACTTTACTCATAATTTTAACAATAATCACTAAAGTAAAACCAATTAAAAACAAAAATGAATTCGGAAAACCAAAGCTTTGGATTTGCTTGTAAATAAGTTTAAATAAAAACAATTATAATAATATGACAGTTCTGCGCTTAAGTTTATTTCAAAATTAAATCTGAGATATCTGACCATGCTCTACTCAGAATCTAAATCGGTTTACTCAGGCTTTGCTCAGAGATCTGCTCGGAGATAAAAATAAAAACGCCAATTGTGTCTTGGATGTTAAGGAAAAGCATATTTTTCTAGAAAATTGCTCCAACGATTTTGATACAAAATTTTTAGACGGTACTAGCTATCATATAATCGGAACAAAATTTACATTATTTGGCCAAGAATTCAAATGGCATCTTTTTGCCCCCCACTCTATAACTATAATAATTTTGCAAACGTCACATATATACCCACCTATATCCTTCACTTAAATTATATGTCGGTTCCATCTACAGTAGGTAGGTACAAATTACCCTCCTAATTTACATAATTAAAATCTATTTAAATATACATTTCTAGGTAGCTACCTATGTAACTATGCCCAACCGTGACAAACAATGACATGGCAAAAATTCCTGCCGTGTCACGGTTGGGACACAGTCCTTTCAGCGGCAAGCTACGTGTCACGGTGTCCTATTAACAATGAAAGAGCTATCGCACGGTCACGGCAATTTTACCGTGTGCCCAAAACAATGACAGGCAGCGTAACACGTCACTTCATTGCAATGACATGCAAAACAATGACGATCACACGAGGTGACACTTTTAGGACTGCCAACTACGTCATAGTGACTTCAGAGTGACACGGCAATGACACATTACAAGGACCGTCTAATACTAGCTTTAAACGTCAATTGCTGTTTGTGTTGTGTTAAATTGTTGTGAATTTTTGTTTTGTCTGCTTGATTTTGAATTTTTCGACGATTTAATTAAAAAAAAAGACAATTTATGTTAAGCAACATTTTATTTTTTGAGGTGATTGAGTTTGAAACGAAAATGCAAGAAAAAAATAGCATGGGCCGACTGAGAAAAAAATCAAACCATAAGCCATAATTGGTTGCACTACCTCTGTATATGTCAATAGGATTATTATCGATTGAAGACCCGTTTTTTACCGAATGTTTTACTACAAGCGTAGAAGGCAATGATAGCCTTCTTAACCCGTTCTTCAATGTTTCCAGATTAGGTTAGGGTCAAGGATGACTCCTAAATATCTCGCACTGGTAGATGGATTGTAGCCATTTAATCGAGTTAGGGTGAAAGTGGCAACTTAGTCCTGGTAGTGAAGTGTAAAAATTATGTTTTCTCTTGGTTAACCCCTAATCCATAACAAGTGACCCAATTGCTAATTTTAAACAGATCCCTCTCCATGATTTCACTAATCTCTGTTGGGAATTTAACCGACACTAAAAGTATTAAAATAATCTGCGTACGCTACAGCTTTCACACCACTTGCCAAAACATTTTGTTCATGACTAAAAGCCACAGAAGCGTTGACAGGACTCCACCCTGTGTTGTGTGTATGTTTCTCTATTTACATATTTGGTATCGGTCGATTTTCGTACCGAAGCTACATATAAACATCCTGCCACCAAGCATAGAGAAAATTAGATCGTAAATTAAGTCAGCTATGCCATGGTTTTTAAGTTAGTCTTGATTAGATTCGCTAAGAACATTATTAAATTATCCTTTTATGTCTAAAAAGGTAGCGGGAGTGTACTCTTTATAATGGATTTTTTTCTTGATCGCGCCCACTACCTGGTGTAAGGCTGTCTCTGTTGACTTGGCTTTGTGGTATGCATGCTGAGAGTCATCTAGAGGGCATCCATTCAGGATGTTTCTAATGTGAGAATCCAGAATGCGCTCTACCGGTTTAAGCAGAAGGGATGTCAGGCTAATTGGCCGAAAATCCTTTGCGGATTGGTGACCACGCCTGGCAACTTTCGGAATACAGACCACTCTGACTTGCCTTTATAACTCGGACACAAAGGCGGGGAGAAGATTTAACATTTTTTAATGAAAAGGAAATAGATGTGATGAAATGAGATGAGAGACGTGACAACAGTATACAAGGTAGTTTATTCCACGTTGGAATTATGAAATTTACCAATACCGTTAAATTTATTTTGCTGTTAAGATGTCGTGCAAAGCTGCTGATTGGCGGATGGCCTTCAAGCCGAAGTATTTAAATCCGCGGGAGTTGAATTGGCAGGGAGCCTACACAAACGTATCTACAAAATTTGAACCTAGGAATTGTGGGCCCCATCCATAAAAAAGGAGACATTCTGAAATGCGCCAACTACAGTAGAATTATTCTCCTAAACGTCGTTCATATAATCCTGTCGGATACCTGTCTGGTGGGCCCTTAGCAGTGTGGTTTTAGAACAGGCAAGTCAACCGCCGATCAAATGTTCACACTCCGATAGATTTTAGAATAGACCCAGGAATTCCATATCGATCCACTCAACCTTTTTATCGACTTTAAAGTCGCGTATGATAGAGTAAATAGGTTCAATTATAGAGAACCATATCATATCTTGTGACTCCTGCCAAGCTCCTCCCTTTTTTGAGGACGAAGATGGAGAAATCTCACTGCTCCGTCAAAATTGCTGGGAACCCTTTGTTTTTAAGAAAAATCTAAGGCAAGTCGACGCGCTATCATGCAACATATTTAACATCGGTCTTGAATCAATTCCACATGTCAGCACCAGAGGTACAATTTATCAAAATCCCGTTCAACTATTTGCGTATGCAGATACATAGATATTGTCGGCTGAAGAAAGCGAGCGGTGGCTCGGGTATTTTCCAGTATTGAATCGGGAGCAGTTAAGCTGGAATTGGCGGTTAATGATGCAAAAAGATGTATATGAGAAAGATATCTCAAGATATAACTTAGAAGTAGTCAACAAATTTGTCTACTTGGGCTCCATTATTACCTAGCGAATCAGTGCAGATATCAAACACCGTTTTTTCGGGCTTAGTAGCCATTTAAGTAGTGAAGCACTCTCTCAAAAACAAGGAGGCTTAATACAAGATCTTCATTATCCCGGCCCTGCTCTATAATACAGAAGAATGGAGATATTGAAAAGATCGGATGAAAGTCTAGGCGTTTCTTCTTGTGGAGGAGAAGATTTAACAATGAGCTTCACACCGACGTCGACCTGGTCAAAAAACTGAAAATACAGCGAATAAAATGGCCGGGAAAAGTATATCGAATGAACAACAACGCACCCGCCCGACGTTTCTTAGAATCCAACCCCAATGATATACGCAGTAGAGAAAGAACCCACAACAATTGGCGTACAAAAGTGGAGAACAACCTCAACCAATTAAATGTGCGTAACTGGAAGCGGATGGCTGAAAGGGTTTGGTGGTTGAGGCCGTAATGCATCCTGTGCTGTAAGCGCCATCAAAATAGAATGGTTAAGATGTTGCTATTTATCTTTGCGGAAATTGTAACAGAAATGTTCATATGCTCCACACATCAATAAGGGAACTTGGTTAGGTTAACGAATTAAAAAAGTATGTTCAGCTTTTATTTTATATTTATCTTTCTGCCCAATTTTCCTGTCGTTAATGTTCCTCAATTAGAATTCTCAGGGATTGGCCTAATGTGTATTAAAGGTGTATTGTTAAATCTGTCGATATCTGCTTGAATCTTGAACAGATTAAATATTACTTATCATAGTTAATTGAATTAAAATCGAAGTCTTATAAACAATCATTCCTTTCAATAGGCTGTATTGGCCCTGGCAGCAAGTTGGGCGTCCAGACCGGTGGAGGAACGAACATTAACTGGAATTGTCGTCGACAGTGGTGATGGCGTAACCCACGTTATCCCAGTTGTAAGTTTTTCATGCATTCTATATATAATTACTTAAGATTATTAAAACAACAAAACAAAAATAATCCATTAGGCTGAAGGCTATGTTATCGGTTCATGTATCAAACATATTCCAATCGCCGGGCGCAATATTACTTCGTTTATTCAAAGTCTTCTCCGGGAACGTGAAGTGGGTATACCGCCGGAACAGAGTCTAGAAACAGCCAAAGCAATCAAAGAGAAGCACTGCTACATTTGTCCCGATATCGCCAAAGAATTTGCCAAGTATGACTCGGAACCTGGCAAATGGATCCGCAACTATACCGGAATGAATGCAGTATCCAAGCAACCATTTAGTGTAGATGTGGGCTATGAAAGATTCTTAGGTATGATAAAATGCTTTTTTAATTAGAATTGGTGCTACAACCTAATATATCTGGTTGACAGGTCCTGAGATCTTTTTCCATCCGGAATTTTCAAACCCGGATTTTACAATTCCACTGTCGGAAATTGTCGACAATGTCATTCAAAACTGTCCGATCGATGTAAGGCGGCCGCTCTACAATAATATCGTATTGAGTGGTGGATCAACAATGTTCAAGGACTTTGGCAGAAGACTACAACGAGACATTAAGCGATCTGTCGATACACGACTAAGAATTAGTGAGAACTTAAGTGAGGGACGAATTAAGGTAAATTCAATTAGTCTAAATTTTGGATGATACATATTGTGGTGTTTCTAATTCTTTAAGCCAAAACCAATTGATGTGTCAGTGATCACGCATCACATGCAACGGTATGCGGTTTGGTTTGGCGGAAGTATGCTCGCTGGAACGGTAATAAAAACCATTTACATAAATTTGTCCAGCCATCGAATAAATTACATTGTTTTTTTTCCCCTATTAGCCGGAGTTCTACCAAGTCTGTCATACGAAGGCTGCATACGAGGAATATGGTCCCGGTATTTGCCGTCACAATCCAGTATTCGGAACCATGACATAATTTTGGTGCATTTATAAATTTTCCCTACATTTCCTGAAACCAAACACACACAGCCCGCATTTGC
Organism: Philhelius pedissequus; assembly: GCA_910595825.1. Classification (NCBI taxonomy): domain Eukaryota; kingdom Metazoa; phylum Arthropoda; class Insecta; order Diptera; family Syrphidae; genus Philhelius; species Philhelius pedissequus. The sequence goes on from OU343162.1 coordinate 138,618,262, forward strand.
AAATTTCGTTTAAATCAATTGATCCGTCATTCCGTTAAAGTATTTCTTTTTTATATTTTGTTAAAATTAATATAGTGCTATTTTGTTGTCATCTTTGTTAATTTTGAAACTATTTTTCAAAAGAAATCCTTTAAAATGCTCTGAATTCAAAGCAATAATTGATGAATTGTTTTTATAAATTTGTAGACAAGACACAACAAACAAAAATAGATAGAAATAGAGTTGTAAATCGGACGTTATCGTGTATTGTTATTAAAAAAAAAGAGAGAACTAGAATTGAAAATAATAATAAAATTGATTACCATAATATTTACCTACTTCGTGCAACAAAACAAAAATATGTATAAGCAAAAAGAACAATCCCATATGAAATTATTTGTAATATTGCAATAAAGTGATTCGATTCGAAGAAAAAAGACAAAAGAGAGGTCAATCAAAAATATGCAATTGTGTTATTAATTTCAGTTTTTGAAAACTTTTCAGACCACATAGTATATGTATGAACGAAATTGCATATGGAACTGATTGAATATCTAGGGGTTGGCTACGATTGACAGCAAAACGTTTTCTCGCATCTCGTTTCCTCTAAAGCGTTTTCTAGCAAAACATTTCCCTTTAGCAAAGTTTCCTGCGTAACCACATCTTTCATCACGTTTGCCCGAAATATTCTAACTCTTAATATAATCTGACAAAGCTGTATCAATTGATAAGCTTACATACATTTGGTCACTCGATTGCATGAGTATCAGCCCCATTCTGTTTAACGTTCACGTCCATATTTTTATTCGGCTATTCGACGGAAAAAAGAATTGGTCCAAAAAGTATATAAATTTCGATCAAAAATAAATTTTAATAATTGGATTCTCTTAAGAACTAAACAAAAAAAATATTAGTAAAGCTTTGGACTCAAAACATAAAAGCTATTTGAAAATAAATAGTGAAAAATTGAGTGAAATATTCACGTGAATCGAGAGATTCGATCGGATCGGATAGCAGAATAGGGATGTATATTAGAACTCTGTCGATGCAACACTCTGGGGTGGAAATGTAATGGGGGGTTATTGTGAACAAAAAGTTCCCTGGAAATTTTTCTCAAATTCGAATCTTGCGAACGTGAATAATGCTCAAAGATTTCCCTAGGAATTTATTGGTATCGGGATTAAACTTTCCCAGGGAATTTTGCTGTCATTTCATACGATTTTTTGTTGGGGGGAAATTTATTCGGTGGGAGATTCACGATCGCAGGAAAAATTTCGAGGGAATAAAATATTCCGAAATTCCCTGGGAGATTGCTGGTAGGACCCAATGAGAAATTGGGCATGATTTGGTTTCTTAGCAAAGTTTTTTTGTTTTTTTTTTTATTATTTATATTTGTTTTCATAATTGCAATAACATTTTTTGAGTGTAGAAGTAGAACCATTTGTGAACGACCTGAAAAGTTCATCGTCGAATATACACAATACTTATGCGTTAATCTATGATAATCAGCAAAACCAAATTTGCTAATCGTAGGGTGATTTTTTTAAAACATTCTCATAGACCAAGATCCCATGACCGGCAAACATGCGTCATTTTATCATAGCTGAATTTTTTTTCTGTGAATAGAGATACCAAAGTAGATAAGAACGAATGAATTCCGGATTTTCAAAGCTGGGGCTTTTCGGAGATATGCAGTGTTAAAAGTGAATACCCAACAACGTTATTTTATAAAAGCTGATTTTTTGATAAGTTTAAGGGGATAGTGTCTCAAACTTTGCTTGACACTTGTCAAACACCTACAGTGGGGCGTTTCGTCTGGCAGACACCCTTAATATGACATCTTTGGTATCCACAGGAAAAAATTCAGCTATGATAAAATGACGTATATCTGCCGGTCCTGGGATCTTACTCTATCACATTGTAAACTATTTTTTAATGCCTAAAATTGATTTTTGGAAATTTTCGTTAAACACTTTCACCTTTTCGATTGGCAATTCGGAAGAACTCTCTGATCCAGTAAATACCAATAAAACAAATGTTCTGTGTATCGCTGTAGTGAGTAATTTTACATAATGTTGATGTATATTTATATCCAAAATAGTTTTTTCCCCATGTGGAAACAAGAAGCCAACAAAATTCGTTTCTTTATAATATTTTTAAAATTGGGCCCTATTACGATTGTCAATTGATAAGCACTGAAATTTGGTTTTAAAACATCGGCTTATTTAAAAACCACACAACTATTTAAGCACTCTTACCAATGAGGTTATTTCATATTAAATTTCAGTATTTATTATGAATATTTATTTAAATGTTGAAATTTAAAATTTAAATTTTATTAAAATGTTTATTTTTTTTGTCAAAATATTTGCAATTTAAAATTGAAGTTGAAATTGCTGCTTACGCATTCCGCACCTTTCACAAGTAGTTGTGTTTGAATGTGTGAGTAATACTGATTTCGATTCTGAAATGAAATTCAGAATCGTTTTCTCTTCTATTCAGGAGAAGAACTGTCACGCTGGATGGCAATAGGTTCCGAATTACCAATCGAAAAGGCCATTATGTCAATTTTATTTGGCAATCCGGAAGCCTTCTGGACTCTTCTGAAAGTGTTCACTTGGGAAAAAATACTGACAGTTTTGATTCTGAATTTGAAATCAGAATCGAAACCAGAAGCACTCACATATTTATATACTTGAAAGTCAAACTCGACTGTTGTCATTTTTTGCATCATAAATGTGCAACAACATTTAGTTTATTTTTTAAATTTTAATTTAAAAACGCTTAAAGCTATAAAATTTGTTTTAAAAACGCAATTAAATTTAAGCAAAATATGTAACAAAAATTTTTAACCAATGTAGACTAAACCTATAGTAGTGCACAATTTTTTTTTTTATCAAAATCGTTAGAGTCCTTTTCGAGATAATATGGTTGACAAAATTGTATGGCAGGTATCGTTAGTTATGGAGCTAAAAAAAGATTCAAAAATCTATTTAAGACAATCACCTAAGACGTAAAAGTTTTCGCTTTTAAAGTTTTCGCGGTTGTTTACATATGATGTATTTAGTTTTTAGGATAAGCCGCGTTATAACTATTTAGTATTTAGCTAGTTCAATTCTGTACTCACCCCGAACGTTTCGCTACGAATTACATCGAGCGTGGTCACCGGGAAACTGCCAAAGAGATATTAAGAGCGGTTTTGGCTACGCAGGTTGTAACGTTGCGAAGTCCGCCATATGTGAGTGCATCCTCGACCATCCAGATGAACACCACTGGATCCACTTCGAAAAAAGCCAAGGTTCTAGCCAACATACCTCATTATATTCTTCGTCTGGTGCGCGAAGCGATTGAAATTAAACGACAGTTTCAAGTTGTCGAAAACATGGGATCCCACAATAATCAATACCACAAGCTCGATCCAATTGCCGCTACATACCAACGCGTATACAGTGAGCATAGTTTGCTCCCCACTTGCAAACTAACGACAACATCAGTAAGAGACAGGACCTTCGGCGCAACGTTACAACCTGCATAGCCAAAATCGCTCTTAACATCTCTTTGGTAGTTTCCCGGTGACCACGCTCGATGTAATTCGTAGCAAAATGTTCGGGGTGAGTACAGAATTGAACTCGATAAATAGTAAACAGTTATAACGCGGCTTATCCTAAAAACTAAATATGTCAAATCACCTAAGACGCTTACAGCCCTATAAATAAATAAAATGCACATATTATGCAAAAGAATTCTTAAGATTCTAAACACATTTTTAAAGTTATTTTTTACTTATTTTTTTTCTAAATATTTTGTTATTAACGGTATCTGCCATACAACCATTTCTTTGATTTTCAACTTTCTCATAAGCGGCTCGACCGATTTCAATCAAAATGTTTAGGTAGGAGGTCCATTAAATTATACTATTATATTATTATTGCATACCAAAATTTTCGAAAATATTTTTTTGAGTTTTTTTGAAAAGCAAATATATTGTTTTTTTTTTTGAAAATTCAATATGTATAGGGTTTTCCAATAAGAGGTGTTATTTTGATATTCAAAAAAAAGAAATGCGTTGTTGAAGCGTGTATCGTTCCATTTTTATTAATAGCGTAGTTTCTACTTGTCAAATGTCAAAAAATGACAGCTTCAAAAGTGACAGCTACCGAAATAGCGGGCTATTCAAAATAACACCTCCTTATTGGAAAACCCTGGAAAACCCTTGGGTTTTCCAATAAGAGGTGTTATTTTGATATTCAAAAAAAAGAAATGCGTTGTTGAAGCGTGTATCGTTCCATTTTTATTAATAGCGTAGTTTCTACTTGTCAAATGTCAAAAAATGACAGCTTCAAAAGTGACAGCTACCGAATTAGCGGGCTATTCAAAATAACGCCTCTTATTGGAAAACCCCTTATTTCGAAAACAGGTGGATGATTTTTTTTTGAAATTGTGTTTCTAAGTTTATATTATTAAAAACTTAAAATTACGATTCCAATTTTTTTTTTAGAAAAAAGTAAAGAAATTTTGTTTATATAATAAATGAATAAGTAAAAAACGACTTTAAACATAAATTTAGATTTTTAATAGAAATCTTTTGCATACGACGTGATCGAACATTAGAGCCAGTTCGTGCGATCCAGTCGTGCATTTAAAAAAAATTAAAATCGTTAGAGTCGTTTTCGAGATAATATGGTAGACAAAATTGTATGGCAGGTACCGTTAGTTATGGAGCTAAAAAAAGATTTAAAAATATATTGATACAATTACCTAAAACACATAAATACCAAGTTTGAAGAAAATCGCTTCATCTGTTTAGGCTGTAGAGAGGTGTACAGACAGACAGGCGGAATTACGAGACCCACTTTTATGGTGTTCCCTATCATAGTAATGTCGAGTTTGATTTAAATCTCGAGTTCGCTTTTTTTCTACTTCCTACATACTCAATTAATTGATTTATAGATACTCCACTTCGACATACAAACAAAAAAAGAACAGTTATGTACAGACTAGACATTAAAAGATTTATTATGGCATGCGTAACCATAGATAAATTAATGATAGACCCTGGTATTGGTATGGCTAGACCGAATAGCGATTTAAATTTTAAGACTATGGTAGAGAATGTAGGTACCTAGCTTTATCTATACCTACATAAGTATAAACATTTTTTAATTATTTTTATAAAAAGAATGAAAATCTATAAATTTCGTGGTCCTCAATAATTGTAAAAAGAGTTTTCAATTAACGGAATTTTTGTTATTAATCATACACGTAATTCGCAATTTTGTCAGCCCCTTTCAAATACATTACTTTGAATTTTATAAATTATGCTGCTTTATAAAATGAATCGTGACAACAAAGAGACCATAGGTGGGCCTACATACAAAACGTAGGCACCTACTTACGAGCGCTATTCATCAGGACCAAAACATTCAAGTTATAAACGTGACCTACCTGCTGTTGGTTACATTACATACATATTCCTCTGACGAATACTGTCATCACAACGATCATTCAGATTTACCTAAACATCTACCTTTGGGTAATTGATCGAAATCAATCGTGGCATTTATTTAAAGGCTCTTAAGCCGAATACTTCCTATATCCTATTCATTCAAGATTCAATATACATATGTACGTATAGAAATGTGATGATCGATCTGTATAAACTGATGCAAGTGAAGGGAATCGAGTTTGGGATTATAAAAAAAAAAAAAAAAAAATATTGTGTAAGCATGTACGTGGGTGGATATTTACTTTTGGAATTGTTTACTGTCCGGTTGCATAAATTAGCCGACTTAATTGCTCTTCTCTTCAAGGCGAAGTAAAAAACGAACGACATTGATATACTTACTAAATATAGACACATACATGCATACAATATATATGTACATATGTACGTTTCGCTCAACTATATACTGGACTGATGGTGATGCGAAATAAATATTGAATAAACAAATATCAAGTCTGCATCTGGTAGATGCCATCAAGGATATTAGCAATTTATGATGTTTACATAAGCACCGTCGGGGTAGGTCTTTTGCTCCTTTGGCAAGTTCTTAAATTTAATTATGCTTCCGTTACAAACAAATGGGTTTGATTATAATCAGCAGCTATTGAGTTATAAAACTCGATTATGTCCGTTGAACTTTGTATTAAATTCGGTAAGCAGTGTTGCCAGCTTGGGTTTGTTTCACCAATTTATTATACTCTTGGATTTTATTTTTAGAACTAAATGTAATTTAAATATATTTGTTTGGAAGTGTGGTAATCTGGTGGCGTTTCTAAAATGTCTGGATGAGGACTTAGAACTAATAGGTCCGTCCCTGTACTCCCTTAAACTGCGAAAATTTACGAATTTCTACGAAAAGCAGCAGTACTCCAAATTTTCGTAGTTTTTCACAGAAGAGAGCGCTCATGAGAGAGTAAAATATATCCCCTGGCTGCGAATTTTAGTCCAAGAAATTTCTTTGGACAAAATTATGAAGATTGTCAAATGAAGGAAAAGAGAAAAAAAAACAATACATAAGCTGTCAGTTGTCAAGAGTGTATCGTTAAAAAATTTGAAAATAATGGAATTTATAGTCTGGTCGGGCTTAGCCGTGCAATAAATTGAAATTTATGACATCAAATTGGTTACTTTAAAAAATAATTACACGCAAATCTTAAATAATCATTTTCAAAAATACACTTTTATGATGACGTTTAAAAAATGGCAAAAATTGTTGTTCAAAGCGTTCCCTTACTTTTGAGAAAATTTGTTGCGCTCTGAGAGATTATTACCCCCACTCTTGTAAAAATGACAGTCTTCACATTTTTGTGCAGAAAGTACGGGAACACACCTAATGTGTTCTACTAATATGAATATGAAATCAAATTGTCTTTTTCGATGAAATAAGAAACCAATAGCACCGTTACTTAGGATCAGGCTTGCAACAGCCCAATTATAAAATGTTTGCTGTCCAAGGTCCAACATCACAAACCTGAACGTTAAGCAAAATCTGGTGAACTACGTTGAACATTACGTGGAAAAACTGCATGGTAAATACACTAGTACCGCTAAACACCAAGTAGAAAGTTTTCGAAGCTGCTCGATCCTTTATTATGGAATCACATAGGTTTGGGGATTCTTGGAATCTGAAAGTGTAGAAAAATTACTGGTGCTTTTTTTGAAATTACTCTTCAGCCATCAGACAGTTCACACCAAATTAGGTATATGCTTAACATTGAATCCGGTACACCACCTTTGTTTTGTGACAACGCTAAAAATGCACTTTGATTATGTTTTGAAAATTATCTCGTGAAGCGGCAACAGAATTTCCACAAAGATAGCAGAATACACAATTAACCAAAAAAACTATTATATCAAAAGATGGAATCAATAAGCAGATTTTTGAACCCATAATTTAATAATCTGTCACTAAAAAATATACCTAGTTTGAAATTTCAAATACAAATTTCGATACTAATTTTATGAATATGCGAGTAGGTACATAATACATCGTCCTTTTTTAGACGTGTAGTTTTCAATCTGGCAATACTTTTTCGGAGTTAGTCTTTTTGACAGCTGTCACTTGATTTATGCTCAGTTCGGTTTTCCATTTCATAATGAATAGACTTACTCCTGAACAACTTTTGCAAATCGTGCAAGTTTATTACCAAAATAAAGTAATGCCCAAATCAGATGGCCACCGATCCCGATTTTCACAGGAAAATTTTGTTCAGCGATGAAGCTCACATTTGGGTAAATGGGTACGTTAATAAATAAAATTGTCGTATTTGTAGTGATCATAATCCACAAGTCATTATTGAGACGTGCGCCGTTACATCCTCAAAAAGTCACTGTTTGGTATGCCCTATGGGCAGAGGGAATCATTGGTCCATATTTCTTCAAAAACGAACCCGCCATAATGTTACAGTCAATGAGGAACGCTATAGAGCCATAATTAATGACTTTTTAGTGCCTGAATTGGAAGATTTTTATGTGGACGACCTTAATTTCCAACATGCCATACATTCAACGAAACAATCAATTTATTGAAGGAAACTTTTGGTGTGTCTATTATCTCGCGTTGTGGGCCTGTGTTGTTGCCTCCAAGAGCGTGTGATTTAACACCGCTGGACTATTTGTTGTGGGGTTATGCGAAGTCGCTTGTCTACGCAGATAAGCCCGAGACAATTGATGCCTTGGAAAAGAATATTCGCCGCGCTATTACTGACATACGACCCCAATAGCTGGTCGAAAATTGGACCTCTCGGCTGGAATTTACTCGAGCCAGCCGCGGCGGTAAATTGTAAGTCATTTGTTGTTGATTATCAAAACAAAAATATAACAATATGATGTTGAAAGTAATAGAGTTGAACAATTGCTAGACAATACAAGTGGAGCGGAGATTTTTCTAATGGCGGTGGATGGATTAAGGCCTCACTACACAATCATCAGCAGGGCCTAGGTGAGGTGATACTCCTTTTTAATTTACTATCGCTAAAGATGGAAACTTTTCAATGGACGAAGTAGATTTTAACCATAGAAAGATAATCATGTGTACTAAATTAAATAATTAGGTACATACTATATATTTTTGTATTGCTATACATTTTATCGTTAAATTATTAGCAATCAAGTAAAATATATTAAGTAAAACAAATTCCCTCAAACGTCTTGTCAAAGTAAGGATTTCCATTCTCATCTTATCTACGGTGCTAATAGGTCTTAGCTTCGTTTCAGAAATTCTCTACATTGCATTGTAGTAAAATGTTAGTAAAGTGCTTTAAAATTACCAAACCGTTGTTTTGTTTGATAGGGTTGATTAAAATTTTGCGTCATTGTATAGTTACAGTAAGATATAATTTTGCTAAAACAACAGTAGATTGAACGCGACAGTTTTTTAATAAAAAAAATACAAAAAAGCAGTCACACACGTTTTACTATCTCAACACTATTTTTCCAAACCAAGCTACCTCTGGGTAGATAACCTACCCTAAGCCCGTAGCTAGAGCGGTGTGGGTCTGCAGTGCCCAAACAACCCCGTTTATAAACGATGAGACATATTTGTCGACTAAATATTCTTGCATCGTTTTACCCAATGCACAATTCAGGGATGTGCTAACCTTTTCAGTGAGAGATAGTCGACCGCCAAGGTAACTTCTATATGTATTTTAATATTAGTCACACATAGTAGAAAAGAAAATAAACGACTTCTAATTGGAGCTAAAATTATAATATATTTGAAAATACTTTTATTTAGACATAAACCAGGTTTGAGTCTAAAACAGCATTTTAGTTATTCCTCAAATCAATTATATTGTTGTTGTTCTCTCTGCACACTTGCAGAAGATCAGTACACTACACGTGTCTAAGCTTTAAGCACAGTAAAGTATTTTTAATTTATTGTTTGCCAGTGGCAGTGCTTTTGTGCTAAATAAAATTGTCAAGAATAGAGAAATGCTAATTTATTTATAACCCCTGTTTGGGGTATGATGGCCAAAACGGCAATACAGTACTTCCGGAACATTTTCTGTTTTTACTATCCCTCAATAGTTGCGTGAGGCTCCATGATGATTATGTCATATTTTAAACTGGCAAACCAAAAATATAGCCACGTTGCGGTAGTATTTTATTGAAATCTACATTATACATTTGTACATAAATGTTTGAATCTGTGTATCAACCTTATACTTTGTCCCCAGAAGAATAATTAATAAAAAAACTAATACATATTTGATTGTATCAGAAGATAGGATAATATTTTGGGGCAATGTAGCTAAACATTGACGCTGTTAGTAGTTAAGTAGTCTAGTATTTACCCTATTCATGTTTAATGCCGATATGTAGGTAATATTATATATTTCATCGAAATTACCATGCTTTAATCAAAATTGATCTCATTAATGGTTTTAATAAAGACTAAGAGCTTACAATCTATGACCAAGCAAATATGATGCTGATAATTTTGTACTGCAGGTGAAATAGGTTATAGAATTTAAAGGACCTCCTGTAAAAAAATTGATCGAAAACCGCTAATCCGTTCATGAGCTGGTCGAATATCGAAACAAAAAAACCGTTGTATGGCAGGTACCTATCGTTAATAACATTTCAATTAAAAAATTTTAGTGACCAAAATATAGACTATATACGATACCTAATAGTGCACTGATTTTTTTTTTAATCAAAACCGTTAGATCCATTTTCAAAATAATTAAGTTTTATTTTAAAAACTTTTTGAAAACATTTTTCAAAAAAAAAATCAAAAACGCCAATACATATACATTTTTGAAAAAAAAATTAATGAGCCGTTTTCAAAATATAAATGTTTTAATGTTTTCTTAATGCTTTTAAAAATATAAAAAAAATATTAAAAACATTTGTTCTGCAGTATAAATTGTGTGAAATTTCAAAAGAATCTGTTAAGTCATTTATGAGATAGTCGAAAGCAAAAAAAAAACGATCCTATGGAAAGTACCGTTTTTAGACATTTAAAAATTCCGTTTTCGAGAAAAATAGGCTTTAACGTAACGGTTATATGTCAGGTACCGTTATTTTTTGAGTTAAAAAAAATCTCAATTTCCCCTCTGTACAAACCTAAAAACTCTATATTCCAAGTTTTAAGCAATTCGGCACACCCGTTTGGGCTGTAGATGTCTATACATACAAACATACGGACAGCGAGGCTAACAGACGGACATAATTTTTAAACCATGCTTTTTCGTCTTGGCTATCATCGTTATGTCATGTTTGATTGTTATCTCAAAACTTTTTTTTCGACAAATACATATAACTTACCTTAAAGTAACTAATCGCAAGTAAAAAGTGAAGTTAGCCGCTCTCAGCTTTTTACTCTACAACTCGGTCATTTTATTCAAATCACTTAGAGCTAGCTCTGATTGAAAAAAGAAACACAACTTGAGCGCTCTGATGTGTCTGACCTAAAAAAGAAACATAGATATTTTTTTGACAGCTCAATTCCCTGCTTTGAGTTTAAAAAGAAAGGCGCAAAATTTTAAAGAACCCATTGTTAAGGGCTTAACATTTTACTATTAGCAATTTCCTAAGTGCTTATTGATTGAATAACTATTTCAAAATTTTTAAACCTTTTCTAAACTAGTATAATGCTAATTAAGCAGAAAGCTGAGCATTTGTAGGGTTTGAATTTTGATGATCACAATTATTGTTGTTATGTGTTGTAAATTAATTATATGTTGATGAAAACCCAACATGTGCTCTAAAAAGGTTTAGATATTTCTATTTTCATCATTTTAACTTCATTATTTACAAAAAAAAACAAAAAAAAATTGTGCACCAGCAGGACTCGAACCTGGGCATCCCGCGTGCAAGGCTGATATACTATCAGATTCCATAATGAATTTAGCAAATTGCTAAAAGTCAAAGAAGCCATTCCGTGATTTTAAGTTTAGTAAAATGTCAAAATTGTTTAAAATTAGCTCAATCATCTTTTTAGCTTAGTAAATTGCTAAAAGTGGCTTTGACATTTTACTAAATCGTTTAAAATTTTGCGCCAAAGTCTTTATTATGGTAAAAATATTCAAATTGTCTTTTGAATTTTAATTAATATTGCATACTGCATACCTACATACTAAAATTTTCGAAAATATTTTTTTTTTGAATTTTTTGAAAATTCGATATTTTGAAAACGGATGGAAGGTTTTTTTTAAATTATTGTTTAGGTTTATTATATTACTAAATATGTCCTTAAATTTCCATACCAAATTTGTTAGAATTAATTTAAAAAAAAAACTAAAAAATTTAAAAATACATTTAGCCATTTCTACTAAGAATCTTATGCTTACGATGTGATCTAACATACTAGATCTTATTTCTCTTGTGTATAATAAGTTGTTGCAAGTTTATATCCAGCAGTAGATAATGCCAAGAGGATCAAAAATATGTTAGATACAAGTAATTTACCTCGGTTTACATAGTAAAAAAAAAAAACATTTTACTAAGTACTTACTTACACTACACACAAAGTAGAGTATATTATACGCTATAATGCAAATACCTTAATTCGATTTTTTCTTATTTGAAATATTTAAAACAAAAATCCGTCAAGAAATATTCCAATTGGAAAATGGCTTACATATATAAAACTCTACACAAATTTAACCCAAAATTGTTTGCCAACATCAAACGCTGCCGAGTCTGCAGATTTTTCTATCACCTCATTCGCAACATCACACCCAATTGATCCATCCATCCAACCGTTCATTCATTAAACCATTCAAGCATATTCATTCACTCAAATTCGCCTCTGCGATCATTTTACGCTTCAGCACCAGAGCCACAATTTTTAAACTCGAAAATAAGTAGAGGCAAATCACCCCCTAACGTTGGCAAATCCGAACAAAAAAATATACCATATGACGAAGGCAGAAGCATTGGAGCACGTCTCAATTCAGATCACCTACCTCCATCTGCTTTCCGATGGGGATCAAAGAATGCCGCTGCCGCAATCAGCACGCTTTGACACTCACAACAACCCAAGTGAAAAAAAAACTTTTGTTTATGAGCCACAAAGACTTGGATTACGAGTAGCGCGGTGGTGTAAGTAGTAGGTGATCGCGTTCCAAGAACCAAGCAAGTGTCTATATCAACGAAACGATCAGCAGAAAAATTAGGATCATAGAGATGAGCGTTTATTATTTACAAGTGATCACCTATATAGATTCCCCCTCGTCCAAAAAAAAAGAACCTTCACTTGCCACATCATAATTGGCTTTTGCATTGTAAAGAAGAAACAATTTTTGCCACAACCGCGTTTGTCGGTAAGAATGTTTTCATTCATAAATAAAAGTTCCAAAGTATCTGTGAGATTTTATTTACAAATCCCTATGGAACTCTTTGATTGGAAATTCCGGTGAAAATTTAATTGATGTTCCTGGGAAAACTCAAAAAAACAAAGGTGAAAATATATAAAAAGAATTTATAGACATCACAGTGAGGATTTGTTTACAACCCTTAGCTTAGGTAAGAAGCATACTGATATCTACTCTGCCTGTTTGTATTATGCCTTTTTAATGCAAATACATACAACGGTGGCGGAGGCAGTAGGTATATTAAATGCACACTAAAATTGAAATGCAAAATCTGCACAAGGACTTTCGGAAGGATGAAATTAATTAATTCCTTATGTTTGTTACAAAAGGCTTATGCAACACAACAAGCCACAACACAACCGAAAGGGGTGAACGAACATTGTGTTGCTCATATAATCTTCAATTTTAAGTGAGGGTTGTTGAATTATTAAATTATTTGCCTAAGGCTTAGCCTGTAGACACAGAGATAATGTGGTTCACGTGTTGACATCTTTTGGAAATAATTCAATTTATATGCAATGTGTGATAATAATACTGCTATACACCTATACCGATTTATCTGCTTTAAGAAGGATGTGCTATGGACGAGATATAAATAAAATACCGCTTACCGTTATAGCTTTAATTGGACACTTGGGGAGTATTTCCTGACTATTTTTACTTATGAGACATGGATAGGTAATCTATACTATATGGATTTGAAAAGAAAAACGAACTGGAGATTTTGATCAATCTTAATAGGTATTACGATGGAAAAGAACACGAACAAATCGGGTTTCTACAGTTTCGCCTTGATTTACAGTCTAAACCGCTAAAACCAACTGTACTTCTTAGGCGATTTCCTGCAGAAGAAATTAAATTTATTTAGTCCCAAAAATAACGTTACATGCCATACCAGATACCACCGTTATGAAAGATTTTTATTATTATCAATTATCTCGAAATAGAAGCTTAAATGATCTAAGGATTCGAAAAATAAAATCACTGTACTATGTATTTTATGTATAGGTATGGTCTACTTTTTGGTCATACAAATTTAACATAAAATGTTATTAACGGTATCTGCCATAGAATGTTTTTACTTGTGGTTATAGGTACTATACGGCAAGTTATGAATTCGTAAACATTTTCTAACAATCAAACATGATATATTGGGTCCCCCAATTCCGTCTGTCTGTCATTCTGTCAGTCTGTCTGTCTGTCTTCTACACCTAAGCGCTTTGATAGATTTGCTCCAAACTTGGTACATATTGTTTTTTCGGTAATATGCCCACACGTTTTTTAAATTTTTTTTAAGACGACAAATAACATTATGTTTTGGCCAAAAACAAAAATCTTATTTTTCTCAAAAACGGCTCCAACGATTTTTATAAACAAAAATCAGTTCATTAACCAAGGGAAAGGGTACCTTTTGATAATTTTTTATTGTTGTTATTTTTGGTACCTCTAGTAGAACCATTTTTTTTTGGTTTTCGATTTTTTCGGAAACGGTTAATTTGATTTTTTGGAAATTTTTTACGCAGAAGCTCCCAAAGAATTTAAACACTATTGTATACTTAAATTTTTCAAAATAAATTTTTTTTAAAATTAATTTTTTTTTGAAACGTCTCAATAGATTTGTTCAATACTTCGTATTTTATGTTTTTTTGACATTATCTTGAATATTTAAAACAAAACTATTTTTCTAAAATAAAAAACAACGGTACCTCCCATACAAATGTTAAGAAACCGTTAAGAAAAAAATGTATTTCTCGAAAACGGCTCCAAGATTTTTTGTAAGAAAATTTGTGTGTTCTTAAATTAGTACAGTTAAAAATATTGTTTTTGCGTACTTATTAACGGTACTTCTCATAGAACCACTTTTCATATTTTCGACTTTCTCAATATTGGATAAACCGATTAAAATTAATTTTTGTATGCAAATGCTCCCTAAAATTGTTAATAAGCCTGCGTACTCAAATTTTCAAAAAAAATTTTTTTCGATTTTTAAAAAATAAATACGTTTTTTTTTTTTGAAAAATCGATTTTTCAAAAACCAGTCACAGAATTTTCTTGAAATTTTAATTTTATATGTATATTAATAATATCTTCAAAATTGAGTTTCAATTTTTTTCTAAAAATGTTTTCAAAATTTTATACATAAAAAAATTAATTTATTAAAAAACCGCTCCAACGATTTTTGAATTTTTGTTTGATATATTCTTATTTATCCACGAATTTAAACTGTATCTTTGTTTTCCCTCAAATTATAACGACTTAGCAACATAAAAACATTTAAGTATGTGTATTATCCATTTATTTCTACCGTACGTAGACTTTGCGTACGTCACTGAATACTAAATACAATGTAGGCCCCCATACGTTTATATATACATATGTGCTTCAAAAATCACATGAATCTTATGTATGCATATTGCACCTAAATTATGAAGTTGTATTTATATAGCTACATACACACCTACATCCTTCATTTCCATTATTATATGTACATGTTTACAAACTTAGGTTCCGTCAATATGTATATATATGTAGATACATTTTACTCTCCTAACTTACATAATTAAAGTCCATAACTTAGATTTAAATATACATTTGTAGGTAGGTCCTATGTAACAATTCCTTGAATCATCCATTCCACAATTCATTATACTAAGAATCAAGTTAATCTTACCTACATAGGCTACATATGTCAGGTTGTACCACCTCGTGGTGACAAGCGGACAAATTCAGGGGATGGACTTATGGCCTTTTCGATTGGCCGTCCAAAACTGTTCTGACCCCCACAAAATGACAGTTGTTACTCTAAACAGAACAGAAAACGATTCTGGATTTCATTTCAGAATCGAAAACAGAATCACTAATACACTCACATAATTACCATGTCAAAATCATCGGGTTGTTTTGTTGTGTAATTTCGATGTGCTTATTGAATTTAAACTACTTTTCTTGTAAGACAAGGTAAAAAGAAGCAAGATATAATTATTATTCATACAAGAAAATGTATATCTAAATTGAAATCAAGTGTTTTGGAAATTTTTTTTAGTCGATGTGATTTTTTTTTATTTAATTTTCACAAATACAGTGATACATACAATTCAGAAGCAGTCAAATTGTTTCCAGGTGTTTTATTGGGGGAACGTGTTCCGGACGGCCAATCGAAAAGGCCATTATATTGGCCAAGAAGTCCTTATAAATAAGATCCTGAATTGCAAAAATACAACTTGTTAAAAGTAAGTCGTAATGGGTGACTGACTATCCCAATTTCCTTTGTTGGACTTAAGAAGGATTGTGGCGTTCCTTGTTTGGCAGACCAAAAAACCTACAACAGCAAATAGCTCGATCACAAGATATGGATGTACACAAAAAATTATAAAGATTAAGTCTTTATCGGAAGATGTTAATTTCAAAATAAAAAAATCTTATGTAGCGGGATTTGTAGTGCAAAACTCTTAGTTTTAGTTTCAATAATAATTCTATTCTTATATCAAAACAAAAATCAGTGGTTTTTGTTGCAAGATATTATTCTCTCATGATTTTTTTTCGCTTGATAATATTTTCGCATGATATATTTCTTGTATGTTATTATCCCCATGGTAAAAATATTTCGCATGATATAATTATAGCATGACAGTTTCTGCATGATATTAGTATGTCATGACTTTTTGTTCTCAAAAAATATATATCTCGCGATATTTTTGTATTTCTTTCGTGATATTTTTGTTTGATTAGTTGCTCATATTCTATATTATTCGTATATTATATTTTTCGCTTGATTTTGCTCTCGCATGATGGCGACTTTACTATGTTCAATAATGTTCCACAAGATGATTAATAAAGTTTGAAGACTAAGCCGGCATTCCAATTCTGTCTGTGTGTTGTTTCTTTTTGTTTGGTACCTAGTATTTTTTTTTTTTTGACATAACCCCTCCTACACTTTGAGAGCTAAGAAAACAGCACCATATGTAAAAGAACAGAGAGTACCATCCACATAAACAAAAATTCCCTTCGAACTCTTGTAAGCGTACTCACCGGACACAATGTTCTCGGCTACCATAAAAAGAAAATGGGGCTAAGCAACGATGACCTATGCAGATGCTGCAATGACGAAGACGAATATGAGGACACCTCTCACTTTTTGTGTCATTGCCCAGGACTTTGCCATAGAAGGAACAAATTCCTGGACAGCTACTTCTTCAATGATTTAGAAGAGCTCTCGAATCTCTCAGGCAAAACCCTGCTGAACTTCCATAAAAGCCTCTAAATTGCTCGATAATGATTATTCATAGAACTTATAGGTTATACAATTAGAAGTAACAACACTTCGGGTACCACAATTGATCTACTTTGATCTAAGTGTGGCGGTAGCAAGATCAACTAGCAACCCACTTACCTAACCTAACCTAAATGCCAAGTTATGGATTTGTAAAAAAATAGAACTCGAGATTATGATCAAACTTGACATTAGGATGATAAAGGGAAGACGAAAGAAGTTGGTCTCGGAATTTCCCTGTCCGCGAGTCTACAACCTAAACAGTTGGATGGATTTTCATCAAATTTGGTACGTACATAATGTTTTTTCGATAATATGGCTCTAAGTTTTTTTCATTTATTTTTAAGACCAAAATAACGGTACCTGCCATAAATTTTTTTCGGCTCAAAAGATAAATCTTAAATTTCTCAAAAACGGCTCCAACAATGTTTATAAAAAAAAATCAGTTCATTAATAAATGGAAAAGGTGCTTTTTGGTATTTTTTTTTGAAAAAAAAAATGTTTATTTTCGGTATACCTCTAGTAGAACCATTTTTGTTGGTTTTCTATTATGTGAACACGGTTCTTTTGATTTTTTTGAAATTATTTATGGAGAAGCTCCTAAAAAGTTCAAACAGTACCTTAACCCTAGAAAGCTAACCTTCGTCAGAATGGCACACATCGATCAAATTTTTCCCTCTCCCTTCCTTATTGTTTGACTTACATAATCGTGCTTTCACGCCAACTTAGTCGCCGGTGGTTTGTCTCGCGTGGTGTATGCGATTTTCTTGTAAGTGTTACTGTTTATTGTATATGTACAATTTACTTGTCATTTTTAATAATATTTCCTAACAAAATCTTAGTATGACAGTAACTTTTTCATCTAAAAAAAACATGTGCTTTGAAGAATGTAATTTACGTATTAAAAACTGACGTAAATATTTATTTTAACTTTAATTTCCTTTTATTTAAAACCCATTTTTGTATAAATATCATTCCCTTTAATAAAAAGTAATAACTTATTAAAAAATAATTTTAATGTTCATCAAAAAGTCGAATGATTAGCTTTTTATTGCAGTCCAGACACGTTAGATTTCTAGGGTTAACCAAAATTTTTCAATTTTTTTTTAAATTAAAAAAAAAACAAGAAAACAACCTCATCGAATTCATCAAAAATTTGTATTTAGTAGGTTTTTGACATTATCTTCAGAACTTGAAAAAAGTATTTTTCTAAAAAAAAAAAAACAACGGTAGGTACCTCCCATAAAAATATAAAAAAAAACTGTTGAAAAAATACTCTCAAAAACAGCTACAAGAATTTTGATAAAAACATACATACCTACATATTTTATTTTGCGGACTTATTAGCGGTACTTCCCATAGAACCACTTTTCATATTTTTGACTTTCTCACTTTTGGATGAACTGATTAAAATAATTTTTTTTTATACAAATGCTCCCTAAGTATCATTGCATATTCAAATTTTCAAAAAATTGTTTTTATCCCAAACTTTGGATATGGTCTTCGTCTTCAAATATAGATCTGAAAAGGTTCCTATTAAAAAAAAAACATAGAAAAATGCAAAAAGCAACTCTTTTCACAAAAAAAGATGAAATCTTTTCTTCAATGAAAAAACTCCTATACTAAAACTTACTAGGTATACGCATTTCTTAAAATATAGATGTTGGAAAAAAAAATATATTCCAGCACAAAACTTCTTCCATCACTTCAATGAGGAAGTTAGACATCACGCATAAGTCACAGTGATCCAATTCCTAATGCATTCACGCCTGTCAACCGATCTGTCAGTTGGTGTTAAGCACATGTTCAATTAGTGCCTTGACATTCAATGTCGGTCTTGATTGATGGCGTCTAATACAGTTAGGTATCATCGTTGCAACTAATCGCTCCTCGCTTTTAGAAACAACAAGAGGGCCAATTTATAGATGTTGGCCTGAAGAAGTAATGTAACGTGGCAATTCTCAATCTGATATTGTGTTGAGTATTGAGATAGTCTATGACAGTTTGTGCGGAGTACAACATATACATATACATACTCATTACCATACAGATAGGTGCAACATATTTTTTTTTTGTAGAAATTCAATAAAAATTATTGAAATTTCTATGGAATTTTCTTTTTATCGATTCATTTGATGACATTCACAATAACCTCGTATTTTTGACTCTTCAAGAGCAGGAGCCACACTAATCAATAATCAAAATTTTGCAACACTGCCAATGAATTATCAAAATTTCGTCACGTTAACTGATCCCCTCCTTAAACGGATCTTAACCCTCGTTAATGATAAATGATATATTCAGCAAATGTATCAAAGAAGCGTACTTGACACACCTCGCCTCATCATCGAACACCTCATCAACTTATCAACAACAGTCCGATCCTCGAGAATTTTATAACCTCCTCCGTTGAAAGTGAGAATCAGATACAAAATGATCCGTCAGCCTAACCGATGAAGATCACATCCGATGACTAGCTATCCTCGTATACAACGCACACAAAGATGATGCGATGATGACGATGATCAAGCGAGAAGAAATAATTTTTCAACATCTTCAATCATTCTTGTTTTCGACTTGCGATGCCACCCAGCGCACACTCTAGCTCTTGGCTCAAGAAAGTGGCAACAATTTCACGCGTGTGCCTTCTTCCACCTTCTTGCTTTTGGATTTTTTTTTTGTAAAATTTGAAGATGACATCAAGTGGAAGATTGTGAATGGAGTGACGAATAAATAAGATGACAAAGATGGAGATGAAAATATGTGGCTATTGAGATTCAAATTAATTTTCAAATACTTTATGCGACTACACGCTCGACACGTTCGAATTCGAATCCATGACCGATGGACGCGACGGTGTTTATGTTTTCTGATCTTTTGTCGATTTCTTAATTTAGGCATTAGTTTGGATGGATTTGTATCCATTGAGTTTAAAAAATAAGACCCAAGACTTTAGTAACTAGAGATACTAAACAACAAATCCGACACTTACGAATATACAGCTAATCGTCCCTTATTAAATTAGGAACGCTGTTTTATTGCATTTGTTTAAAAAGGGAATCAAAATACATACTCAGAAGTGTTTTTCTTTTCCGCAAGAACGTTGGCAATTGGGCGAAAACAATTTGCACTATACAATAGGTGTGTTTTATTGAGAATCTATCCATTGTACCGTAAGTAAATCACAAAAAAACGCATCGACCGTAGCATGGACCGTAGCTTTTTTATTTTTGTAAAATTGGTACCCCTGCACAAGTAATGAAATTGTCTTTTGCAAAGTAAAATTAAGAAAATATCAAAGTTATGAACAATAATTAGCTTTAATTCATATAAAATAGAAAGTATTTCTTGTTTTCATTTTTTCTGCAATTGCAGTTTTAAATTCGAACATTCATTTTGCAACAATAGAACTGAAATGATAAGTGAATGGCTTTGTTCATAGACTATGGTCAAGTCCCTTTATACACAGTCCAATTTTTGTATTGCTTTAAAAATGGTCCATGCATTTCACACGAGGAAACAAAAGTGCAGGTGATTTACTTGTTTCCTTTTAATGTTTCTTGGTTTGGAACGCAGACTACAACGTAGTTTAAATTGTTCACTCCCCTTATATTTCATGCTTTTATTTATTTTCTGAGCTTATCGATAGCTAGAGTCTTATTTTTCAAGTCAATTTACAAATTTATTTTCTGGGTATGTTTTGCTTTTAATTCAATATTTACTCATCAGACTGCACTTAACATACGCGAAGTAAGTAACAAAAAGTTAACAATTGGTTTGCCATTACACCATTTTGGATCACAAAAATGTATGCCCAGTCCACGTCCATGTAGTAAATCGAATACCGCCCATGGCCAACGTCCATTAAACAGTGAAGAAAAAGCACACTTTGTGAGTTCAGTTTCCGCTTAGTGCGTTTAGGCTAGGCGCGCACATGCAATTTTGCCGAAACGAAATAGTTTAATCATAAGTTGAACGATGATCGCGCACATAAGCAACTTAAAAATGAATCAACGAGATAAACAAACACACAAACATCATTTTTGACGCATATATAGTTCGATGTGATACAAACTGAAGAACTTATTTGGGGCGATCGTACGATTTGTACCAAAACACAAACTCTTAAGTTGCTCGAATCGCGGAGTGAATAGTTTTTGCATGTGCGCGCACTCTCATATAAGTCCAGGGAATTCTCCTTAGCAACCAAACTGTTGCAAAACTGAAAGTTGCATATGTGCGAGCCTCTGGCCTTATAGCTCATAGAATTTTATACGAATAAATATTTTGCGGCGCAGTGTCAAGCAATTCCTCTATAGTGCAGTTCCACCCAATGCGGTTTGTCTTCTCAAATTGCTTTTTTGTAGATCTAAATAAAAATATGATTTTTTTCACCAAACTCCGTTTATTTACAACTATCAATAAAAATTGAATACAAAAAGAAAATTGGGCTTGGTTAGTCAAAAATAAAAGTAAAACGGAATTCATTCGATAAATATTGGTTTCGTTTTCAAAATGGATATCAAAATTTGTTAAAATTGATTAATTGATATTAGGGGTATTCAAAATTGCAGATATAGGTGCAATTTTAGACGTACTTCAGAAAATAATTGAGCAAAGAATACAGTTTTTAATAGTAAAAGTCGGAAACTTTTCAGAAGAACAGCTTATAATTTATAAAAAAATGGAGTTATCTAAGATTTGAGAAATATAAACTGGCCAACTATTAAAAAAAAAGAATCAAAAAGATCGATTTGTCTTAAATTAATAATAATAACACTCCATGAACACATCCATCGAGATTCAATTCAATTATCAATCGTACCAACAAAACTAACAAAATCAGAATCGAGACTCGACTGAACGTCAACCAGCCATCCACCGTAGCTTCTACTTTAGCTTTTTATCGACCGTAGCGAATTGTATGTAAAATGCTACGACGACGGATAAAATTACGGCGGATAAATTTACCAATAAAACACGGCTAGTAAATTATTCCTTACCAGTTTAGTTAAGCGTTTTTAAGGCGTGTTTTTTTTTGTAAGCGCGAAAGGAATTCGACACAAAAAAACGATTTAAGTAATTAGCGACGCCATCACTGAAACAAATTGGCATTTCAATAAAAAAATCAAAATTTCCATGCAAACTATCGATAGCGGTAACTCACACTTGTAAGACAGTTATCTTCGGGATTAGATGTTAGCGTCGAAAATTCTCTGAGCTAAGCTCTAAGGGAATTAGTTGTTTTAGAATTTTTCATGCAAATTGTTTAATCAATAACTCGGTTTTTCGTTCAATTTTCTTTGGGCTTGGGCACACGCTTTTATAAAAATTTAAAGGGTCTAATTCGTATTCCACAGAAAATTTGTATTACCGACTTGGATTATAGAGCTTATTCTTCTTTCGATAGTTTCTATGGAAATGTCAATATTTTTTCTGTAATGGCATCGCTGTAGTTTATTTTTCGCTCTGTTTCTGTTCGGGCTTACAAAAAACACACATAAATTCTAATATTTTTTGAATTAGTGTTAAGCCGCTTGCCACCTGAACTTGAGAGCAATAATTTCATGAGAAGCATTTTGTTTTTGAACTCAAGCAGCTGCTAGAGTTCTTAAAGACCTCGATATACCGATCAGCTGGACCCGATAATATAATTACCTCTTCGTTCTAAATAGATATCGTTTTAAATAGATAACGCTCAAAACTGTCAAAACCGCTGCGTAAGCTTATCAATATATCCTACTCTACCCGTCTCTTTCCGAGTGAATAAGAAACATCACAGCAGGCTAGACAAAAGCTTGTTCCTAAAAACTGCGAGTCTTCTTCACGTTCTGCTGTTCGATTGCACTTATACCGCGCTTTTTCCAATTCAAGGCATAAAACCCTGTATAATCTTCAACTTAAGAACTATCTTGAAGAACAAAAACTCCTAAGCCAGATTTACACGAGTGACAAATTGCCGTTATTTCTTCCATTTTATTGACGTTAATGACAAAACCGTGTAAATGGTTTTAAAATTTATCATTATTTTTGTCATTAAGAAAATGGCAGGGAAAACTGGCATTAAATATTGCCATTAAAATGGAGTTCTGTAAATGTACAATGACACCATTTTGAAAATAATGGCACACCGCAAGGAAGATTAAACTTGCTTATTCTTTAGTGGCAGATTACAATTATCAAACAAACAGTCATTATTTTGGCCCGTGTAAATGCTTATCATTATTGATTTGATTTTACAATTATTTTGCCAGTTTAATGGCATGAATTAATGGCAATTAATTATTGCCCCATTTCAAAACTTAAATTAATACCGAAAATTTTTGAAGCGATTATAAAAAAAAACGTATTTATGATGAGGTAAGTTCTAGTATATCGATGGATCAGCATGGTTTCGTCAGTGGTAGATCGACAGTTACAAATCTAGCCTTATTTGCGAATTTCAGCATTAAGGGTATTGAACGTGGGAACCAGGTTGATGTCATTTATACTGACTTTTCTAAAGCATTTTATAGAGTTCAACATGATATTTTGCTAGGGAAGTTTTCATTTTAATCTTCTTAAGTGGTTTAAAAATTACTTACGCAAGCAACATGTAAAAATTGGAACAGTAATATCAAAGGAGATAAAGGGTAGCCATTTAGGAACTCTCCTCTTCATAATGACCTTCCAACTAGAATACAGTATTTGAACTGTCTGCTTTTTGTTGACGATCTAAAGCTATTTAAGTCTATTAAATGTGAGTTAGATTGTCATCGACTTCAAATTGATTTAGATGAAATTTCAGCTTGCTGCAATGAAAATCGTTTATTCCTGAATATAGCTAAATGTAGAAGTATTAATGGGTCATCCATTTTGCGGTTTCAAAAGTAAACGTAAATAAAACACATATAAAATATTTTGTTCATGATATTTCTTTCTTATTATAAAGTTTGAACGTTGACATTATGTGTGAAACACTACATCATTTATATGACCACTACGCGAATTGTTGCAATTATCGATTATTTTGAGGTAATTTTCGACCATTTTTGACACATATGGGGCGGTAGCTCAGCCATAACTTGACGAATGTTGGTTTTCAAGTGCTCAAGAGTTAAAGGTTTATCTGCATAAACACGGTCTTTCACGTAGTCCCACAAAAAAAGTCCAGCTGTGTCAAATCGCATGATCTTGGTGGCCAGTTGATACCTCCACGACGAGAAATTACGCGGCAAGGAAATGTCTCTTGCAATAAAGCCATATTCGCTCGAGTTGTGTCGCATGTGGCACCGTCTTGTTGAAACCACATATTCTCCAAGTCGCATTCTTCAATAGCAGTCAAAAAAAAGTTGGTTATCATATGACCATAACGCTCCGAATTGACGGTGACAGTCGTTCCATCGTCGTTTTCGAAGAAGTAAGTTCCAATCACACCTCCGGAACAAAGAGCGCCCCAAACAGTGACTTTTTGTGGATATAATGGCCTCTCTTCAATTACTTGAGGATTCTCAGATCCCCAACTACGACAATTTTGGTAATTAACATACCCACTGAGTGAGAAATGTGCTTCGTCGCTGAAGAAAATTTTGTTCGAAAAATCGCCGTCCACCGCCTTTTGTTCAAGCACCCATTCGACGTATCTACGACGTTGTGAATGGTCAGCTGGCTTCAGTTGTTGTGTGAGCTGGACTTTATATGAATGTAGGTGTAGATCCAAATGCAAAATACGCCATAATGTGCCGTAAGACAATTCTAATTCCTGAGAACGGCGACACATTCGGGTCTTCGGCAACACTTTCACTTACAGCAGCGATATTTTCAAATTTCTTCACAATTTTGCCAATTGCTTGCGCGTAGTTGGACGATTATGTAAACCATAATCTTCTCTTAAAGCTCGATATGTGGCTGTGGCAGAATCACCATTTTTGTAGTAGGTTTTAACAATTTTTATGCGTTGTGCAATAGTTAAGCGATCCATTTTC
The DNA here is from genome assembly GCA_910595825.1 of Philhelius pedissequus. Classification (NCBI taxonomy): domain Eukaryota; kingdom Metazoa; phylum Arthropoda; class Insecta; order Diptera; family Syrphidae; genus Philhelius; species Philhelius pedissequus. The sequence goes on from OU343162.1 coordinate 138,643,300, forward strand.
GTAAATGTCAGACTTTCAACTGAAAAAAAAAATTGGTTTAACAACTTAGTTTGACAGATGTTGAATTCCTGCCCTATACTTTTGAAGCCGCAAAATGGATAACCCTTTACATTTACAAGGTCGCTTAATGCTATTAAGCATTTATACTTTAGTTTTGGCATAACGCTTGAGTCAGTGCATTGTCAGAAAGACCTAGGTGTTATCTTTGATTCGAAATTATCCTTTGAAATGCACTTTGACTTCATCATTTCGAAGGCTAGGATTTATTATTCGGAACTCAAGAAAATTTTCGGATCCGTATACGATTAAATCTTTATATACATCTCTTATAAGATCAATTCTAGAATATGCTTGTTCTATATTGTGTGCACTGTATAGGGTAGGTGTTAATCGGTACAGAAAAAATTCTCGAGGTACGCGTTGAGAAAACTTTATTGGGCTGAAAATAGTTGCCTAGATATAGTGACAGATGTCTCCTAATTAACTTGAAATCTCTTGAAGATAGACGTAGGTATCATTTAATCATGCTTGCTAGAGATACTTTCTGTAATCGAATTGACTGTCCTAAGCTTCTCTCTTTTTTCTCTTTATATGCTCCCTCAAGGCCGTGGAGGACGAGGCAAATACTCTTTTTTTGTTCCCCGTTCATACACAAATTTCGGAAGATCTGATCCGATTTCACGATCCAGTTCTGAGTTCAATTTGATTTATCATGACATAGACTTGTGTTTTAGCATAGAAGTTTTTAAAACTACTGTTTTGAAGCTGGTTTCGTAGTTTTTTTTTTGTTTTTATTTATCTAGTATGTAAGATCAATAAATTCAATTATTTCTTGGTTAATAAAATTATTGTAAATATTTAAAATTTGTGTTTATATAGGTTAAGTTTAGTCTAAGAGAGTGATGTACTCGATAAATGGTGAAATAAATAAATAAATTTGTCACTCGTGTAATTCCGGCATTAATGACCGCCAGTATGCCTATTGTAACATTATATCCAATCAAATCTCAAATAGTGTCACAAATCTTTACATTGTCTTGTGAAAAGTCAGATTAAAGCGCTTGGTATTTCAAATACATTTTATAAAGCTTAGCACCAATCTTAATACAAGTAGTATTGGTTGGTTTTAAGTCCTAAATTCCGAACATAAACGCTAGTGTGCTCCAGGATTACATTCTGTTTCCATGTTCTCTTTTGAATATTAAAATGGGATGAAAAATAGAACAAGGTAAATACAAAAGCAGTAACAGAAAACATCAAATTGTCCATAATACCAATAATGTTGTAAAGTTTTAAATGATTTAGTACGGAGTAAAATAATTTTTAGTTAAATTTAAACACTAAATTTAGTACGATGTTAAAGCATTTTTTAGTAACAAGTATTTTGCTAATTTTAAAGAAATTAATCACCAAAATAAGGTTTAGCATTATAGGGTGTTTTTTTTAGCTGCATGAGAAGTTTCGATGGTTGTTATCTATAAAGTTTGACAGTTGAGAAAGTTTACAAACTCTGCTGACTTTTCTTTTTAGTAAGGTTTGACAATTCATCATAAATAAAAAAACACCCATTGGTTTTTAGCATCATATAATAATGACTGTATGACAGTTTGCAATCACAAACATCAAAGAGTCTTGTTCTCTTAGTTTTTTCGCCCTAATTTAGGCGCGTTCGATGTTAGTTAAAAAGTGTTTAAAATTAGGAAAAATTTAGTGAAGTGGTTTAAAATAAGAAAATAGTTAAATAGTATCATATTAATACCTTAACATTTATTTATTTAAAATTTTGCAGCAATATTGTGGGCTCTCATTTTTACATATTTTATTATTATGAATTTTAAATGAGCAACAATTTTCAAAGTGTACATATATACGGATAGAGGTATACAAACTGTAAAAAAAATACTTCTCATAAATGCACTGCTACTAAATTTTACGTGTTAAAAAAAAATGAAATTAAATTTCAAAATAGCTTTTAACGGCCTTTAGTCCAACAAAAATTGGCGTTTCGTCCCGGCGATCTCACATGGACTCATCAGTTGACTAGTGAGGACCTTTGTCAATACGCAATTTTTGCAAAGTTCAGTTCATCTTACATAGATTTCGTGAAGAACATCTAGTGTGAACTATATCCAACAAGACTAGAATTCCTAATCATTAAATTGGAAATGTTTGTTTTTTGCCCATGGCCTGGCATTATTTATGAGATCGCCGGGACGAAATGCCAATTTTTGTTGGACTTAAGGCCGTTAAAAGCTATTTTGAATCAATAATTCAACAAGTCCAAATAATATAGTGCTAAGTCTTCTTCTTGGCTGATGTATTTCAGTAGTATATAGAATTTGTATTATTAAAAAAAAACCTCTTAAATTAAATTTCATTAATCAATTATGATTAAAAGAAATAATCCAATTCTTTTATAAAATTATGAAGTCTCCATTTAACCAATGTTCATATGCATGACGATTTATTGGGTAATCGTGTCTTTCAATCATTAAATTTAAACCCTTTTACTGTGGTTGTATATACTACTCATGTTATGATTGCAAATATTGTTCATTGGAAATATACCTTTGGGCAAAAATTGCACCGATTCGGGGGTGACAGACCGACAAAATTCCAATTTAAATTTGCGCCCCTACTGGAGATATTATGGACAGCGAACAACTGGACCTGAATGCTAAAGTATTTCGAATGTACAGTTAAGTGCCCGAAGGATGATAATAATTTCGTGTAGTGAAGGGTTGCATGGAAATGAAGTGTGTACCTTCATCAATATCATACATAATCAATATTATTTTCTTTATTTCTCCATCAAGGATTTGCCGGCAGTGATCCTATCCCTGTTTTGCAAACTTATTTTTTTTTCTCTGCTTTGAGGCTGTGATTTAGTTTATAAAATATGGAAAATCCAGAAAATCTTTTTCACAGTACTACCTCTTTTATGATGAAAGGTTAAAAACGTGTTTCTTCATAGACACAAGTGCCCTTAGTAAGTTGGCTTTTCCAGTGGATTCATTCTTCTTCCTTTTATATAATAATTTTATTCCTTTAAAAAAATAAACGAATATACATAATTTTTTCAGGGAAAACTTTTGGCAATATTTAAAATACTTTGCGCACATGATAAAGTTCTCATGAACTTTTTTGCTCGATTTTATTTTGAGAATTTTGTTTTTGAAATTTTGATTTATTTTGAAAGTTAGAAAGTTTGTTGGCTTAACTTTTGTTGATAGTTAATGTAAATTGCATATGCAATGCATTTATGTATACATATATGACAAACTAAAAACTATGTACTTGTCTTAACAATAATTAAAATATTATTTGCTGAATTTGGAAATCTGATGAATTCCATATCATGGACTATTAGAGAGATAAAAAAGAGCTTAGCTAGGATTAAGCGATAACACGTTGACTCTCTGATGAACAAATGACGTCAACAAATATCTTTGTTGTGTCGCGCCCTGTATCTTATTATACTGGGTTCTGTCACTCTCTAAACACCGTCCAATTGCACTCACATCCATTCTGTTCAAGGTAGGAAATATTGGTTAATCATCAGCTTAAGAAATATATTGAGGAACGAAAGTTCTTTAATAGCTTAAAATTAAATGTTTTCGTAAGAATTTTACTGTCGATCTGATGTCATATATGATACACCTCATCGAATATTTACGTCGTTTTGGAGAAAGTAAGTTACACTTGATATTTCAAAAGCATTTGATAGAGCTTGACATCAAGTCCTCTTGTTGAAAATGCGTACATTTGGTATCGACGAATCTTTCCTTTGTTAGAAGTGAACCTACCGCAATGCTCAAAACAATTCATATTGGATTTTTACAAGTCAAATATTCACAAAATAAATGCTCGAGTGCCCCAGGGCTCCGTTCTGTCTTCGACTTTTTTTCTCATATTCAGCAATGATCTCTTGTCTGAAATTTCTAATCCATCAAATTGCTTTACAGACGATAATACCTTGTGCTGGAGATGTTGATAAGCTCGTTAAACTCTGACAGCATTGCTCAATGAGAAATCAAAAACCGCTTAGAATTTAATGGTCTAGAACTCAAGGCTAGTAGTATAGATTGGTAGGTTCTGGCGTTCGTAAAGTGGTGCAAACACCACCCTATGGATTGGTAGGTTCTGGCGTTCGTAAAGTGGTGCAAAACACCAACCTTCTTGTGGTTTTGATTTGATTGACAGTTGGATGTTCCAATTGTGGTTAGGGTGTTCCAATTGTGGTTAGGGTGTTCCAATTGTGGTTACGATGTTCGGAATGTGATTATGATGTTCCAATTGTGATTTAGTTGTTTATAGTTTTATTTATATATTATGTTTGATGAATGATATATTTTTAGAATTTATTTTTGACTGATAATGATTACAAACGGTATAGTTCATAAATTGGTTCAAAACACGGTTTTGGTTTGATTGTCAGTTGGATGTTCCAATTGTGGTTTAGTTGTTTATACTTTTATTTTTATATTATGTTTGATGAATGATCTATTTTTAGAATTTATTTTGATTGATGATGGTTACAAACGGTATAAGTTGAATTGATTTTCAATTCAAAGGGACAGTTGATTTTTTTTTCAAAAAAGAAGCGTGTAATAAAAAACAAAAAGAAAAAAATGAAGTGTAATATCTGTAGTAAAGTGTTTTCGCGAGATTATACATTGAAGCGTCACATACAAACTATGCATGAGGAGATCTTAAATCATTGCGCGGGTTGTGGCAAGAGATTTACTAGGAAATACAAATTGAAGGAGCATATGTTGAAATGTATAGTTTTGGTTGAGCAGAGGAGAAAAAGTAATGAAAAATTACTTGTGACATCACTAGCTACATCAACATTACGAGTAATATCACCGTCGGAGTCATCATCATCATCATCATCAAAAATGATATGCAAAGTGTGTAATATTGAAATTGATAAGAAACGATGGAAACAACATCAGCGAAGCAGTGTACATAAAATAAAAGAGCAAGTGTTCTGCAGTGATAACGTGTATAAAATATTGACATCATTTAAAGATCGAATTGTGTCATATTCCATCCAAAATGAAAAAGAAGACGATTTGGACGTGAATTCATTTTTTGCAAGGAAGAGAGCAAATATTAAAAATCTTTTGCAAGAAAAAGTTGTAGAGAATGGATCAATTAAATTCAATTTGGAATTATTCGCCGAATTTGTGAAGATTGTTAATGTGGATGATATGAATTTTGATGTAAAGTCAATGATGACACGTATGCGAACTCTTCTTCCATTTGATAATATTGATCAATTAATATCAGAAATGGAGACAAATATAATGGAGAAGCTGGAAGAATTTCAGGAGCGAGACAGTGGATGGACTCTTATTAAGATAAAAGCATTGGAATTGAATATAAATAGATTTCAGTGTTTGAGGGGGTCAAAGCACTTCAAATTACCAGCTTTCATTAATAACAAAAAGGCTGTTATTAATATTCAAAACAATGATATATACTGTTTCAAATGGGCTATAATATCAGCTGTGAATCCAAACGTGTCGAATGCTAATTCCCCATATGCTTATAACATATCAGATATAACTAGTGATTGTATTCCCATTGCTAATATGGTTTTAAATTTTAAAGATCTTGTTTTTCCTTTGGGAATTGATCAAATATACAAATTTGAAGCACAAAATGATATAAGCGTAAATGTTTTTGGATACTCAAATGAAGAAAATAGTATTGAGGGTCCATACTATTTGACTAAAACTGAAAAACCGATTCATATTAACTTATTATTTTGCAAGGCTAACGCAATGTCACATTACGTTTGGATAAAAAGTTTAAGTCGGCTTCTACGCGATAGGATACTTAATGCGAAAGAGAAAAAACTATACTTTTGCAATAGTTGCTTACATCATAATTACAGCGAGGAAAGTTTGCAGAACCATAAGAAAGAATGCGGGGGTGTTGTTACACATATGCCAAAGGAAGGAGAAAACTGTGTAAAGTTTTCAAAAGTTGAAAATTCTATCAATGTGCCTTTCGTGATATATGCAGACTTTGAGAGCATTTTATTACCTGTCAGTACTTGTCTTCCTGATCCAACCATATCATCAACAACAACAACTCAACAGCATGTTCCTTGTGCATTTGCGTACTACATTAATTGCTTCTTTGATAAAAGAAATAATTTAATGAGGACATTTACTGGTATGTTATATTTTTATTTTTTTATTTTTTTATTTTTTAAATATTCTTGTTTTTTATAGGGCCAGATTGTACGAAGGAATTTATTCTTAGTTTATGTGAAGATATTCAACGTCTTTATGCTGATTATTACAAATATGCTGTACCGATGAAAGATCTCACATCGCAACAAGAATGGTGTCAGGAGAACAAAGAATGCTGCATATTATGTGAGAAAAAGTTTGTAGAATTTGAATATAGAGTAAGAGATCACTGTCATATTACAGGTGAATATAGAGGACCTAGTCATAATAGTTGTAATTTAAGATCAGGTCTTCCCAAATTTATTCCAATATTCTTACACAATCTAACAGGCTATGACAGTCATTTGTTTTTCTCTTCATTGAATGCAGTGGAGGGAGAAATAAATGTCATTGCCTTGAATAAAGAAAAATATGTATCAATATCTAAAAAGATACTTGTAGATGAAAAATCACAGACCTACTTTGAAATGAGATTTCTTGATTCATATCGCTTTCTGAACGAAAGTCTTGACTCCCTTTCACAAAATTTAGGTAAAGATGATTTTAAATTAACAACATCATATTTTAATTGTGATAATCAATTCGATTTAATTAAACGAAAGGGTGTGTTTCCCTATGATTATATTAATTCATGGGATCGCTTAGAAATGAAGTCTTTACCGGAAAAATGTCATTTTTTTAACAAACTAACTGATGAGGAATGTTCCGATGAGTCATATGAAGTTGCTAATAAAATGTGGTCATATTTCAATTGTAAGAATATGAAGGAATACATGCAAATTTATTTACAAAGTGATGTTGTTTTGCTTGCCGATATCTTTGAAAATTTTCGAAAAATATGTCAAGAAATTTATAAATTAGATCCCTGCTACTATTATACAGCACCAGGTTTATCTTGGGATGCAATGCTCAAAATTACAGACATTGACTTGGAATTATTAACCGAATTAGAAATGTATAAATTTTTCCAAAAGGGTGTTAGAGGTGGTTTAACTCAATGTTGTCATAGATATTCGAAAGCAAACAACAAATTTATGAGTTCATATATGCCAAACTTACCTTCATCATATTTGATGTACCTGGATGTTAATAATCTCTATGGTTGGGCTATGAATCAAACTCTTCCCTATGGTGGTTTTCAGTGGGTGACTGATGTTGAGCAGTTTACCAAAAATTATATAACATCTTACAAAAATAAAGACATTGGTTACGTTTTGGAAGTAGACTTGGATTATCCCAGTTCCTTACATGATGTTCACAATGACTTACCATTCTGCCCAGAAAATATTTGCACTCCGGGAACCAAATCTAAAAAGTTGGTAAGCAGCTTTTATGATAAACGTAAATATGTTATTCATATAGAAAACTTGAAGCAAACCTTAAAACACAGTTTGATATTAAAAAAAGTTCACAGAGTCATTCAATTTAAACAATCAAATTGGCTTCAAAAGTATATTGAATTGAATACTAACCATCGTAAGAAAGCCAGAAATACCTTCGAAAAAAAATTTTTCAAATTAATGAATAATAGTGTCTATGGTAAGACAATGGAAAACGTTGATAAAAGAACTGATGTTAAAATTCTTACATATTGGGAGAATATTGGTAAAAGAAAAGGTGCACGGGATCTAATAGCAAAACCAAATTTTCACAGTGTATCTATTTTTTCTGAAAATATGATTGCTATACAAATGAAAAGGGTAAAAGTTGTCTATGATAAACCTCTTTATTTGGGCTTCGTTGTCTTAGAACTTTCAAAATTACTTATGTATGAGTTTCATTATGAATATATGAAAGTAAAATTTGATAACAGGTTGCTTCTTAATTATATGGATACAGATTCTTTCATATATACTATAAATACAGAAGATTTTTACTCTGATATCTTGACTGATTTAGTCACATATTTTGATACTTCTGACTACAATCCCTTGAATGTGCACAACTTTCCGATTGTTAATGCAAAAAAAATAGGTATGTTTAAAGATGAGAATAGTGGAAAGAAAATGGTACAATTTGTTGGCTTACGTGCAAAAATGTACTCCTTTACAATTGATGATGGTACTTCAATTCAGAAATGTAAAGGGATCAAGAAGTATGTTACAAAAAGACTAACTATAGAAAACTATAAGACCTGTTTATTTGATAAAATCTCTATTTATAAGAATATGACTACTTTTAGGAATAAGCTTCATATAATTTATACACAAAATTTAAATAAGATGACATTGAACTTTGAGGATACAAAAAGATATATATGTAAAAATAATATAAGTACTTTAGCTTGGGGACATTATAAAATTGAATATGAAAATCAATAAATGTATAAAAATTGCCTATTTAGGTCCTATAGGAAGATCCTCGAAAATAAAAATTGTACCAAAAAAATAAATAAAACAAATTTTTCTTTTACATATAATGTAACATAATTAAATGACTTTTTATTTAATAATTTTTTTTTTGAATCAACAAAACTGCGGATTAAAAAACTATTTTCCAAGGCACAGCAACCAGCTTTATAGTCCTCCAAAATGTATGTAGTTGGATTAGTATTTTGAATTGATTTGATTTTAAAAATTTCAGTCGTCCAATTTGGTGTGTAACCCTTTTCAAAAACATGTTTATATTTACTAATGCGTACACTGTCTCCCTTATGAAACTTTGGTTTATTAAATATTTTCAAGTTGTTGTAAACAGTTTTTAGTAACATATTTTCATTTGTAGAATTTACACTGATTGGTGACATTTTAATGGTTCTATGTTTTGTATTATTGTACCTTTCAATCAATTGTTTGTAAATATTTATCCATTGATATGACCCATGATAACTAAACTCCTTCCACATTAGACCTTTAAAGGTTCTGTTGAAACGTTCAACTATTGATGCCTTTACAATATTAAATGTTGAATAATGATTTATCCTGTACTGCTTCATTAAAAATTGAAATTGTTTGTTGAAAAATTCTTTTCCATCATCAGTTTGTAAGTTTGCTGGCGACCGACGACTCTCAATAAGTATACTTTTCATCGCTTCACTGACACTAGAAGCAGTTTTAGTTTTAAGAGGTACAACCCAGGCAAATTTCGAAAATGTATCTATGATAGTGAGAAGAAAGCGATGACCTTTATTAAATTTTGAATAGATACCCATTTCTACTAAATCTGCTTGCCAAAGATCATCGATTCCTTTCATTATTACTCGACGACGTTGGAAATTCCTGCGCGCTTGTCTATGAAGCTCATCTACTAATCCTTTTTTTATATTTAAATTCATTGCTTTGGTAAATGGCTTTGCTCAAATTTTTTCAAGATTCTTGGTTCCATCAATTTGTTTAAACATATAATTTTCAAACCCTCTGAACCTATCTTCAATATAATTGTTAAGTGTTTTTATTTCATTGTTTAGGTTTTCGTTCAGCAATTTGTTTGATTTTATTTTGGATTCTAAATCTTTTATAACTTTTTCAATATCTTTAATATTGTTTCTCAAAAGTGTGATTTCTTGTTTTGATTTTAAAGACAACTGACTCAGACTTTCCGAGACAAATTGCTTTGACACTGCATCATTGTCTTCAATAGGGAAAGCTATATTCTTCAATCGTTTAAAATGAAGGTTTATATTTCGATCACGGTCCAAATTAAATCCAATGGTTTTCTTTAGTCTATCCTGTCGTACTATATTATTATTAGAAAAGTGACCAAACTTGTCGACGCTCATTTTGTTAATGATTCTATACATTTATATTTATACAATTATATTGCTTTCTTTAAGTTCTTCAATAATGGAAACAATTTCATTACTGTGACCTGTATGACCTGCCGACTGTGATGAAATTAAAAGTCGTAATCTATCGACGATTTCATTGGGATCATCCCAAAAAATATAGTTAGGTTTTTGTGGATTTACAGTCATGATACCATTTCCTTTATGGAGTGTTTTATCATTGTGTTTATCATTGAATAACTTTTTTATAATACTTCTGTACTTGTATGCTTTTGTTCCTTTAATTTGTTCGTTTTCATCATATTGACGTTTATGTGCACTTGTTATAATAAGAATTTTTTTGTAAATTTGCAAATCGGATTTATTATAGTTTTTAGATGGTGTTTTGTAAAACAAAAGCTCAAAGAGTCCGGGTGTTAAAGACCACATATGATCGTCTATAGAAATTTGATTTGATTTTAGTACGAATTCTTTATTACCAAATTTCCATTTAGCATTTGAATCTCTATGTGGACCATATAATTTATCCAATTTGTTTTTCTGTTCCAATGTTGTCAAATTCAAATTTGTATATACACCACTTTTGTTAGTGTCATCATTTTGTGAATAGAAGGTATCTTCATTACTTAAACCATTTGAATTGATTAAAATCGTATCATCATTATCATCATCTTTTTTATAAGTATGATCAACCGGTGAGTTGCTCTTTTTAAGGGGTGTACTTGTATTACCTTTTAGATGGAATTGTAAAGGTTCAAGGTTGGTTTCTTCATTTTCACCATAATCATAACTAGGCTTTGAATTTTTAACGAGGTCTTTGAGATGTTTAGTGATTGGCTTAAAAGTGTCTTCCAAAAAGTCTGCTGCATCTAATTCTTGTAATTTAATACTATTGAACTTTTTCCGCAATACATTTCTCGTGTTTATAACATCTCTTATTATTTTCTTATTCATTTTTTTCATTGATCAGATCAGCTTTTTAAATATCAGATCAGGTTGTTAATAGATCAGCTTTAAGATATCGGATCAGGTTGTTAACAGATCAGCATGCAATTATCGGATCAGTTAATAGATTTACCTACTCTCATGCTATTGCAACAGCACATTGTATACTGATCAGAAACGGTTTAATATTGAATATTTATTGTTTTTTAGATATCAGATCAGGTTCTTAACAGATCAGATCAGGTTCTTAACAGATCGGCTTGTAGATATCAGATCAGGTTATTTACAGATGAGCTTTATCAGATCAGCTTTATCAGATCAGCTGTTTAAATATCAGATCAGGTTGTTAATAGATCAGCTTGTAATTATCAGATCAGATTAACAGATTGACCTAGTCTCATACTATTGTATACTAATCAGAAATTGATTAATTTTGAATACTTATTGTTGAATGAATATATCAAACCCTTTTCTATAACGACCCGCATCGATAGGATCGTCTTTGTTTATAACAAGAAATCCATATTTATCCTTCCAACACTCGGTGCACATATTTGAAAATTTTTCAAATTTCATATCTGCACCCACATGATCATTGTATATATGCTTCATATTCATTTCATCTTGTTTGAACATGATAATCATATTGGTATTATCTCGTATTAAGTGTTTAGGAATTCGTGTGTATGTTTGACATAAATAAAAACAATCAATGTTTTTATGACGCCCCATACAAAAGTATGATCTAATATTGTTTTGTTTCTCACATGCAACATCATCGAAAATAATAATAGAATTATTTTTTGCTTCATCCGGTGGTAGAACATCTTCATTTGCAGAGAATGTATAAATAAATATTTTTGAACTTTACTCCATTTGGACTTTCTATTAAACCTATCATAACATTTGTTTTTCCACAATTTGATGGTCCCACTATCAAAGCTCTTATTGTGTTTGGTAAAAGTAAACTATGCCTCGGTTTCGATAAACTATTAGTATTTGAAAAATCTCTGTTGCGGACAACAAGATCGTTTTGTTGTTTAATGAAACGCATCTTAATAATGAGTGCACACATATACATTAAAACCTAAGTTTTTAATTTAAATGTTTTAGTCTTCAGTACAAGTACTGACAGGTAATAAAATGCTCTCAAAGTCTGCATATATCACGAAAGGCACATTGATAGAATTTTCAACTTTTGAAAACTTTACACAGTTTTCTCCTTCCTTTGGCATATGTGTAACAACACCCCCGCATTCTTTCTTATGGTTCTGCAAACTTTCCTCGCTGTAATTATGATGTAAGCAACTATTGCAAAAGTATAGTTTTTTCTCTTTCGCATTAAGTATCCTATCGCGTAGAAGCCGACTTAAACTTTTTATCCAAACGTAATGTGACATTGCGTTAGCCTTGCAAAATAATAAGTTAATATGAATCGGTTTTTCAGTTTTAGTCAAATAGTATGGACCCTCAATACTATTTTCTTCATTTGAGTATCCAAAAACATTTACGCTTATATCATTTTGTGCTTCAAATTTGTATATCTGATCAATTCCCAAAGGAAAAACAAGATCTTTAAAATTTAAAACCATATTAGCAATGGGAATACAATCACTAGTTATATCTGATATGTTATAAGCATATGGGGAATTAGCATTCGACACGTTTGGATTCACAGCTGATATTATAGCCCATTTGAAACAGTATATATCATTGTTTTGAATATTAATAACAGCCTTTTTGTTATTAATGAAAGCTGGTAATTTGAAGTGCTTTGACCCCCTCAAACACTGAAATCTATTTATATTCAATTCCAATGCTTTTATCTTAATAAGAGTCCATCCACTGTCTCGCTCCTGAAATTCAAAATTCATATCATCCACATTAACAATCTTCACAAATTCGGCGAATAATTCCAAATTGAATTTAATTGATCCATTCTCTACAACTTTTTCTTGCAAAAGATTTTTAATATTTGCTCTCTTCCTTGCAAAAAATGAATTCACGTCCAAATCGTCTTCTTTTTCATTTTGGATGGAATATGACACAATTCGATCTTTAAATGATGTCAATATTTTATACACGTTATCACTGCAGAACACTTGCTCTTTTATTTTATGTACACTGCTTCGCTGATGTTGTTTCCATCGTTTCTTATCAATTTCAATATTACACACTTTGCATATCATTTTTGATGATGATGATGATGATGACTCCGACGGTGATATTACTCGTAATGTTGATGTAGCTAGTGATGTCACAAGTAATTTTTCATTACTTTTTCTCCTCTGCTCAACCAAAACTATACATTTCAACATATGCTCCTTCAATTTGTATTTCCTAGTAAATCTCTTGCCACAACCCGCGCAATGATTTAAGATCTCCTCATGCATAGTTTGTATGTGATTCATCAAACATAATATATAAATAAAACTATAAACAACTAAATCACAATTGGAACATCATAATCACATTCCGAACATCGTAACCACAATTGGAACACCCTAACCACAATTGGAACACCCTAACCACAATTGGAACATCCAACTGTCAATCAAATCAAAACCACAAGAAGGTTGGTGTTTTGCACCACTTTACGAACGCCAGAACTTACCAATCCATAGGGTGGTGTTTGCACCACTTTACGAACGCCAGAACCTACCAATCTATACTACTAAGGCTGTCTACTACCGATAAGGCATATTCCAGTCCATGCCGCTATCCATGAATCCATGAGTGGAATTTCCACTCTCACAGTCGGTGGAATTTACCACTGAGGTTGCCAAAAATATTGCTAAGTGCTTAAGTTTTCTCCAAAGATACAAGAAATATTTTTCATCTTCTGATCCTGCTAAGTAATCTACAAAGCCTCCTCATAGGCAAGTTTTGCATCAGAAGAAAAAAATTAAACTCGAAATTATAATCAAATTTGCCATTACGATGATAGAAAAATACGCCAAAAAAGTGGGTCCTACAATTCCGTCTCTCTCTCTCTTTCTCTCTCTGTAGATCGATCTACATTAGCCTATAAAGCTGAATCGATTTTCTTCAAACTTGCTATTTAAGTGTTTTACGCGATTATCTCAAATTGATTTTTAAATAGTTTTTTAGCCCAAAAACAAAAAAAAATTTTTCTAACATCTTAATTATCTCGAAAACGTCTCTAACAATTTGTATAAAAAAAAGTGTGTGTATACTACTTTAGGTATAGTCTAAATGTTGGTCTATTTTTTTTACATACATTTTCTTATTAACAGTAAATGCCATCCAACCGTTTTTTTGATTTTCATCTTTCTCATAAGTGGCTTGACCGATTTCGATCAAAATGTTTGTATAGGATGCCCTTCGAACTCTTAACAATAGTATTTACCAAAATGCTCGAAAAATGTTTTTATGGATTTAAAAAACAAATATTTTTTTTTGGCTCAGACCCACTAAGCATGAGAGTTTGGTCTGAGTCATGAAAAAAAACTATTTTTCTTTCTTCGATTAAATGGATACGCTGGTTATGTTCCACAAACGACTATTTAATACTTATGCGCATAGCGATCTTGATAATGGTTTTTAGATAATTATCTCGGTTTCGTAAATAAATAAATTTTCTGTGCCTAAAATATCAAATAAATTAAAACTAGGAAGGTACCTAAGTTCAGAAAACTTTTTCCGTTCTTATAATTAAGCCTACCTTGAATTGCAGCAGTACCAGAATTGCCACTTCAAGAAAAGAAGAGCGCAGTAGATTCTAGGCAGATTTTTTAATTTTACAAAAGAAAAAGAAAACTAAAATCTATATATTATTGATTTTTGTGGACTTAAGGTCGGCAATTAAAAATGTTATTTATCGCAACGTTTCGAGTATGTTTATACTCTTCATCAGGCCTTTATTTATGTATAACAAAAGATAAAAAATCACACAAAGATACATTAGTGTACGATAGTTGTTAGTTGTTGATAGTTAGTGTGCGATAGTTATGCGATCCATTTTCGTAAATGTCAGACTTTCAACTGAAAAAAAAATTGGTTTAACAACTTAGTTTGGCAGATGTCGAATTCCAGCCCTTTACTTTTGAAACCGCAAAATGGATAGCTTTTATATCTTCAACGATAAAAAAGGTCACTAAAAAACTAATGATAAATTTATACCTATTTAATCATTTTTTAATAATCCAAATTGTATTTGATTAATAATTTAACGCCAGACGAGAAGGCCAGATGAGACAGGAGATTATGACGGTGTTCCACAACAGTTGCAGACATTCATTTCGTTGCACAAAATTACATTTTCCAGGGTAGATACATTTAATTTGTTTCCTAGTTTATTTTTTCGTTCTGTAGCAGCACTACTATAGGTGTTTTTTATTTTTTCGTTCAGAGCAGAGCACTGAACAGAGTTTGAGCGCATAGAGTATGCTGCGAACTTTTTCCGACAAGAGTAAGCTCTGAATCCTTATTTGTTTTTTAAGCGCACTTGAACCACACAAACCAGAAAAAATTTTCGTTTTAATTTTAAAAAGCAATATTACACAAATCTACCCTCATTTTGTACACCAGATACACATAAAATGGGCCCTATTCCTCAAACTTGAGTTTTCTCTACAGTTTTCACATACATATTCAAATTCCGCAAGAGTCCGATTCATTTTTTTTTTGGACAGATAACGTGTGCACAGTTAGGCAAATTTATTCACGCACGGCATATTTCGAGGGTGAATAAATTTTTTGCTCGGAAAAGCATGACATTTCATATGTTCAGCAATGTTCAGACGATTATGTTTTAGCACATCGAGGCCGCTCTACACATGCTTAGAACGAAAAAAGAAATACACATTCGGAGCTCGAAACGCTCTGAGCAGGGTTGCCCCTGAATTTTTTTTAAAAGACTCCAAAAAGAGATTCCTGGCTAAAAAAGGAGTCCCTTATAAACTATATGAAAAAAAAAACATTTTATCAAAAAATATATTTTTATATATTTTACAAAAACAAATACAAACAGTTCTTTTCATAATACTAAAACAAATTTACAAAATAAGTGAATAAATAAGTTAATAAATACAAGGTAATAAATACAAATCTAAAGATTTGTTGGGAATATTTTGCCTATAGTTCTGAACTAAAATTGGGTCAGGAACCCAATCTTTCAGCTGCTCATTTTCTATAGAGTTTAGGGAAAAAACATGGATTGGCAAGATTCTTCTTAAAGTATGGTCGTAAGTTTATTTTTGGTCTATGTTAGTTTGGAAAACATTCTTTCAGGACAAGCGCTGCTACCAGGCAATGTTAAAATTTTTGTAACAAAATCATACAAGTTTTGAAACAAATACTCCTCAAGAGCCGATTTTCAATCTCCCGATAAACATCCAGTTAGTTGCCTGAGGAACAAACTTACTTGTCTGTTAAACAACCGGATAACAACATCGAATTATTCAATCAAAGAAAAACAATCTATAGAATAATTTAATTTAACGTCACTTTTATTTCGAGTATCAAACTTTTCATAGAAATTAATTTTTGTTTAACGTATATTTCAAAGCAATAATTTGTCAAAGTGTTTTTGACATCGAAAATAGCTATTTATTTTATTCCTCAGATATGTAAATCCTTATTCCGTTTTAAAATGATCAAATAAATTTATTAAGTTGTATCTGACTGTTGAAAAACTGATTTTTGCTCTATCTGGAGAATGTTAACTGACTATTGATAAATTTGCCCTAAATGGTTCTTAAATTACCGATTTGTAACCAAAAAGTTTCAATGTTTATAATCTCAACATACATTTTAAGTCTATCGTCTTGAGCCTTCATTTCCAATAGTTTGTATTCTTCTATAATTTTTCTGGATTTAGAGTAGACAGAGATTTGAATGAGTTCACAAACGGCTGAATTCAGAGGAGAATGCAAGAAAATGCAGAAGAAAATGATTTTAACGAAGATTTAGTATTAACAAAAATATTTTAACTGTTACTGTACAAAAGTGGCATCCTGGAGCACAGACTTTAGAAATTAGCCAAAAAGACGCAAAGAAGTCCCAAAGGTAAACCTGGTTCTGAGTGAAAAAAAAACACACAAACAAATTTTTTTGACAACTCAGACTCTGCTCTGAAATAAAAAAGAAAAGCGTCTTATGGGGAAGTGAACACATAATCAACATATTCTCGCAAAGTTGGCCCCTAGTCCGTTTTTAACCATTTTAATTTTTTGTATCGTTAAAATCGAAACGATTTTAATTTGAATTCAAATTTCCACATAAACATTTGATTTATTTTTGTATTTTAAATTCTTCAAAATTACTTGCATTCTGCTGCAGCAGCTCGAGAACTCTAAGAAAAAAGTGAAGTAGATTGGCAAAAGGTTTATTTTTGTTTTGCGAAAGTGCAGTAGTGAGTAAATCTACTGCAATTGCTTCAAAGTGGCAGCATTGTGCAGTACTTGTTTGGATTTTTTAAACTTATTAGTAGTTATTCAGCATAGTTCAAGTGAGAATCCATAAAAATAGACAATTTTAATAGCAGCGGAAATACAGGGAACCGTGCTGGACTTTAACTAAATCCGATTTCAAGTATCTTCAAAGAGGAGAGCAAAAATATAATTGCCAGCCTCCTAACCAATTACGCATCCGATCCAAACTGACCGTAAAACCGGAATAAAAGTACTTATATTGCTCGACCCAGAACAAACTCAAGCATAATATATGTACAGAAAAATGTCTTGCATGATCCGCTCACTAGAAATACGATCGCAACGCGTCGATATTTCATTATCATAATGAAACACCCGTCCTTCAAATTTTACATATATTCATTCATCCCGATAATTGTGGCCACTCAAGAGGGTTCCTATTGAAAAACAAGGGCTGGGCATATCGCTGCCGCTGCCGCTGCCGCACCGATAGCTTACACCTTACCAAGTGGCTGTCGCCCATGTGTCTGGAGAGATCTTGGTTTTTTTTTCAGACGATGATATTTTTGAACCACTTGACTATATTAAAGAATACAAACCGTGCGTCACGTCTGTCGTTCGTCGATGAAAACTGATTGCTTAAGTGCACTTTTTAATTTAATTTTTATCCATTCAGTTGAGAACTATTAAAAAGAGTATTTTTTTTGTACTAAAAGATACATTTTTCTTCGCTCCTTTGGCCCTTAAGTCATGAGACCACCCAATTAAAAAGAAATTAAATTCGAATTACACGCTACAGAACAGAGTAAATTGAAAATAAAATAAAAATCCGTGAAAAATCCTAGTGAACTATAATCCTGATCAGAATGCTCTCAGCTGAATCTGGGAAGAAGATCTTCTCTCCCCCAAATTCTCAGTCATGTATTTGCTACAATAATTCGATGAGTGAACAATGCATTTCCTACAGGCTATATTGAAACAGTTTCAAATTCTCATACACATATACCTTCCTACCCTAATCAATAGCAATAGGGCCCCTTGTTCAGGCTTGTTCATTGCGCAAAATGGCATTAAGTTATCTGCTATTGTTGCACTTTTCTTGGGCGATTTTTTGTTTTGCCAACTGTCAGCTAAAAAATAAAGGGCTGTCAGAAGGAGATGAAATCGAAAAAGAGATGATCTGGTTTTTAGTGGGATCTCAGATTAATTTCCTTTTCTTTCTGGATCTTTACTTTAATCCTGTGGTTCAGTTACTTTTTTTATGCTCTATGTACGAGCTCCATATGCTCGGATTATTATTTTTTTTTAAGGAAATCATATCGAAGTTTTTCGAGCTCCACTATGATAAGCGTGAAAATGAAATCTATTTACTATGAGAGAGAAATATTTTTTAACAAACAACATTTTTTGATCCCGAAATTGTATAAGACTTGTGGTTTGTTAAATACTTTGCCTTTTAGATAAAGAAAGAAAAATTCCTTTCCATGGTATCTTGAGCTAGAATGAATTAACACATATCTAGTTTTCTCATGAAGCTCAAGAAATTGCAGGGGTAATTAAATAAAACCTTACTCGTACAAAAGTTTTAAGTGATTTTATAGAGGTGCAGGTGAAATTGATTACACCTTGATATCATAGTTCTTTGTAATGAATTATATTACAGGTAGATATGCTGTGGGAAATTTTAGAGTTTATCTGCAATCCATAACAAGTAGTTCTCAAAAATGATTTCCAATTTTAATTATTGATACTTTCTCGTCGATAAACATGTTTGGTTCCTCTTTAAGTAGCTCTTAATCCAAGCTTGTTCCTCTAATGGCGTTTAACTCCCCTTAACATGGATTTGCCCTATGTCCTTAGTGCAAAGGTGAAACACATGAAGCTAAAATATGGTATGGTATAGCATTGTTCACTAAGCCAAAAAACTTCAGATGTTTTCTTAACTTACGGTCACCATCCATCAGCCAGTAGACTGGTTACAATGAATATACTGTCAACTACTAGGATGAGGCCATTTTTGAGAACGATTTAATATAATTTAGGAAATTTTTTACCAGAAAATATTTGCAAAGGGTTATCCATTTTACGGTTTGAAAAGTATAGGGCTGGAATTCGACATCTGTCAAACTAAGTTGTTAAACCAATTTCTATTTGTCAGTTGAAAGTCTAACATTTACGAAAATGGATCGCCTAACTATCGCACAACGCATAAAAATTGCTAAAACCTACTACCAAAATGGTGATTCTGCCACAGCCACATATCGTGCTTTAAGATTAGATTATGGTTTACATAATCGTCCAGCTACGCAAGCAATTGGCAACATTGTGAAGAAATTTGAAGAGACTGGATTGGTTACAGATACTGTAAGGCCTGTGCATCATCGTTTCGCTCGTACCACTGAAAATATCGCTGCTGTAAGTGAAAGTGTTGCCGAAGACCCGAATGTGTCGATTCCTCGTCGTTGTCAGCAATTAGGACTGTCTTACGGCACATTGTGGCGTATTTTGCATTTGGATCTACACCTACATTCATATAAAGTCCAGCTCACATAACAACTGAAGCCAGCTGACCATTCACAACGTCGTAGATACGTCGAATGGGTGCTTGAACAACAGGCGGTGGACGTCGATTTTTCAAACAAAATCTTCTTCAGCGACGGAGCACATATCTCACTCAGTGGGTATGTTAATTACCAAAATTGTCGTAGCTGGGGATCTGAGAATCCTCAAGTAATTGAAGAGAGGCCATTATATCCACAAAAAGTCACTGTTTGGGGCGCTCTTTGTTCCGGAGGTGTGATTGGAACTTACTTCTTCGAAAACGACGATGGAACGACTGTCACCGTCAATTCGGAGCGTTATGGTCATATGATAACCGACTTTTTTTTGCCTGCTATTGAAGAATACGACTTGGAGAATATGTGGTTTCAACAAGACGGTGCCACATGCCACACAACTCGAGCGAATATGGCTTTATTGCAAGAGACATTTCCTGGCCGCGTAATTTCTCGTCGTGGTAATATCAACTGGCCACCAAGGTCATGCGATTTGACACCGCTGGACTTTTTTTTTGTGGGACTACGCGAAAGACCGTGCTTATGCAGATAAACCTTTAACTCTTGAGCACTTGAAAACCAACATTCGTCAAGTTATGGCTGAGATACCGCCCAATATATGTCAAAAAGTGGTCGGAAATTACCTCAAAAGAATCGATACTTGCAACAATTGGTCATTTAAATGATGTAGTGTTTCACACATAATGTCAACGTTCAAACTTTATAATAAAAAAGAAATATCATGAAAAAAAATATTTTATATGTGTTTTATTTACGTTTACTTTGGAAACCGCAAAATGTATAACCCATTATTACCAGTGATTAAGTGAGTACGTATAACTTAGGTAGGTACGTATTTTTTAACTTTAATTAAAAATAACCATTGATGTTTCCCAAAATGAATTAGAGCCGATTTTTCAATCTCCAGATAAACATCCAGTTAGTTGCCTGAGGAACAAACTTACTTGACTGTCAAACAACCGGATAACAACATCGAGTTTTTCAATCAAGGAAAAACAATCTATAGAATAATTTAATTTGAAAGTCACTTTTATTTCGAGTATCAAACTTTTCATAGCAATTAATTTTTTGTTTAACATTTATTTCAAAGAAATAATTTTTTCAAAGTGTTTTTGATATCAAAAAATAGTTTATTCTTCAGTTAACTCCTTATTCCGTTCTAAAATGAGCAGATCAATTTATTCCTAGATTAAGTTGTATCTGACCGTTGAAAAACTGATTCTTGCTGTACTCGTATCTATATAATTGTACTAACTGACTGCTTAACTGACTATTGAAAAATTGGCCGTAGTGAAATAATTGAAAAGCGTACGCGATTTTTTTCAAACTCTTTGGTAGAATTTTTAAAATTAAAACCACGACTGGGTCGTACCTAATTTCAAAGAAAATCTCCTGTCCGTTTTCGAAAAATTGAATTTTCAAAAAGCAAAAAATTAACCATCAGATGACCAGTAGACCTATTGCTACGAAGCCATAGTGTCGGCCATTAAGGAGCTATTTGTTCTACCGACTCTGAATATAAAACAGAGAGATATTTCGGATGAATTGTTTCCGTTTGTCAACTAGACAAAGAACTGACCAATTATTTTGTTAATAGCAGTTCACATCAGCTAATCAGTTAGTTTTAAGAGTTAATGAATAATTGTCTTATGTATATATACATATATATATTGAAGCTTGTAGCCACTGCAGCCAAAAGATTATTATTTTTTAAATATTTTGGACAAAAAAAACCGTATGTAGCTCAAAGGACAGCTTCAAAATTGCAACAATAGCAAATTAAATCCCAAAAACACCCAAGAAGAAGAATATACAACTGTGTGTCTGTTTTATAGCCGCAAGGGTGTCTCGGGACAAAAATACAGACATCTTCCACCATCATATGGTTTTGTTTGACTAAATCGCTCTGGGCGCTTCACTCCCTTTAATTCGTCCTTAATGCTCTTTTTTATACTTTGTTTTTTTTTTTTGTTGATAGATTCATCATCCATATAGCTACTCGTAAATACATCATGGTGATGTTCTATTTTTATCATTGTATAAATGTGATGATTTCTTATACAGGTATGGGTGGCCATTCTTTTGTAAAAATTTGGATTAATTCAATATCTATCTATTGAGGGAATATGTAGGTAGTTTTTTTTTTTGAAATACCTAATATAGTGTGTTGCGAAAATTGTACTAAATTATATAGAAATTCAAACACGTGTTTCTGGATCAGAATAGACGCTGAAAAAACATCAACACATATCCCAGATTAATCTATAAAACCTTCAAGGTATATTCTGCATTCCTTATTCTGTATGTTAGGATCAGCTTGTTTTTATAAGATTCTAACAAGGTTGTTTTTATTGCCTCTGGGATGACATTTTAAATAAAAACAAATTGTTACATTTAGAAACAGATTATGCAGCTAACAATACAGGCAGTTACGATGCTGCTGTGGAACAAAATTTAGACAAACCATCCTCTTAATGAAATAAAATGCACGACTGGGTCGCACGTTACCTACACTTCTTTTAATGCTCGACCACATTATGAGCACAAGACTCTTAGTATATTTCCACAGCTAATAGAAGGCCGTCTGATTTCTGAAACGAATATCAATTTAAGCGGTGATTGTCTCAAATAGTTTTTTGAATCGTTTTTAGTCCCAAATCTAACGGTATCTGCCACAATTTTTCTACCATATCAATTATCTCGAAAACAGCTCTAACGATGTCGATAAAAAGATCTGGACACTACTTTAGGTATAGTCTACATTTTGCTTAATTTTTGTTGTACATATTTTATAATTAACAGTACCTGCCATACAACAATTTTTTTGATTTTCCACTTTTTCATGAACGGCTTGACAGATTTCGATCAAAATTTTTATGTAGGAGGTACTTCAAAAATACAGCACACCAAAATTTTCGAAAAATATTTTGTTTTGATTTCTGAAAAAAGAAAAATTATATTTTTTATTATTTAAAATTCAATATTTCGAACATGCATGACAATTTTTTTTCGAAATTATATTTCCAAGCTTGTACAGGAGGTTCCATTGCGATCGCTTGTAGACCTGCCTTCTAGAAAATCGAGAAATCAGGTCCTCATTAACAAGATCCTCGAAATGGCCCTGCAGCAAAGTAACCCCAAAAATAAAAAAAAACTGTATAATCACAAAAAAAATTAAATTATTATTATTTATAAATTAAACAAACAAAAGACATTCGTAAAGTTATAACAAAACAATATTATAAACAGAAAATCTTTACTTACTTCATTAAAGTTCTCACAACTGTTTTTAAACAGCAAATGTTGCAGTTAAAAAATAAATTAAATTAAAAATCATTATTATTCTCAAAAACGGCTCGAAGAATATTCATAAGAAATGTGTGTTCTTAGAAATTAGTGCACTCCGTTTTTAAGTAAAAAAATAACTAATTTTCATAGACTTCCTCACTATTGGATGACTCGATTAAAATTATTTTTTTTTATGCAAATGCTAAATAAAATTATATTTGATAGGTATTCAAATTTTCACAATTTAGTTTTTTCAATATTTTGCGATTATAGGTACTATAAGGCAAGTTATGTATTCGTAAAAAAATTTTTTTTTTTCTAACAATCAAACATGACATTACGATTATAGAGAACACCAAAAAAGTGGGTCCCCCAATTCCGTTTGCCTGTCTGTCTGTCATTCTATCATTCTGCCAGTCTGTCTGTCTGTCCTCGAGTCTACAGCCTAAACGCTTTGATAGATTTGCTTCAAACTCGGTACATATTGCTTTTTCGGTAAAAGGAACACACGTTTTTTTCATTCTTTTTAAGACAACAAACAAAAATTTTATTTATCTCAAAAATAGCTCCAATGATTTTTATAAAAAAAATCTGTACATTAATAAAGGGAAAGGGTACATTTTAATAATTTTTTTTGGAAAAAAAATAGTTTTTTTTTGGGACCTCTAGCAGAACCATTTATTTTTGGTTTTCGATTTTCTCGGAAACGGTTAATCTAATTTTTTTTTAATTTCTTACGCAGAAGCTCCTAGAAAGCTTAAACACTATTGTATACCAAAATTTTTCAAAAAAAATTTGTTTGGAAATTAATTTTTTTTTTGAAAAAAATCAAAATTTCGAAAAGGACTGATTAGATTTTTTCGGAACTTCGTATTTAGTAGTTTTTTGACATTATCTTGAATAGTTAAAAAAAACTATTTTTCTAAAATAAAAACCAAGGGTACCTCCCATACAAATTTAAAAAAACCGTTAAGAAAAAAATGTATTTCTCGAAAATGGCTTCAAGAATTTTTATAAAAAAAATTGTGTGTTCTTAAATTAGTACAGTTCACCTTTAAGTATAAAAATATTTCTTTTTGCGTACTTATTAACGGTACTTCCCATAGAACCACTTTTCATATTTTCGACTTTCTTAATATTGGATAAACCGATTAAATTTTTTTTTTTAGACAAATGCTCTTCTTTTTAATTTAAATTTTATATGTATATTAATTATATCTTCAAAATGGCGTTTTAATTTTTTTTTTCTAAAAATGTTTTCAAAATTTTATACATAAAAAATTAATTTATTAAAAAACCACTCCAACGATTTTTCATTTTTATTTGGTATTTTCTTATTTATCAACAAATTCAAACTGCATCTCCGTTTTCCCTCAAACTATAAAGACTAAGCAATATAAAAACATTTAAGTATGTATATTATCCATGTATTTCTGCTTTATTATTATTCCCTTTTTACTAACTTTTGCCTACATTACTGATTACTAATTACAATGTTAGCCCTTATACATTTATGTATATATACATATATGTGTCTAAGAATCACATGAATCGTGTGTGTGCATAGTGCACCTAAATTATAAAGTTATATGCCTAAAGCTACCTACCCACGTACATCCTTCATTATTATATGAACATGGTAACATACTTAGTCCATCAATATGTCTATATATGTAGATATATTTTACTCTCCTAACTTACATAATTAAAATCCATAAATTAGACTTTAATATACATTTGTAGGTAGGTACCTATATAACTATTCATTTAATCATCCATTCCACAATTCATTATACTAAGAATCGAGGTAATCTTACCTACATAGGCTTTACGCCTGGATAATTATACCTAACTAATTAAACCTCAATGGTTATATAAACGCATAAATAGCTACATAAAAGTTGTTAGCTGCATGAGCAAGTTCGTACGATCCAGTCGTGTATTTTATTTTTATGCAAATGCTACCTAAAATTATAAATAATACTGGATAGATATTCAAATTTTCAGAAAATTTTTTTTTTCAATATAACCAGTAACTGATTTTTTTTTTATAAATTTTGTATTACTAGTAATAATTTCTTTAAATTTGTATTTAGAATGTTTTTTAACTTAAAACTGCTTTAAAAATCTTATAAATAATAAATTGCACGATGGGATCGTACGTACTTGCCCTTATGTTTGATCACATTTTAAGCCTAAGATTTTTAGTAGAAACTGCTCAATGAAAGTTTTTAGGATTTTTTACTTAATTTTTTTTATATACCAAATTTCGTAAATTTTTTTCTAAAAAAAATGTTTACTTTGACAATTTCATGCATTTAATGAAATAAATTTAAAAACTGAATTTAAAAAAAATCGTCCACCCATTTTCTAAATAATGAATTAAAAAAAAAATATTTTTTCGAAAATTTTGGTATGCAGTATTATTTAGATTTAAAAATGGTTCTATGGCAGATACCGTTAATACAAAAAAAAAACGTGTAAGAAAAAAATGTTCAGCAAAATGTAGACTGTACTTATAGTAGTGCATATATTTTTTTCTTATCAAAATCTTAATAGCCGTTTTGAGATAATTAAGATGGCAACACAAATTGTATGGCAGGTACCGTTATTTTTGGGGCTAAACAAAATTTAAAAACTAATTTTAGACAATCACCTAAAACGCTTAAGTACAAATTTTGATAAAAATCGCTTCAGCCGTTTAGTCTGTAGATCGATGTACAGACAGACCGAAGGAATTGCGGGACCCACTTTTTCGTCTTCGCTTCGATTCTTTAAAGAATAGGTACCCAATAGTGTCTATATATCGCAGATAAAAATTATACAGAAAGATCAGTATCAAAATGAAAAAAAAAAACAAATGTTGAAAATTCAATACATCGATATGTACATACATACATATAAATACCTGTATGCATGAATGCTTACAATTAAGGATTGCATGTGTTCAATGTTCTTTTCCTCTTAAGCCGTTAGACCGATTTTGATTAATTGTTTTTCTACCTATGGCGTTAGGGGCTAAGTTACACCTACCTACTACATACATTACATATAATGTATAAATTGACGTATCCAAATTATTATATTTTTTAAATATACACAAATTTTCATAATATTAAAAGCTGCATAACCTATACCTACAACAATTTTAGAGCTAATTAAAAAAGTTTGTTTAAATTTTCTTATATGTATACATTTCTTTAAATTCCTAAAAATGTTAAACGATTTGACACAGTCGTGCTTTTTATTAACCCAGAAGTTCTTCCTATTTACACCTATTGTACTATTTGAAATGTGCTTGCTTTTAACAGTTTTAATTGTCTCTACCGAATGGCCTACAATAATGTATGTACAAAAGCGGTGGTAAATATTTATTATGAACTTCATAAGAAAATTCACTCAATTATCCCTTTATTCACGTAAGGTAAGATGCATATATTTACAATCAACTCATTAGGGCTTTAATTTTGAAGACATATGCAATTGCAAGACATGCATTTAATTATTTAATCACACTGAACCATATCGTTATCAAGCTGAAAATTACATAAACACTCGGTGGAATTCTGCGTTACTTCTAAATCTCAATAACCGTATTCAATTTATTTATTCTACTGGTGTCAAATTCAACAGTGCTGTAATGTAATAATCTGAATGAACACCCACTCATTATGCACCACCGCACCATTCATATTCAGACAATACCTTGTACACAATCGAAAGTACCAACTGGGTGAGGATATGTGACCAAAATTAATTAAACCAAACATTTTGATTGCCCCACATAAATAGGTAATGGGCTTAACAGCTGATCAATAAATTAAGTTTAGTTTTATTTTGATATAAAAGTTGTCCGCATCAAAGTTGACAATCACATCCCATATTCACTTCATCCGAGGAAGAGTTCCAGATTAAAAAAAAATAATAAAAACAATTCAAAATCAAAATGTTCAAATTCGTAAGTTTTATAAGGTGCATATTTTTTCACATTTAAAAAAATGATTAATTGGTTTGCGGTTTTAGACTTCTCTTTGTTTAATGGCTGTGATTGCTTCAGCTGTAGCCGCTCCTGGATTGCTTTCACCATTTGCTGCATACAGTGCTCACCACCCAGCATCTTATGCAGCCCAAATCGGATATAGTGCTCCAATTGTTTCACCATACGCTTCCAGCTACAATGCTCATCAAATCGATCACTCTGTGGCATATCCAGCTTACCAATATGCTGCTGCGTCAGCTGCCTATGCTGCTGCACCATCTGCCTATGCTGCTTCTCAATCTGTATATGCCGCTGCTCCATCAGCTGCCTTTGGTGCTTATGCTGCAGCCCCCTCTGCATATGCTCTCCCATCGACGGCTTATGCCTCACATTCTCCATATGGCGCTCCAGCTTATACATCAGCCCTTTTAAGATAAATTAATTTAAATTTAAATTAGTTTACTAAATTACTGTACTAAATAGACTTTTTGGACAATAAATCTTTATATTAGTGACACATTTGATACCCTTGAAAAGTAATTTCCAAATAACGAGGCATAACTATAACTTAAAAAAAGCGCAATGTATTTGTGTTTTTAAGCCGAAGATGTTTTTCTTTAACAAGGATTTATAATAGGGGTATTCACGATTCGATGTATCTGGTCTTGTATCATTGTGTGTAGCATTTTTTTGCACTACAACAACAAAATATACTTAATGTCAAAGTATTGCACTTTTACAATTTTACAATACCCTAACCCTATTGTAACAGAAAAATTCAAGAGTGTAAGATTTTCTTAACACAAACTAAGCCTTCTTCAGAACAAATGTGAAACAGATTTTGACATTTGCTTCAGTGTTGCTACATATTAGTAAAGGTGAGTTCACAGTCTATTGTAAAAAAATAAAATTTTACAATTTTACAAGATTTGGTACACCAGATCGTGAATACCCCTAATATCTTAAAACCCAGATATTTCGTGTGATGGTTTTATTTTTCCCAACTTTCCTTTTTACTTAATTTTTTATGTACAAAATTTGTCTAATATTTTTTCTAAGAAAAATTTAATATCGCAATTTTAAGTATTTAATAACATAAACTTAAAAACATAATTTCAAAAAAAAATCTCCATCCGTTTTCGAAATATTAAATTTCGAAAAATTCAAAAAAAAATATTTGGTGGACATTTTGGTATGCAGTACCATTTAGAATTTGAAAGACCACCAACAGACCCACTTTCTTGGTGTTCTTTTGTGGGTTTGATTGAAATCTCGAGTTCGAGTACCTGCATTGTAAGTAAAACATATTAGCATGGAGTCAAATCAAGTCTTGTGAATTCGAAAAAAATATTGTCCATATATTTACCTATATTTTTCCACAATTTCTGTAAAGTTTATTATTTTGACTTGCTATATAGATAGGTACCATAGGGCAAGTTTTGCATTTGGAAAAAAAATCGAACTCGAGATTTTAATCAAAGTTGGCATTACGATGATAGAGAATGCCAAAAAAGTGGATCCCGCAATTCCGTCTAAGTGCGAAATGCTATTTATAAAACAGAATTTCTGCGGTGGTCCAATCAAGGACTAAGAATTGACATTTAAGAACAATATTTACAGGGACACAGAATAAAAAGAGATAAAGTTGATACTAAATTGTATTAGATTTTGTTAGGTTTTTTATTAATTTAAACATTTTTAGTCCATGGTCTAGCTCTTATTCTATGGTTTTGTAAGTCCATTGACTAAAGGTGGACTAAGCGTTTTTTTTAATAGGGATGTGAGTGTTTAAGGTTATTGTCTAAAATAGACTTTTAAATCGTTTTTTTTTAGGCCAAAACTAACTACAATTTTGTCTACCATTTTAATTAGCTCAAAATATTTATTTGAAATCAAACACTGAATTATCAATGGACATTTAACAATCAAATCGAGAATATTTTAGGTTCAAACAATGAGAATATTTTAGTTTACATATATTTGGGTTTTACAGTGGATCCAACTTCCAGACCTTCGTCGTTCGAATCCACACCACGAATGTCCATCATCCATCTAGACCAGGTCCCATAACGCCCACCTTCTCAGTAGTCGATACCAAGGCAGCGCCCTGCTGCCCCCAGCTCAGCAACCAGCCCACTCCGATTATTCCTCCAATCAGGTTGGTGTATGCTTGCTGTTGTCGTTGTTGCGGTTGCTGTCACCGGTGTGGATCTTATTCCATCCCATATCAATGGAGGAATGCCCTGATGTTTCCTTTTGTTTGGTGACGATGGTCTGAAAGTAGTATCTGTTACTGAATATCTTATTTATAATTTTTAATTAATACTTATCTTATTCTATGGATTCCCCCTTATGGATTCCACATACATACAATTTTAATACTAAACAAATGTTTAGGAAAAAAATTACAAAATTTTGTAATTAAAAAATTAAGCAAAAAATACTAAAAACATATTGAGCTGTTTCTACTAAACATCTTGTGCTTAAGATGTGATCGAACATATTGAGCAAGTACGTGCAATCCAGTCCTGCATTTTATTTTGTTTTAACCGTAACCTCAATAGAAAGAAAATTGTCTATAATATTGTTTTTAATTTTTTGTTCGGATTTACTTTTTTCTTACTCCTCTGTCCTGTTACTCCGCAAACAGCGTTGTTACTGGGAAAAAATGTTGGGCCATTTTTGGG
The DNA here is from genome assembly GCA_910595825.1 of Philhelius pedissequus. Lineage (NCBI taxonomy): Eukaryota > Metazoa > Arthropoda > Insecta > Diptera > Syrphidae > Philhelius > Philhelius pedissequus. The sequence continues at coordinate 138,673,103 of OU343162.1, forward strand.
GCCATTTTAACTTTATGAGGGCCATTTACTTTTCCCGGTGCTGTGCATTAGCGCCCACGGAATTATCACCCGCGGGAGTTAATTCTAAGAAAAAAGGAAATAACCCCCGCGGGTGTTTATTCGCTTTTAAATTGGAACTAACACCCCGGGGTTAATTCCTTTTCCTGACGGGTTTTAATTCCAATTTTAAACCACCACGTACAAAAATCTCGGTGAGTAAGTGGGGCATGCTGCCCCCTGCAACCCCCTGCTTGACCCAATATAGTATTTGGGGTGGGTACAAGTTTGGGTATGAAAATTTTTTTTGGAACTTTTTAAATAGAAATCTTCAAATCCAAAAAAAATTTGCATTACCCAAATTTAAATCCTATATTGCTTCAAACAGTGGGTTGCAGGGGGCAGCATTCCCCCCTTACGCGCCGAGCATTTTGTATGCGGTGGTTTAAAATTGGAATTAAGCCCGTCATTTGCATTTTGTACGCGGTGAACCTAATTGCAAAAAAACACGTCACGCAACTGCCAAAAAAAAAATAATAGTGAGACTCGGCTTTATTTCTCAAGCCACGTTCGGCGTTATTTGTTCCAATAGGCAGTAACACCCGCGGGCGTAAGTTCCTTTTTGAGGTGGGCCTTATTACCACTTTTAAAAGGAATTAACCCCCCGCGGGGGTTATTTCCTTTTTTTTTTGAGAATTAACACCCGCGGGTGATAATTCCGTGGGCGTTAATGCATTGCACCCTTTTTCCCAAACTTAACATTACGATGATAGAGAACACCAACAAAGTGGGTTAGGCAATTCCGTCTATCTGTCTGTCTGTCTTTCTGTAGAACGATCTACAGCCTTAATGGTTGAAGCGATTTTCTTCAAACATGGTACTTAAGCCTTGTAGGTGGTTGTCTCAACTAGATTTTCGAATCTTCTTTTTAGTCCCAAAAATAACGGTAGTTGCAATAAAATTTTTTCTGCCATCTTAATTATCTCAAATACGGCTCTAACGATTTTGATAAAAAAAGTGTGTCCACTATTTTAGGTACAATCTACATTTTGGTCAAACATTTTTTTTTTTTGTACATATTTTATTATTAACGACACCTCTCATACAACATTTGTTTTGATTTTCGACTTTCTCATAAACGGCTCGACGGATTTCGATCAAAATTTAAATATAGAAGGCCCTTCGAAATATATGTAATACTGCATACCAAAATATTTTTTTGGATTTGTAAAAAAAATATTAGTTTTTTTTTGAAAATTCAATATTTCGAAAACGCGTTTATCATTTGGATATAAAATTGTCACACCAATTTATCTTAGAACAAAATTAAAGAAATTTTGTATATAAAAAAATAAAAATGGAACAAGTAACATTTGACAGATAACCTTGAAAGCTAATAAGTTTCAATAGTATTAAAAGCTGAAAAAACACATTCTCCACAAGCACCGCTATCGGGTAAGCTTAAAATATTAATCGCAAAATCCAATCGAAAACCACATATGTATGTAAGTTTGATGAAACCCTATAAAAAACATTAAGGACATCAGGTAGCGTCTGTGTCGAATGCTACAATGAATGGTTTATACCATTTTTAAAACTGTTTACTTAAAACCCAAACAACTAATTGCAATTTAAAATTTTAAAATCTTATTATTTTGTATCCATTTACATAGAAACTCCACATATGTGAATTAAAATTGCTTCCACACACGATTCAGCTAGGTACTGCAATCATTAAATTCACATGGAAAATTGAAAGGCCAAGGAAAATGCATATGCCACACTTCCGTAATTCCGTTCCTAACATATCCCATTTGGAATATCGATATCCTAAAAGAACAAGTCAAAGCAACACATCATCTCCATATCATATACTCATTTAAGGTCTTTTAGGTTGAAATTCATCACATTATCCGAATGTCTATATGTACATTTACCAATCACATCTTCGCCTCCGTGATCCGTCCCTCGAAAGTCTGGAAAAACATTTAAAAACACACAATCTGTTCACTATTCTAGCTGGAGAAAAATTCGGGTTAACCAAATACGTCGCCATAACACTCTCCCTAATTTGACATATTGTCGAGATGCTATAGCTGTCAAATGCAATCAAAACGCCTCATCATGTACTTCTTCCATTTGTGGTTGTCCTCTTGTGAAGGTCTTGTTGTGTTCCTTCTTCATCTCCATAATACTCCCTTTATCATCCCATTAAGTCGAGGAAAATAGTTGACTTTTCAAAAAAAAAATAAATAAAAACAAACAAACAAAAATACAGAAATTCCAACAACTAATAGACAAAGATTGTTCAGATGACGTTTATGTGTCGAGCATAACGGCAGTCGAAAGAGCCATACAAAATTCAACAGACAGTCAAGTTTTCAAGCTGTTTCGTCTCAAACAGTAGCTGGATATGGATAACGATGAAAACATGTGTCTTATGTGCACTATGTTTGTTCCATTTGTGGAAGATATTACTGTCAAAATACTTCTGGAATATACTACTAGTTCGTTAGTCGACGAGCCTACCAATTTGTTGCGGGTGAGCAAAAGCATATGGCGGTCAGCATAAAATATCCAAACTATTTTCAACACATAAAGCAACCAACGAATCCAAATGATTGAAAAGGTGGAAAAAGCTGTCAAAACTTCACACTGTACATAAATTAACAGCTTCTAATAACATTAAATATGCTCTTGCCTTCAATCACACACCTCTCCACTCTACCAAGAAAGATTATATAGATATTTTTAATTTGTTATCCGAATATCTTCATTCCAAGTGCTATAGGTTGAAATAACAATAAAAAAAAATAAAAATTGAGATTGAAAATAACATTAAATCCTCGACAGTGATGATGATGGCGATGTTTAGCACGAATGCTGAAAATTATGATGATGTCGGCGCGTATGATGGAAACAATTTGGTTTTGTAGACAAACACTCTCAATTTTTCTGAATTGAAATATTTTTGAAGGCATTTTTCCAGCCAGTCCCAGTGCCGTGCACGGTTTATGGAAATTGTTTGATTTTTTTTACATTCCTAAATTAAAAGTTGCTTTTGCTTGTTTCACTAGTCGTGTAGCCACATCGCAGTTTTTAATTCCATAACATTAGGTGTGCTCCCGTACGTTGTGCACAAATATTTGAAGACTGTCATTTTTGCAAGAGTGGGATTAAAAATCTTTCAGAGAGTAACAAAGTTTTATAAAAGTATGGGAACGCATTGAATAAACATGTTAGCCATTTTTTTACGTCAAAATAAAAGTGTATTTTTGAACATATTTAATCAAGTTTAATGTGAAATTATTTCTTTAAAATAACCAATTTGCTATGAAAAATTTTAATTTATTTCACTAACAATCCCGACCAGGGGGTCAATTCCCGATCTGTGAAGTTTTGAAGTGAAAAAAAAAATATCATTTCAGTTTTCACAGAGGTTTATCATTTTCCAACTTCACGCACACGACTAATGCGATTCTAGAACTCATTGTGATAAAGTTTGTACTAAAAATTACTAAATGATAAATTCTGTCATTTCTGATTAGATTTTTGGTGGGAAAGGTAAATATTTCATTTCAGTTTCTAAATTTGCTTAAGAATAATGTCCGGAATAATAATTCGTTTAGTAAATTAATAAAAGACGTCGTACTGAACAATTGTGGGTTTTATGTTATATTCAAGAGTATCTCTGTTTTGAGTAAGATTTATTATGTTTTCATGTGAGGATATTCAGGCTTTCCCTTCGAGATGGGCAGAATCTATTCGAAGGTACAACTAGGAGCACTTTATTGAACTTTATAGATTCCCAAAACATTTATGCATGGATTTAATACGTGAATTGAGAGCATTCTTGAAAAACATTCAACTTATAAGTGCGCTTCAAAGCCATTTAAATATTTTAAAGTGTTCTGCATTTTTTTGCAATGGGTATTTTCCAACAATCAGTCGCAGGAATGAGCATCGTCGCGTCGGCTGTTTTGAATCTGTTGATTTAACAATTTCGTTATTTACTCGAATTAACACAAATATAACTTATTACCAAAATAAATGTGTGTATAAATATAATTGTTGCTTATTTGTCATGTGCCAAATTTTGTTTTTCTTCTTAATATTCGATTAGAAACATTTTCTTCACAAAACAATTGACTGTGATAAAAAAAATTATCATATGAAAAATGTTTGGCATTTAACTTCACTTTTTCACGAATCGAGAATCGAATTAGACGTGAAAGCGTGATAAAATTTATCACTTCACATCTTCACAGATCGGGAATTGACCCCCAGAACATAATTTCGTTTATTCTCAACTTTTGTAATGATACACCTGGCAACTGATAGCTATGTATTTTTTTTTTTTAAGAGAACAAACTGGAACGAATTCAGAGATAAACTTGAAAGTTTTATAAACCTGAGATCCCCTATGCAAACAATTGAACAAATTGATCATAAAGTAGAACAATTTATTGCTGATGTGCAACAAGCTGCAGAAGAAAGTACTCCAACTATTTCAAATATATCCTGTCGAAATAAAGGAGCTAATATTGAAAAAAAGAAGAGCTCGAAGAAAGTGGCAAACTACGAGATTCCCTGGTGATAAGGCAATTTTTAACCGTCTTAGCAACGAATTAAAAAAAAGAATCTGTGAGTTCAAAAATGACTCACTTAGTAGATTCCTGAAAAATCTGAACACGGATGCTTCTTCCGAATACTCCTTATGGAAAGCAGCTAGGCGCCTAAAAAGACCTCAGACACAAAACCCGCCAGTAAAATCTGAAGATGGTAAATGGATCGTAAACCCGAAACAAAAGGCTGATCTCTTCCCTGAACACCTCGCGAATGTTTTTAAGCCATTCCCAGCAAACACAGCTACAGATCCCTTACAGTTTGTTGATAGAAACGACGAATGTGAAATATCTTTTGTCACACTCAAAGAAGTAAGAAGCATGTGTCAACATAAGTTGTCTAACAAAAAATCACCAGGGTACGATCTAATAACTGCTCAGGTTTTGAAAGAAATGCCATCAATAGCCTTCAAGAAACTCCAATTTATAATTAACGCATGCCTTAACCTAAGATATATATAAATTGCAGAAGTCATTGTTATACCTAAACAAGGTAAGCCACCAACAGAAGTAACATCTTACAGACCAATATCGCTTATACCAATCATGGCAAAAGTTTTTGAAAAACTGCTACTGAAAAGGCTTAACAAAATAATAGAAGAAAGAAGACTAATTCTGAGCCATCAGTTTGGATTTAGAAATAAACATTCCACGATAGACCAAGTGCAACGAATTACGGATGTCGTGGAAAAGGCACTTGAAGAAAAACAAGTATGCTCGGCTATATTCTTAGATGTTGCTCAAGCCTTTGACAAGGTTTGGCACTTGGGACTTGAGTACAAACTGCATAGGGACCTTTCCAGGCATTACTACGAAATACTGAAACCCTACGTTACGAACCGACTCTTTAGAGTACAGTATAACCAAAATTACTCGGAACTAAAGAAAATTGAAGCCGGTGTACCAAAAGGGAGTGTCCTAGGACCAACCCTGTATCTGTTATATACAAAGGATATTCCAGTGGACATCAACGCTATCATGGCCACCTTTGCTGATGATACGGCAATATTGGTGCCAGATAAATCCGTTACGAAGGCTACACTAAAATTGCAAAATGATGTCGATAAAGTTAGTGATTGGACGCGGAAATGGCGTATCAAATTAAACGAAACAAAATCGACGCATATAAGCTTTACTAACGAAAACATAAACAATGTTCTAATATTTATAAATAATACAGTAGTGCCTTACTCCAATACCGCCAAATACCTTAGAATAACTTTGGATGCAAAGCTTAAATGGAAAGAGCACATCAAAAAGAAACGAGAAGAACTAAACTTGAAGTACAAAAAAATGTACTGCTTACTAGGAAAGAACTCTGACCTATCTATCCAGAACAAACTAACGTTATAACGGGTGATTTTTTCGCTACTTGGTTTTTGGCGTTTATATTTTTGACAGATCACACATGACAAATTCCACGAACATTTGACATTTCGATTCAGTATTGTTTGCCATTTCATCATGAATAGACTTACGCCTGAACAACGTTTGCAAATTATTGAAATTTATTATCAAAATTCGTGCTCTGTGAAAAATGTGTTTCGCAAGCTACGTCCGTTTCAGCGACGAGGCTCATTTTTGGCTAAATGGATACGTGAATAAGCAGAATTGCCGAATTTGGAGTGAAGAGCAGCCAGAGGCAATTCAGCAGCTACCAATGCATCCCGAAAAATGCACTGTTTGGTGCGGTTTATGGGCAGGCGGCATCATTGGGCCGTACTTCTTCAAGGACGATGAAGGCCGCAGGGTTACGGTCAATGGAGAAAGGTACCGTTCGATGATAACAGATTTTTTTTTGCCGAAAACGCAAGAATTGAACTCGGTCGACATGTGGTTCCAACAGGACGGTACCACATGCCACACTGCACGCGAAACCATGCATCAATTGAGTGGCGAATTTGGTGAGCAGTTGATCTCACGTTTTGCCGCAGTCAATTGGCCACCAAGATCATGTGATTTGACCCCGTTAGACTATTTTTTGTGGGGCTATGTTAAGTCTATTGTCTATGGGGACAAGCCAAACACGATTGCTGCCTTGGAAGCCAGCATTGAACGCGTCATTGGTGAGATTCCGGCCGAAATGTGTGAAAAAGTTTGCCAAAATTGGACCTTCAGAATGGACCACCTGAAGCGTAGCCGCGGGCAACACTTAAGTGAAATTATTTTTAAAAAGTAAATGGCAGAAATTGATTTATCGATCCAAATAAAAATTTCATTCACTTTTTACAAGTTTCTGTGTTTTTTTGAATTTTCAAAAACCAAGCTCTTAAAAAATCACCGTTTATAAGCAAGTACTGAAACCCGTTTGGACATATGGCATCTAACTATGGGGCTGTACAAAGAAAACAAATGCTGAACCCATCCAAAAATTCCAAAACAAGGTCCTTCGTGGAATAATAAATGCCCCTTGGTATATAAGAAATATCGATCTACATCGTGACCTTGAAATTGAAATGGTAACAGAAGTGGTTAAAAAAACACGCTGTATCACACAACCAGCGACTGCAAAGTCATACCAACTCCGAAATGGAGACCGTCTTAAATGTACGAGACAATGTTCGGAGATTAAGAAGAACCAAGCCTCATGAGCTGATGGTCTAAAAGCTATGGGAAAGTGTAATAACTTTTAAATTCCCTCAATGCGATTTAAATATAAATTAAGATAGTAAAATCCGTTGTCGATCTTTCATAGATTGGACCTGATTTCACCGGTGGTTTTAGTGCGGTAAGAGTCCCACATTACTCGGTACCAATTCTTACCGAGTGTCTTTTGAAGATTTCCAGCGGATAAAAAAAAATTTCTTTCATTTAACAGTTTTCATAATTTTGTATAAACAAATTTCTTGGATCAAGCAGCCTAAGGAAATATTTTCCTCACTTATGTGACAAACAACGCAAAATTTGGTATACAGTAACAGGATTTGACTGTTTTTCGTAGAAATTTGTAAATCTTCGCAGTTTGAGGAAGTACGGGAACGCACCTAATGTTCGGCTATACGTTCGCCTAACAGTTCACATACAGGTCCAAAATATATAAACATTCACGTTTCCTCACCAGAAAATGTGTTTCTATTCCAGTCTTGTTGATGGTTCGCAAATAAGTTTCTTAACGTGGCAGAGTCGCTTACATTGTTTTGCAGGAAAGCAATTCTGTGGTGGGTATAATATTTTTCACCGGAATAGTTCACAGCTCGATAAATATATCTCATAAGAAACACGTGTATTTTTTTACTTGCAATATATGTATGTCCATGTAGATATTGGAAAACAACAATCGAATTCGATATTTTAATCAAACTTGGCATTACGATGATAGATAACACCAACAAAATTGGTCCCGCAATTCCGTATGTCTGTCTGTCTGTAGAACGATTTACAGCCTAAACGGCTGAACCGATTTTGTTCAAACTTAGGCTTTTAGGCGTTTTAGGTGATTGTCCAAAATATTTCGAATCGTTGTTTTAGCTTAAAAAATAACGTTACTTGCCATTCAAATTTTTCCACCGTCTTAATTACCTCGAACACGGCTCTGACGATTTTGATAAATATTGGTGTGTGTACTACTTTTAGTATGGTCTATTTTTTGGCCGAAATTTGTTTTTTAATATTTTGTGATTAACGGTACCTACCATACAGCCATTTTATTGAATTTCGACTTTCTCACAAATGGCTTAGCCGATTTCAATCAAATTTTTTATACAGGAGCTCCTTCGAATTCTAAATAATACTGGCTTTCAAAATTTTTTTTTTTAGATTCAATATTTCGAAAATGAGTGGACAATGTTTTCTAAAATTTTGTTTTTAAATTTATATTATTAAATATTTAAAATGCTCATACCAATTTTTTTTTAGAAAAAAATTAAGCATTTTTATATATAAAAAATAAGTGAAAAACGACTTTAAAAATACATTTAGCCGTCTCTATTAAAAATCTTTTGCATATAATGTGATCGAACATAAGAGCAAGTTTATTAAAATCGATAGAGCAGGCCTAGAGCTATAAGAAAAAACGCTTCGAAAATCGATTTAAGTCAGTCACCTAAAACGCTTAGTACCAAGGTTGAAGATCACTTTGCCAGTCTCTTCGAGGAAATAATGTTTGGTGTTGGACGTTTGGAAATTTGAATCCCTAGCGAACTCCAAGTTGCGTCAAAACGACTGATAGTCACGGCAACAGTATTTCTAGCGATATGAAGGAGTATAGCGTTCATTCGCCTTTAGAATTTATTATTCATCGACAGTCTTGACAGTTTATGTCATAAGCAAACAAAAGGTATGACATCTTCTGCTATAAGCGATCCAATTTGAATCACCTTGTAGATATGAATTAAATTGGCATTGAATATACTTACGTATACTTAACGGGCTCCCTAACCGAATAGGGTCCTGCCTGAGACACGGCCGGAATTCCTCCAGCTTTGGTGTGATCCAACCATTGTAGTCAACGCATTTTTTACTTTTTGTATTATATCCACATCTTTGTACAGTTCAAAGAGTTCGGTTTTAACTCATCATCCGTTCGGCCACTCGGACATAGGACCAGATAGCTTTCCAATTTTTTTTTCTGATTTTTAGAGCGTACACTTAGTATTTCTTGAGAAAAGTTTTGAACCCATTTGTTTCGCCAAAGGTGTCATTCGTGGGATTTTGTATTTACTCCAAGGTCCCGGAATTTCAAGTTCGGCCATCGTCACATAGATGTTATCATATGCAGCTTCAATTCGAGGATAAGATTGTGGGTCTCAAATCGACATTAAATTAGTTGGTGAAGACTTGGCCTATTCGAATTGCTTAAATCGCTAGATAGGATGTTGTATGCGACGCGACGTTAGCAGGAATATGACTCTATATAGGTTTGAGCAAGTCAGAGCTGATTGTCCCGACATCGTACATTACCATATTTGGTAAAATGATTTTTCCTACCAAAGAATTCCTCCGTATTTGAAGAACTCTGATGGTAGTACATCAGGAGTCCCCGGCGGCCTTTTAGCTCTTAAACATTTTTATAGCTAAGTCGTAAGCCATTTTATACTCGGTGGTGGAATTATGGGTCTTGATTTATTTGAATTCCCTTCTTGCCCTGAGAATCGCATCACATGATTTTCATTTGGCAACTGCTGGAACCTGGAATTGCTGCCTGAGGTCATCTTCGATTCCCTGGGCATCGGTGACATGGTTACCTTCGCTACTACGAAGAGTCTACGTCCCGAGCTTTCAACCAGTAGTCAGTTGCTTGGCTTGCTTATAAAACTTCCGGATGACTCTTCTTTCTCCTGCTTACTCCAAGTTCATCACTCTTCTTTTGCTGGCCTTATTTTACGCTGCAGCATTTTCGCCTGTGCACATTTTGTTCCGTTTGTACGCATTCATCATCATACCATGGGTTGTTTTTTGGCTACTGAATATAAGAAAAGAATTACTCGTCTCCTAAATTTGGGCGTTAGGTATTACATTTTATGATGAGTTTTTGCACGAAGAGTCCGGTCGATTAGGCCAACGGACAATTTTAAATAAAAATTTTACAAATCCCAAAATAATTGTATTTTGCCTTTCATAAATGATATGCAGAATCTTATGCTCGTTGTCATTTTTAGAAATAACTTTTTTCGTTGCAATAAACCGGCAAATTCTTTGTGAAACGGCAGTTGTGTTTTGTCCAAAATTATTCCTACGCATTATTCTCTCCTCAATTATTATCCCTATATAGCAATTTATCTACATAACTTTTTCATCCAGAGGCAAAGTACTTTACAAACTGACAAGGCAAAACCTTAAAACAACACACCCAAATGTCAATCAAATACCTACCGCTCGTATACTTGCCTACATTTAAAAATGTTTTTCAAGTGCGAGCTAACTTTAAAGGGATACAGTCAAATAATAGAATATTCCCACTTTACAACCACAGGCAACTCGCTCTTTAGTCCAATGTTTACTTAACCGACATTGAAATTGGGTGTAAAAATGGCGCCCAACAATGAAACGCTCAACGAGCAGGCCAATCAACCCCTTGCTGTGCCATACCGCGGCCGGCGTTGTGAACGAAAACAGCTTCTATTTAAACAGCACCCAGGGATGCGAATACCTTATAATCTACCCTAAAAAGCCCTTCGGTTAACCTAACCCAAACCCAATACCACTTACGAGTATGCTTGACTCAGTCGTTTAAATTGAAATGCTGTATCAAGAAGACTTTCGAAAACCACATCACAGAGGGGTGGCCTCGGCATAGACGTGGGAAACCCTAGTCGATGCGATGTGCGTCAACCGCAATTCACCCTAACCTACCTCAGTTCGGCTACCGTACCGAGCACTGAATTAGAAAACTTCATTTTGTTTATATTCATAAAATACTTCCCCCATTAGACAGACACACATAGCAAACAGATGCTCGCCTCGGTTCTAGCGAATTTGGATAATAAAGCATTTATCTTCTGGATGATGCACCATCTTGTTCCATAACGATGCGCACACTGTTGGTTCACCTTTGTCTAACAATCGACTAAGAAAATTTTCCCGGAAAGTGCCGATGCCGACAGAGCGTCTGTTGGGGAGCTGATTAGTCTTCAAGCAGAAAGAAGTTCTTCCTAATTAGATTCATAACCTTAAGCCTATATAGACACCAGAGGGTGGGCCTGGGCAATGAAGCATCATCATTCACGAATAATCATTCCTTTTGGTTGAATTTGAATTCCAAATTACTCGAACACACCGATGACGGTGCGATGATGTTGATGAGTTTCCTGTTTATTTTGTTGATTTATGGGCATCGAGAGTGCTCTCCTTTGAATAGAAAATTCGAAGACTCTCACCCTGCAGAGCTAAGCTATCTATAGGTATCTCCGGTGTTCAGTGCAATTGCATAAACAAATACCTCTGCTCGCTTACCCCCATCATCAAGGAATTCATAGAATTCCTCGATGCAACTTTTTTTTTCACTTGAGCTCCGATGCACCGCACAGCCTCTAACAACTGCACAAAGTTATATGTTTAAATGGAAGTTTTTAATCAATTTTCGAATTATGGCCAATTTCAGTCGTGGAGAAGTGTATTTCATTTAAGTTTATTAGGTCTGCAATATGTGGCATGGGAAGGGGAACACAGGCATATATTTGAACATGGTTTTATCAATAAATTAAATGAGTGCCATTGCACCGGAGCAAAAAGTCAACATGTGGATCATTTATAAGATATTGCTTGTTTACAGACAAATGAGAAATGTTCGAAAATTGATCGTAATTTCGAACTAAAGCGTTTTGTTGATGATTGTGATGCGCTTGCAAAGAATACTTCTTGAAACTCTAGAAAATAGGTCGAAGAACTTTTAATTTAAAATCATTAAAGATAAGATTAGATTAATTTTTTTATTGATTATAAAATAATACATATATACAATTCTTATAAATATTTTAAAGCATGTAAATAAGCCGTCTGCCGATTTCTTAATTTGACTTTGAGAGTTTACAAAATGAAATCAGATAAAAATAATGAAATTAGTAAAATTTCTTGAAATACTTTTGTTTATAACAAACATTTAAATAGATAAAGAAACAAAATTTTATTTTAAAAAAAGAAACAAAAAATGATCTTAAACATTGTATTTTTATTTTACGAAACATGCGAAAGCAAGATGGTAATAAGTTTTAAGCAGCAAAAATGTGATTTTTTATTTCGTATTTTTTCTGATGAAAAGAAATATAGATATAGATAATAACGGGTGATTTTTTTGCTACTTGGTTTTATACGTTTATATTTTTGACAGATCACACATGACAAATTCCACGAACATTTGACATTTCGATTCAGTATTGTTTGCCATTTCATCATGAATAGACTTACGCCTGAACAATGTTTGCAAATTATTGAAATTTATTATCAAAATTCGTGCTCTGTGAAAAATGTGTTTCGCAAGCTACGTCCGTTTTATGGTCGTCATAATCGACCCACCGAGCAGGCTATTCAGCTCATTGTGACCAAATTTCGCACCAGTTTCACTTTATTGGACATTAATCCACCAAATCGTATCCGTAGAGTGCGTACCGAAGAGAATATTGCTGCTGCATCCGCCAGTGTTGCTGAAGATCGCGATATGTCCATTCGGCGCCGATCGCAGCAATTGGGTTTGTGTTATTCGACCACCTGGAAGATTTTACGCAAAGATCTTGGTTTAAAGCCATACAAAATACAGCTGGTGCAAGAATTGAAGCCAGGCGACCTACCACAAAGTAGAATTTTCGGTGAATGGGCCTTAGAAAAGTTGGATGAGGATCCGTTTTTTTATCGCAAAATTGTCTTCAGCGACGAGGCTCATTTTTGGCTAAATGGATACGTGAATAAGCAGAATTGCCGTCTTTGGAGTGAAGAGCAGCCAGAGGCAATTCAGCAGCTACCAATGCATCCCGAAAAATGCACTGTTTGGTGCGGTTTATGGGCAGGCGGCATCATTGGGCCGTACTTCTTCAAGGACGATGAAAGCCGCAGGGTTACGGTCAATGGAGAAAGGTACCGTTCGATGATAACAGATTTTTTTTTGCCGAAAATGCAAGAATTGAACTCGGTCGACATGTGGTTCCAACAGGACGGTGCCACATGCCACACTGCACGCGAAACCATGCATCAATTGAGAGGCGAATTTGGTGAGCAGTTGATCTCACGTTTTGGCGCAGTCAATTGGCCACCAAGATCATGTGATTTGACCGCGTTAGACTATTTTTTGTGGGGCTATGTTAAGTCTATTGTCTATGGGGACAAGCCAAACACGATTGCTGCCTTGGAAGCCAACATTGAACGCGTCATTGGTGAGATTCCGGCCGAAATGTGTGATAACGTTTGCCAAAATTGGACCTTCAGAATGGACCACCTGAAGCGTAGCCGCGGGCAACATTTAAGTGAAATTATTTTTAAAAAGTAAATGGCAGAAATTGATTTATCGATCCAAATAAAAATTTCATTCACTTTTTACAAGTTTCTGTGTTTTTTTGAATTTTCAAAAACCAAGCTCTTAAAAAATCACCGTTTACATGCTTCATAAATTAAAGATCACAATTTAACAGATTTACGGAATATAAATATTTTAAATCACTTGAAATATTTTGTGACCTATAGTCCAAAATGCGTTTCGCCCGGGCACGATAGTTGGGCTCATCAACTTTAGATTAGATACTATCCTACTTTTCTAAGACGCAATATTTTTGATCGATGTCTATCGACTCTAATTGAATTTGCAGCATATACCGTGGTGGACACGAATTTAGCATATTGGAAATAGTACAAGTATTTTCCTATTTTCCATTCTTTATTACTTCCAACCAACGGTTCATTTTTATGTTGTTAATATGACTACCTTATATGGTAATAAAACATGTGTAAATGATTGAAAAGTAAATTACCGTTTTGCGAAAAATGACGATTGTTTGTGATTTGCGTTGGTTTCAGCTGGACATAAATTTAGCACGTTTTGCAATCAAAGAGTATATTATTAATTTTTGTGGTTTTTAAAAAAGAAAATAATAATTTTTGAGGTAATTAAATATTCCTTTAATGATCTATATTAAAAAAAATTTAAAAAAAATTAATTAGTCATGGCAAAAGGAAAATGGTGCTCAGAGGAAAAAAGAAGTCTGATTTTGAAAATGAAGTCAAAAGGGCGAACGGTAACAGAAATTTGTCAGTTGTTAGAATGTTCCAGGAAGCTGGTTTATAATGCCTTTCGTTATTTCAAAAAGTTTGGTGTTATTGAAAACATTAAACAAGACCCCCGGGCCAGAAAGACAACTATAAATGAAGACAGAATTATTTATAGGTTATCGGCAAAGGATCCGTTTAAGACCTCCAGTGCCATTCGAAGCGAACTTTCGACGAACTATGGAGTAAATGTTTCCTCAAGGACCATAAGACGCCGATTAAATGAAAACAATTTGCATGGGTGCGTGGCTCAGAGAAAACCACTTGTTTCTAAAAAAAAATCTGAAATCCAGGTTACAGTTTGCCAACGCTCACCTAGACAAACCAATTAGTTTTTGGAAAAACGTGTTGTGGAGCGATAAATCCAAATTCTGCCGGTTCGGATCGGATGGGAAGAAATATGTATGGCGTCCAAGAAACAGGGAATATGATCCAAGGTACACTATTAAGACGGTGAAACACGGTGGTGGCAACGTTATGATCTGGGCTGCTTTTTCATGGCACGGCGTTGGCCCAATAGTAAAGATTGACACCAAAATGAACCAGAACGTTTACAGAGATATTCTGTTGGATAATACGAGTATGATACCCTACGCAGAAGACAATTTGCCGTTATTGTGGCGCTTCATGCACGACAACGACTTTAAACACACTTCAAAGTTAGTGAAGTGTGCCTTAGAGGTGAATAAAATCGACATTTTGAAGTGGCCTGCACAATCACCCGATCTTTACCCGATCGAGAATTTGTGGAATGATGTTGAACATCACATTGAGCAAGAAAAACCAACAAATTTAACTTAATTGTGGCAGGAGATTCAAAATGCTTGGTATGCAATTCCAAAGTCAAGATGTGAGGCTTTGGTTGAAAGTCTCAAGAACAAGATGCCGCAGATACTGTAGGTCCTTAGCTGTAGATAGGTATTGAACATACCTTTCGAAGACTGGGGCTTGGTAGCGGAGAAATAACCATCCAAATAAGTCAAATGCAGTTGGGCGGAAAATAACATTTTTTTTAAATGAAAATGGGCGCAAAACATCGAGTGTAGCTTCGGCTGTGTGGCACGTAGCGCCGTCCTGTTGAAACCAGATATTGCCAATATCCTCCTCTTCAATTTTTGTGAACAAAAATTCGTTCAACATGGCCCGATAACGATCGCCATTGACTGTAACGGCCACTCCTTGCTCATTTTCGAATTATGCCTCTGGACCAAAATCCGCACCAAACAGTGACTCGTTTTTTGTGTATCGGCTTTTCAATATATGCGTGCGGGTTTTCTGTGCCCCAAATGCGACAATTTTGCTGGTTTACATACCCGCCAAGATCAAAATGAGCTTCATCTGAAAAGATGATTTTTTTTGGCAAAATCGGCATCTTCTCTAAGTCGATCGCTGGCCCACTTAGCGAGCGTTGTTCAAGCGTATACACAACCATATTCGTTCAGCGGAAGGATAAATCTAATTATCTGTCAAATCAGACATGAGCTAAGTGTTACCATTCACGAAATAAGCACTAGTTGAAAAAAAAAAACGTTAGATGGCGGACCCGTTATATACTGCAAATTATATTTAAATCAATACATATTTCTAGGTGCATGAATTTAACCCAATTCCCCTAGAAAAATATAATTTGCAGTATATATATGCTGCAAATTCTATTAGAGTCGGTAGACATCGATCAAAAATATTGCTTCTTAGAAAGGTACAATAGCATCTAACTGATGAGCCCAACTATCGTGCCCGGGCGAAACGCATTTTGGACTATAGGTCACAAAATATTTCAATTGGCTTTAATCCACACAGTCCACAAAAACAAAAACAAAAATAATATGTAAATATTGTTTGCGTTTTTTTCGAATATTATTTTCAATCATTTAAATGAAAAAACTGCAACATCTTAAATAGATAGGCTTTAAGTTTAGCTAAAACCAAATTTATAAAGTGTGTGTATTGGTCACGAATTCACGACAGATTCAAATATGTATTTCGGTAGTTCTTTGCGTAGGAAATAAATTGGACCAGCAGTTTCCAACCACATTCCCCATTCAGAACACTCATGCATCCTTCGAACGTCAAATAACTCTTGCTGAAGAAAAGTCTGCGGATTTCTTGCAATATAGGACAAACTCCTAAAAAATGAAAGACGTCTTCGTTTTGGTTTAAATTGCACAGAAAACAAAGAGGGTTAATGTCTGTACGATATGGTCTGAAATTAAGTTCAATAATTTCAGTTCTGATTTTAAAGATTAGACTCATATCTAAAACATTGAGATCATTTCTGAAATAATTGTTCTCTGCCAGACTGAAATTTAAATTTCTATATATAGCCCTAGAGTTTGATCCCCTAGCCCTATCAAGGTATCTCTGATACATTCGCTCGTCTACAACTGCGATACAGTTATACAAAATATTTTGCCAATCTGTTACATTCTCAGAAATCAAATTCAAAGTAACTTGATGGACCAGAGCTAGTTCTTGCCAGTTCTTAAAAGGAGTGTAGCCGCACTGAAGAGAAACAAGTAATATTCTTTTATGTAAGTTGCTATCAGGCCCTTTCATAATTTTAGACAAAGAATCAGCATAAGCCTTAAGATGGCTTTTAGACATGGACTCATCAGTTGACTAGTGAGGACCTTTGTCAATACGCAATTTTTGCCAAGTTCAGTTCATCTTACATAGATTTCGTGAAGAAATCACTAGTCAACTGATGAGTCCATGTGAGATCGCCGGGACGAAACGCCAATTTTTGTTGGACTAAAGGTCGTTAAAAGCTATTTTGAATCAATAACTCAACAAGTCCAAATATTATAGTGCTAAGTCTTCTACTTGGCTGATGTATTTCAGTAGTATATAGAATTTGTATTATTAAAAAAAAAACTTCGTATATAAATTTTTAATAAAATTATTGAATTTTTTTTAAATAAAAAATAATAAAAACATATATCAGCTTTCATTTTTGCAAATGTTAACAAGTGAATTATTAATAATTTATTAATGTATATAGATTGAGTTATTATTCTTACACATTTTCCTTAAAAATATATTAGTAAACTAATACCACGTTTTTTAATATTTAGCTAGTTGATGTGATATAATTGTGTTATATTTATTTAACGCCGTGATGTCCATCTAAATTGATATTTCGCAAAAATCTTATCTTAACTTTTTGACGTTTTGTTTACTTTATTCATTAAAATAAAAATTTAAACATATTCTCAATAAATTCACAGTTCAAATATCCCATTAATCTTTCTGCTTAGGTAGATAGTTGGATGACATTTCATGCCACTTGTTCCTATCCTGCCACTAATCCCATTATAAAACCACATCATTTTTTAAATCAATATTTTATTTATAATTAACTTCTAACATGATGCACACGACCAACAACGGCGGCGGCAGCGGCGCTCCTGAACAAATTTATTTTAAACTTAAAAAATTAAGTGTGACCCGAGGTGCATACTATAGAAAACGGAATGAATTTCCAAATTTTCCTCGGGGGAAACTGTGGTTCACGCCCTAACTTCAATGAACACTTACATGATGGCAATTAAGGGAAGCAAAAGAAAATAGAAGCTTATCCTTTAAATAAACAAAATATCAGAATTCCATTTTTAACAAAGGTGGATTGACATTTTTTGTGGATATATTCATTCCCATGAAAAGAATTTGTTTTAATTTTTTTTCTCTTAGCAGTAAAAAGTTGAAATGGAATTTGTTAAATTTTTAAGAATGTGTTACTGGGAAATTAGCCTCGCATCAATATTAAATGATTAAGATTAATTTTAGTTCTGTATGAATTAATTGAATTTTTGAAAGAGAATCAACGGAATTTAAATTTTAAGGCAGTCAATATATAGGAATCTGTCTACGACAACAAATTTAGAACATGACAGATGAATATATGTGATTTTTTTTTTGGAATATTTTTTAACGCATTTTTGATTATATATACCTTTTGGGGGACTTTATATATTTACTATAAATGATTTAAAGAAATAACTTTGTTTGTTGGGTTGGCTGCAAAAACTTAAAAAAAAAGTAGCTATCATGGAACACTGAATTGGAGTATTAATTTGGAATTAAATAA
The DNA here is from genome assembly GCA_910595825.1 of Philhelius pedissequus. Taxonomy (NCBI): domain Eukaryota; kingdom Metazoa; phylum Arthropoda; class Insecta; order Diptera; family Syrphidae; genus Philhelius; species Philhelius pedissequus. The sequence continues at coordinate 138,691,499 of OU343162.1, forward strand.
ACCAGTTATTTTAATTTCGAATTTTCATCCGTTTTCCTTTGAAAAGGATATATTTTCGAAATAATTATGCGTGATATAGTTTTATGCACAACCTCGTCCGAAATGTTCTCCTATCCTCGACGCGACCGGTAGGTATTCTCCTCGAGGACTGTCACGGTATATTGTTTAGTCATCTTAGCGCTTGACTTTAAGTACAACCGTCGAAAACGTTTTTGAAACAAAACGCGGTGGGGCTAAAAATGTTTGGCTGTCAGTTACATGTCAAACTGACATGTTTTCTGTAAAAAAAAAAACTGATGAGGTTTTCGTTTGGTAAATTTATATTTTGATCTATAAATTGATTTTTTTCATAACGAATCGAATGCGTTTTCTGATTGATTTTTATTTGCTATAGTATTGATGTATATTTGTATCTTTGAACCTGCTAGCAGTGTCAGCTGTTTTGTCGAACGGAATGCTGTCAATTATGATGTATAGTGGTGTTAATAAAACTGGTTTAGATCTATCGAGAAATCCAGACCTACAAATTTGATTTAAAATCAATAAATAAATAAATTTTGTTGGCCAATCGAAGGCAAAAATTGCCAAAATCAGTTTTTTGACAGATCTAAATCAAAAATAAATTGATTTTTGTTACCAAACGATAACCACATGATGTAGCTTTTCGCGACAAATTTTGCTTTAGCTGCCTGAAATAATGTTTGCCCACCAATAAATTAAAAAAAAAAACATTTTTTTGTTATACAAAGAATGTTTTTATGGGAAAGAACCACAAGGATTAACCAACACAACATTTAAGAACGTTTTCATTACAGAATCACATGAAAGTAGTTTATTTTTGTTTAATTAAATTCAACGTAGAACAATCAACAGAACCATAAACCATTTTCATTTCTAAAAAAAAACAACAAACACCATCTTTTAAATTAGTGGCGCAAAATTTTTGTCGATTTAGTAATATGTTAAAACATTTTTAGTATGATACTATGCTAAAAAGAGGATTTTGCTAATGTTAAACCAGTTTAGTTTCGTACTATTTTCTTAACATTTTACTAAATTTAAAATCACAAAATGGCTACTTTATTTTTTTAGTATCGTACTAAATCCATATGTCTCTTTGACATTTACAAACGTCAAAAAGTTATGTTCGCTTACTTGTTTGCACTATTTTAGGCGTGTTTGTTGTAGTTGTAGTTTATTAAGATAAGAGATTTAGTATGGTGCTATTTAAAAATTTTAAGGGAAATATTAGCAAAGTGCTTTAGTATTAGCAAATTGTTAAGTAGTATCATGCTAAGCCCTTAACATCAGGCTGTTTAAGATTTTGCGCTAGTGTTTTTAAACTGTGTATAAAGCATTTCGTATCGTCACGTTACGTTTAATTAAATTATTAAATAATAATTGAAAATCAGTTAGCTTCAATATTATTTTCTTAAATCGTTTTCAATCGTCCTATTGAATTGGAGAATGATTTCATAATTGCAAAATGATGTAAAGGAATCATGCCACGCTATCGTCTCATTTTCTTCCGCATTGTGAGTTATTCTTCCTCAAAGGCTGATTTCCAATAGCGCATTCGCTTAAGAGAAGCTTACATTTCTTTAACAAGCATTGCGGACTCATCGACATCACAGATGACTTTAAGCGAAAATAAAATGGAACTAGTAATTTCTATCAGACATCAATTAGTTGGAATGTATAAAATTTCAGTTTGGGATAAATAATGGGATATCGAACGATTGGAGTTTTCCTTTTTTATCTCCGAGCAGATCTCTGAGCAGAGCCTGAGTAAACCGATTTAGATCTGAGTAGATCATGGTCAGATATCTCCGATTTAATTTTGAAATAAACTTAAGCGGAGAACTGTCATATATTATTAAAATTGTTTTTATTAAAACTTATTTACCAGCAAATCCAAAGCTTTGGTTTTCCGAATTCATTTTTGTTTTTAATTGGTTTTACTTTAGTGATTATTGTTAAAATTATGAGTAAAGTTAGCCGCGCCCAGCACTTTGCTCCGTTTGATCGGTCATTTTATTCTGCGCTAATGGTTCATGCCCCGATTTAGCTCTGATTTAAAAAAGAAACACGAGTTGAGAGATTAAATGTATCTAAGCTAAAAAAGAAACACAGAACTTTTCTTGACAGCTGAGTTCTTTACTCGGAGCAAAAATAGAAAAACGCCAAATGAGATGCCCGATTGCCAACACGCGCGCAAATGTTTATTTTTTTAAAAAAGAATTTGCTGCTCATTTGCTTCTTTTAAGAACAAGAAGATATTAAATTAATAAATAAAATAGTTAACAAAAAAATACTTACTTATACTTTCGATTATTTCCAAACATTTTTAAACGATACAATTTGTTCAACAACAATATATTACGCTGTATGAAATCTATGATAAATTTGACATTAAACTGCTGTTAAAATAAATTCTTTGAAACAGGTTCATACAATATTCAATTACTTCCAGTCAAGTTTTCGTTCATAAATTGTTGTATGACGGCAAATCACACAACAATTTTGTGAAACAGAAATCATACAGCAGAATTTTGAAAATCATACATATACAGTGTTGTATGATCTGTGAAACAGGGCCCTGATCAATGGGATGACGACGTTGGCGAACAATCCACACCACACCAGACCAGAATATTATCTTCCGAAGGGGTGTGATGTCTTTTCATAACTATAACCCTATTTTACAATTTTCAAGGAAAAATTGCTTTAATCCTTGTATTTAAGGTCGAAGAACACGAATGTACTCGTAGTATAAGATACAACCGCGAACTGTGACCCAAAAAGTCAAAATACACCGGCTATATTTGGTGGGGCCAGGGTCATGATTTATCATGATTTTCATGTTTTTAGACCCAAATCATGTTTTCATGTTTTTGGGTCCAAAATCATGTTTTTTTTTTCTGACAAAAATTTTGTCCCTATAATCGCAAAACCCAAAATGTCCAAACCTACTCTACATAAACACAAACACGAAACTAAAAGCTAAGAGCAGGATGAACACTTCATTTGTAAGTATACCTACTCTTTTTTTTTATTTTCATATAGTGGTGGCGTTCGGTGGCGCATAGTTTTGCTGTGCAATACGTACGTTGTTGTTGTAATACGTGTTAAATAACAAGCCATTAACAGCTGACGACCATGACAACCAATAAAACATATGATTTCCAAATCGAAGCCAAGCTAGCGCTAAATTTCTGGTATACTAAGGTATCGTAGAGAACAGCTGACTACGAAATCAGCTGTCTTTTCAATTGTTGTGAACTTTAATTAGGTACGTGCCTAATACATCATCTTCTTTTGAAACATATGTCGTCTAACTTCCTGATTCATTTAAAATTTATATTTTACCCAACAAATGTATAGGGGTATTCACGATCCGGCGTATCTGGTCTTGTATCATTGTAAAAGTGTAAAAGTGTAGCATTTTTTTGCACTACAACAACAAAATATACTGAATGTCAAAATCTTACACTTTTACACTTTTACAATACCCGAACCCTATTGTAACAGAAAAATACAAGGGTATAAGATTTTTTTAACACAAACTTAGCCTTCTTCAGAACAAATGTGAAACAGATTTTGACATTTGCTTCAGTGTTGCTACAGATTAGTAAAGGTGTGTTCACAGTCTGTTGTAAGAAAATAAAATTTTACACTTTTACAAGACTTGGTACACCAGATCGTGAATACCCCTTATGTTTAATTCACTTTGAGCTGAAGCGTAATCGTAAGCAATTAGTTTTTTTTTCTCTGTTTTGACTTTTGACAGAAATGGTTACCTATTTGGTTTTATACGTTCACAAACGCACAGAATATTTTGCAGCAATGTATCAGAAAGCTGTGCGACACCGAACGCTCCCAGTGCCTTTGAGTGTGAATATATATATGTATGTGAAATGTGCCAACAAAATAATGAAGGCAACATATATTATTTTCAATATTACACTTTATCTACGCACTCTTTCTGCCGCCTCGAGCCTTGCAATATTTTTGACAGCTTAGCTATAACCTGGAGTAACGCAGTGATGATGAGTAAAAGAGATAGATGGGTGAAACTGTTTTTCTTTTCATTTTTCAATTATTAAAAGCGTCAATCGTTCTCTCCTTTTTCAATCCTTTTTATTTTCCTTATACCATTTTGCTTTGAACATTGAGTTCAGCTTCAGCAGTTGCATAAATAAACTGTTAATTTAATATATTCGTCTTAGTCATGATATGGTTTCCAAATTGTCATTTGTTTGTCATTTAACGCGTTTCTAACTACGAGATAGGTCCGTCATGTTTTTTATCCCAAATCATGTTTTAAAACTATGTTTTTTTTTTAGTTTCTTAGTGGCAGCACTGGTTGGGGCACATAAGACGAATGGACAGCAATGTGTAATCCAGATCCAGCCAAGAGAGTCTTGAATCCCATCTCCTGGATTCGAGAAGAGGAGGATGACCGAACATTCGGTTAAGAAACCAATATATTACGGATACCAGGGGCCTAAAACACAATACATAAAGTGCTTGTTGAACAAGTGAAATTCAACAACTTTTAAAATTTGTATAACACTAAATAACAAGTCTAGGAGAACTATAACAATTGTTTTGGCTTCATTCAACAAGTGGGAAATTTCACTATTTCACCGTTTCTGTAACTGCAAATAACAAGAGTTAAAAAAAAGAAAATAAATTCGTTGAAAAGTTGATAAATTTCAACCGACGGTTCCGGACTAGTTCAAAGCCAACAAGTTAGAAATAAACACTTGCAGTAGTGTTAATTAAATGATTACATCATCTTGAGAATTTATTTAGTGTCCTTGAGTTTTGTGATTTTTTTTTGATTCTGTATCGGATAGTGAGGGCCAAGGACAGGCAAAATTGTTCAAGGAAAAATAAACTTTGAAATAGAACCTCAAAAATTTCGTGTGCCAAAGAAGTTGTTGACTATCTTAGTGAAAGTGCCTCCCACAAATTACGTTAACCCACTAATAAAAGTAAAGCACTAAATATAAGGCAGAAAATATTGATCGTCTTACATTGGTTTGGTTTGGAACTGGATTTCAATACCATGTAAGAGCAGATGTTCATAGTGTGCATAAACAGACAGTTTGTCGATGTATCAAAAAAATCACATTTGCAATAAATACTTATTTTTTCTTTCTTCGGAAATTTTAATATTCATCTCGATTGAATTACTTGTTCAACTGATTCAGCAAGTGAAGGGAAATTTTTTCTATTGACAATTGTTACGGTTTTTATTGTGATAGAGAAATGATTTTCACTTGTTGAACAAACATAGTTGAACAAGTAATTGTTGACTAGTTGACTTGTTGTTATGTGTTATAGGCCCCAGAGCTCGTGATCATTATGAATGCAAGCAGCCAAGCGAGTTCTATAATTAAATATGTAAATTATAAATATCTACACGTATATGTATACTCTCATAATTCCGAATCTACGAAAAAAACGCTTTTCTTAACGAAATCACTTTTTACACGTGTGTAGAGCAATGTTATCATTTATTTATTTACAAATATTTATTAGTTAAGTTAAAAGTTATGTTGCTATTGTGGTTGACACAGGTATCAAACTCAATTATCAAATGTCTATTTTTGACGATATTTTCTTAGGTGTATGGCACAATGGAATAATATATAAAATGTTACAGTTTGACTTTCCTTTGTATTTATGTAAAATTGTTCAGAGTTTCTTATCCGGTAGATGTTTTCAGGTGCATGTTAATTGTGGTGTTTCTAAAGTGCTATTTTTTGATTCTGGTGTGCCTCAAGGCTCAGTCCTTGGACCAGCCTTGTACAATATCTACACTTCAGATTTTCCAAATCTTCTGCAATGTGAAGCAGCCATTTTTGCTGATGACACTGCAGTATTTGCGTCGCATGAATTTGCTCTCAACATTGAGACCAATCTTAAAAATGCGATTGAAATACTTGAAAAATATTATAAGAAATGGAAAATTAAGCTGAATGCTGGGAAGTTGCAAGCCATCTTTTTCACACGAAAAAGAAAAGCTTGCTATCTTCCCAGCAGTCAGCTTCAAATAAATGGTAACGCAATAGAATGGGAGCAATCCGTAAAGTATCTCGGGGTTCATCTTGATACGAAACTTACATTTGGCCAACATATTCAAAGCACGCTAAAGAAAATAAGTATTGCAATTAAAATGCTTTACCCTTTTATCAATAGAAAATCTTCTCTCACAAATGACAATAAGATTTTAATTTATAAAGTAATTTTCCAAGCAATACTATTATATGGGTGCCCAATATGGGGCAATGCAGCAACATGCCATATAAAGAAGTTGCAGGTATCACAAAACAAAGTTTTAAAAATGATGTTAAATCTGCCCTGGCATAATTCAACCCTTGATCTCCACAGAAGGGCGAATGTTGAATTGGTTCTTGAAAGGATTCGAAAACTAACAATTAATTTTAATAATAGCTGTGATAGTTCTGAGAATTCTCTCATAAACCAGCTTAATTCTTAATCTGTGATATTTCTGTGTAAATTTTTATTGCGTTTGCTTTCATCAATGAAATATATATTATTTATTTATTTACTAATTTATTTATTTATTCATTCATTATTATTTATTTATTTGTTTATTTATTTATTTATTTCTTTATTTATTTTATTATTTATTTATTTAGTTATTAATTTATTTATTAAACTATTTATTTATTCACTTTTTCATTTATTTGTATAAAACTTTTTGTTTTCGTTAATTGTTTTTTCGTTAATTTATAGTTTGAATTATTATACTATATTTACTTTTTTTTTTTTGTTTAAATGAAGGTTTTTTTTTCGTATTTTCCTTCGATAATATATTTTTTCATTATTTATATTTAATGATTCTATTATATACAAGAAAATGTTTCAGTAGAAAGATATTGTATCAAATCTCTGAATTGTAAAATGTGCGTTCACAGACTTTTTTTTTGAAAACATTATTACGAAATAAAGATAAGATAAGAAATCTATAAGCATTTATTAGAAGAAAACGCAAACATAATATTAACATATTATTCTGGTTTTGTTTTTGTGGACATCGATCAAAAAATATTGCGTCTTAGAAAGTACGATAACATCTAACTGATAAGCACAACTATCCTGCACGGGGGAAACGCATTTTGGACTAAAGGTGACAAAAATCTTCAATTGGCTCAAATCTAAACGTAATTTTCAATAGTCGAAGTGTCCTTGAAAATACTTATTTAAAAAAATAATCATATTTGCTTATGATTTTCAGATTTATCTATTGAAAGAAATATTTAATTTAGTTTCTTATAATCGATAATTTTATTTTTAATAAATTTCTTAGCATTCAAGCCAACACATTCAAATTTTTAACGACAATAAATTTGCAAATGGAATTAACTATCAGCTACGCAACCACAATCGTCTTCTTCCGTCGGTGGTGTGACGCGTCGCCTAATCCCTCTATATTTCGGTTTCGGAGTAGAGTTTTGGAAAACAGGAAATTTATTAAAGGCGTGGCAATTTCCGAATGTTTCCCCGCCTTTATTCGGGGTTGCTAAACTCGTTTCTACACTTTGAAATGACAAGAAAATAAAAATACTGCCAATATAGGATAAAATTTAGTGCGTAGCAGTATTGGTGATGACGTCGTCATACAGTAAAAATCACACGCGTGCGCTAGTTTTTAAAAATGGGATGGATGAGTATTAGGTACCTATATGAGATTTCAAAGCAGATAACGCAGAGATACTTACCTATTATAATGGAAGAAATATACCAATTGCAAAAATAATTTCGGCTTGGTTGTTTTATAGAACAGTTGAATTTCAAATTTGGAAATGTGTTTGGTTTATTGTTAGGTTAAAATGTAAAAGGAGTAGGTAACTTTTTCGTTTGTAGTTTTTTTCTTGTAACATATATTAGCCAACAATCTAGTTTCTAGTGGCATGTAAATATTTAAAAATAATTTTAAGATGTAGGTCAATTGAATTAAAATCGTTTAATTGTTGTTTCAAATGACGTGTTGATTTAAGAATTTGTCAAAGATTAATCGAAATATTAAAATAATCAAAATTTGAATCTAATTCGCAAACAGATTCAAAAGAATTGTAAGTGATTTGTGTAAAATGAATTTATTTGGTCAGATCAGAAGAATAAATAGTTCTGTGAAAACAAGTCGCAAGGCAATGACTTGGACTTGGACAAACCTAATGAACTTATATTTCGCGTTTGTCAAAAGAAAAAAAAATAACGTGGCACTGTATTTTATGTTTTGAAATTGCTAATTTGTTTTAATGTGTAACATTCTTAGCAATTTTTACATTATAATATTTACATTAATTTATTATCTCTTCTTTTCCAAATTTCCGGCATAAGTTTAAGAATTAAATTGGAAAGGAAAGTAGATTACAAGTTCAGGGTGGCCCACAACTCGTGCTACAATAAGAAATTTAAATAACTTTTATTTTAATCGATGTATTTCATTAATTTTTTTTATTGGATTAAAAATAAAATTTTATTTTAAATAACTAATGGTTTTTAAAGATGATAGACCGCAAATGACTTCCACACTCATCCACGCATATGCGGCACCTGATCAGAAAATTGTTCATTGAGTTAAAATTGGGATCGCCTCAATTATTGCCTTAATGGACTGCTTCAATTCAGTCAAATTCCTGGGTTTCATTTTGTACATTTCCTGCTTGACATAACCCCATAAAAAAAAGTCTGGTGCAGTCAGGTCAGGTGACCTTGGGGGCCAGCGGAAAGTGCAGTTTCTGGATATCAATTTGTTTGGGAATTTTCGTTGGAGATCCGCCATAACTTGTGTGTCTACGTGTGCACTTGCTCCATCTTGTTGAAACCAAATCCTGCTGAAAGGGATACGTCTTCGGCGAAGTTCTGGGTAAAAAAACTCCTTCAACATCTTTAAATAACGGTCCCCAATGAGAGTTTGTGTTACACCGTTTTCTTCAAAGAAGTATGGCCCGACAATACACCTTGATGAAACTGCGCACCACACAGTGACTCGTTCTGGGTGAAGTTCCGTCTCATGGAGCATTTCTGGATTAGATTCACTCCATATACTGCAATTTTGCTTGTTAACATTGCCGTTTAAGTCAAAATCGGCCTCATCAGACCTGAACAAACAATTTATCAATGTGTTGTCTTCTTCGGCCATTGCAATAATTTTTCGGCAAAATTCCAGTCGAACAGGCAAATCCTGAGGGTTTAACTTGCTTGTAATTTGGACTTTGTTCCTATGATGTTCATGATGACTTAACAGGCTAAAGTCATCATGAAGTATCCGTTGTAATGACTGTCTGCTAACTCCAATTTGGCCCGATAAGTTTCGAGTCGAAACACCTGGATTTGCCCTATTGACGATGCAACAGCCACAATTGTATCCTGAACCCGAACATTGGGATCTCGATGATACGGCCTTCGTTCCATGCTTCCAGATTCGGCAAACATGTTCACGAGCCTCATAATGGTCCATCTACTCGGGGGAGTACCGCCAAACTCCAGCCTAAATTCCCTTTGGACGGAAATGACGGACTGCAAAGAATGGTACCGCTGCACTATCCAAATCCTTTTTTCAGTATCTCAAGCATTCATTTTGATAAATCTAAATAGTAGCCTATAAAATAAAAAAAAATAAGCCGATTACTCACACTGAGAAAAAGTTATTACGTTTTATTTTTGTAGCACGATTCGTAGCCCACCCTGTATTCCATGTGAAACATTCCTATGACCATTCCATTTAAAATTCTACAAATTGCATATTAGAATTTTAGGTATTTATTTATTTTTAGTATTTTTATAAGAGTTATTTTATTTATCCAAGTATTTCCATCTCCTTAAATAAAAGACAAATGTCACCACAGTTTTCGTTAAATATAAATGACTTTCAAATATGGATATTTAGATTTTCACATCCATGTTTTTTTGTCTATTGTTAATTTGTCTAACTTAACTTGTTCTTTTCTTTTTAGATAATAAAGATAAATCGCCATTTATCAAAAAGGCTAATGTCTTATAGTAACAACACACTGTTCACATGGTGCTTTTAGGATTCCCAGGTTCCAATTTAGTCAATCCGTCAATGAAATGCAAAATCTGCAAAAAACATTGGTGATGTCCTTCAGAAAAAATATAGGGGAACCCGGGATAGTCAATTCCAAGCAGCTCATATGGACATCAACTTGAAAAATTTTTTGTCGAGACTTGAACATACATCTGAACTAAATCCAACTGGCTCCAGAACTGGTCTGTTTTCTGATGGTTCAGCTGAAAATGTTGTAATGGTTCCACGTCCACAGAAAGTATAATAATTTGGTGCGAATTGCTGGCCGATCGACGGACGGAATTATCCATTTCAACTGTCCGTATACTTCTTGAAAAAACTAACATGACATGACTGTAATACTCCAACTAAGATGGTCCTCGCACAAGTACATACGAAATCCTTTTGATCCAAATGAGATGATATGGATTTAATATACATGTGAATCCAAAAGACGGCTCTAAGTGCCACACAGCTTATACTAGCGATTTGAAGATCGGATTATATTACGCATAGTAGCGGCATGAACTGTCAAACGAGATCCAGTGATTTGACCGAAAATTTAGGTTGGACAATTTGCCTGTCATCGAAAATTGTGGACTTATCAAAAATGTGTGCCAAACAAGAAAGATATTCCTTGTGGTCATAATGTAATTGATAATCCTTTTAAATAAATAACCAAACCTTAAGAGAAATTATTTTATTTTATTGTCTAATTGTTGGGAACAGTCAAACTTGCGTTCTACATACCATCCACGCTTCAACCAAGAAACAAAAATCAAACTATCAATTTACATTTGTCACGAATACAAAAAGAAGTCATATGCACGAAATGTCAAAATGGACGAATACTCGTTAATTTCTTGGTCGCTCTCATGTGAATAATCCTTTGCCAAGTAGTCAAGTACGGATAAAATATTATTTCTTATACAATTTTTTTGCAGAACATCTCGGCTTTTTTCCCGACCAGTATTCTCGTATACACAATTCAACGCATTCAAATTTTCGTTTCGAAATTTTACATGCATTTTTCCAAGACAATGTCCGAATCATTAGCTTTGTTCAGTGACTTGTTCTGAACTGTACTGGACAGAGAAGTAGCTTATAGCTTATTGCTGACAGTGAGAATTTTATGTTCTGATTTGTTGTTTATGTCCTTCGATTTGTTGTTCAGTGAATTGTTCTAGAACAAATTGGAAAAGAAATGAATAGAATTTGTGTTCTGGCATTTAAGAACAGAATTTTGAGAATTATCAAAATTATTTGTTTTTTTTTTCTGTTTTGCTTAATTTTAGTTTGTGGTTAAAATTAATTGACTCCTCTTTTGTTTTAATAATTATTTATTAGTTATAAAATTAAAAATGTTATCAACAAGAAAAAATTGTATACGGTTTTGTTTGTTATTGTTTTGACAACTGACGTTTAATTGACTGTTCTGTCGTATGCTGTTGTGTTCTGATCTTTTATTCAGTGAACGCAGCTATGATTTAGCTTGACAATTTGTGGTTTTCAATGTACATCTTGGTTTTTATGACCAAATAAGCATTATTCCCTATTTACTAATTGCAATATTAAAATATACTTCGATGGTTTGTGAAAAAATGATTGAACACAAATATGTGTGTTCCAAGGCTTAAATCTATTCAACTGCTGATTTCAATTTGTCAGTGGCGTAGTTATTGCTTTATGGAATAAAAGTAAATATTTTTGATATTTTTTGTTGGTCTTTTATTATTGGGTTTATATAGATTAAAAGGAAATTATAAATAAGGAAATATCAAATGAATTTTAAAAGCAACAAGAATTTAGCTGACAAAATTGAGAAATGGTATAAATAGTCTGTAAAAACAATATGTTTGTTTTCGAAGATCGCTATGTTTATATTTTATTGATATTAATAAAACATTCAAACTTGCGTTACCTATATATGAACATAAAAGATGCGTTTTTCTACAAATCCCGGGGAAATTAGATGAATAAAACGTTAATGGGCTTAGTGAGAAAGATTGGCAGCGGTGAACATTTGAAAGAATGAAAATAATGAAAACGAATTTGGTCCTCTCCAAAAGCTAAGTCGGAGAATTCTTTGGCCTTAAGCTAAGCATTAGTTTAATTAGTTGTTATTGGATTTAACACGCAAATTGTTAATCTCAGTGGTCGTTTTTACTTGCGATTATAGGTACTATAAGGCAAGTTATGCATTTGTCGAAAAAAAAAGTTTTGAGATAAAATCAAACATGAAATTACGATGATAGCGAAGACGAAAATTAGATGGTCTAAGAATTCTGTCTGTCTGTATGCCTCTCTGTCTGTATGTTTGTACGTATAGACACCTACAGCCCAAATGGGTGGGCCCAATGGCTTCAAACTTGGTATATATAGAGTTTTTTTTAGGTATTGTACAGAGGGGAAATTGAAATTTTTTTTAACTAAAAACATAACGGTTCCTGCCATATAAACGTTATGTTAAAGCCTATTTTTCTCGGAAACGGTTCTAAATATTTTGATAAAAAAAAAGGCTCGACCGATTCTTTCGAAATTTCACACATATACATATATAGGTTTAGGTTGCCAATTTATACTGTGTACCAATATTTCTAATTGATATTTTTTTTTGTATTTTTAAAGCATTTAAAAACAATTGAAATAATTATTTTTTCAAAAATTATAGTTACATATATGTAATTTGCTGATTTTGAATTTTTTTTTTAATTTTTTTCAAAAAGTTTTAAAAAAAACTTTTTTTCTCAAAAACCGCTCCACAGATTTTAAAAATTTTTTTCTCATAAATTCAGATTCACACAAGAAATGAAGTTTCTTGAGCTGAAATTAGGTTAAGTATTTATTTCAGAATTTTGAATTATTTTTTCTTTGACTAGCCGATTTAATCTTTTGTTTTTAGGTTTACATTATTTAATATTTAAGATATTACCAATTTTGTTTTTAGAAAAAAATTAAAGAAACTTTGTATATAAAAAATAAAGTATTTAGATTTTAAATAGAAATCTTTTCCATGCGATGTGATCGAACATTTTATTTTTCCTCTAACTTCCACGGGGCTTAGAAAAAAAAAACGCTTGCTTGACGATTTAAGACTTGAGTCGTACTGACCCAAAGGAAGAAACTGCGGAGGAAAATTTCCAGGAAAAATGGAAGTGCAAAAGATCCGGTGTTTTCTTTTTTATTATTTACATTGTATTTAAAATATTTGTGAACGGTTGGAAAAGTGTGCTTATTCAACTACTTTTCATTTCGTTCTAATTCAAACAGATTTAAGGTAATTTGTGAATCAGTGGAAATTTTACTGATTTTTGTGAGTTAAACGAGTTAACTCCGTTCTGCTGCTCAGTTTTAATTATGTTTACTTTACTGTAAAAGCGAAATGCCACCAGACACTTTAATCAATGCTGTTTCATTGGAACAAATCGACATTCTTATACTACAGTTATTTGAATTATATTTAATAGAATTTTTGAATGCAAAATTTGAATTGACCAAATTACATGAAGCAGCATGTGAATGCTCGGAGTTATTATTTTCATTAAATTAACGAATTTGAGCTAAACTAATTTCGCCGTGAAGCTCGAGGTTATAAAATTTTCTTTAACTCAACGGGAAACTTATAGCAAGTTAAAATAAGTACATAATTGTTATAAAAACAATCGTGAACATTAATATCATAATTGAAGATAATTAATATTTTCTCTACTTAACATTTTCTTAGATGCGATACTGTTCCCATTTAAATTTTGTTTATCTTTACACCTTCAAAATTTGTTTTAAGACAAAAAATGTAGACATAAAATTTATTTTAGCTTGAACTGCATAACTGACATTATCTGATAAGACTGAGAACATACTTCATCTGTAAATTTATGCGTTTGATAATTATTGCCTAAAATTTTCTTAATAGTAAATTTAACGTTAATATAAACATTTATAACTGCAGTTAAACGGACTCTACTGTGTATCTACGAGAATATTGTTAATGATAAGAGTGCGATATCAATTGTCTGTTTTGTTTGAGTTGACCACATTAAGACCACACAACGACGGCAAAATCTGACATTATTTACATAACGGCTAAACACACCTATCGCATTTCACAACATCTCTTCCAGTGGAACAATAATATTACTTTTATTGGCCGCATTCAAAATAAGAATCTCTTTTATTCTCCATCATATCAGCCTCCAAGTGTTCATCTCCAGACATTCTGTCGCCATAGCAACCGAACAAATAAAACATTCTTAGATAAGAAGATACAAATTAAAATATTGGAAGTCTTTAAGAGCTATATGCGAGATACTATAATGATGTCCATGTTGGAAAGGAAAATTGAATCCAATCCAACCAAAGTGGTGACAAGATCAACCGCTTCGCCTCGTTAATTTCGAAAATTTTTATCCTGTGAGTCGTTTTTTATTCCGATTTGTTTCTGGCTGCCGATTACCTTCTAAGATGAGCCTACCCAGTCTGTGTTCGGTTAAGGCTTTGTCAAATGTCGTATATATAAAATGAGTGCTAGGATATTGGGTCTGATGAAGTTGCATTTCGGGATTCGATTTTTATTATTTTAACAGTTTTTTTTGTCTGACGTTGGTCCCATCGACATCGACAGAGCCAAATCTTATAGTGTGTTATGTGTTTATTTAGGACAAAGGCAGGAAATTGCTTATTTCAATGGGAAATTGAATTCTTGATGCTACTATATATGAATGAATATGAAGCACACTGGAAACGGAAAGGCGACAGTCACATTGTCAAATGGTAGCCATATCGTCGAGAGGCTGCAATTGTTGACATCTTGTAGCAAAGGGAGGGAGCGACGATTTGCAGTAAAACGGTCAGGCGAGTTATAGTATACAAATTTTTACATATATTCTTGGCTGCGGTTGGTTCAACTTTAAGTATTTGAATTATATAAACAGAAAATACAGTAGAGAATTTAATTTCAAAATACATAACACATTGGGATAAATGAGATAAGGGAGCAATGCTGTTAATAACACATATGGGGATTTATGTTGAAGAGTAAAAAAAATACACTTTATTAGCATACCCAATTTCGTTGTTGTAAATATTGGTAAACATTTTTACATAAAACCATTTTTTTAAAACCTTTTTTTACATTTAATATTTAAAACTTATTTTTCTGTCGGGCTCGCAAAGAAACAAATTTGATTAAAGAAATGATTTATAAAAAATTAACAACAACAAACGATTATATTTCTAGAAATAAAGTGGGTGGAGGTGGAGGAGATGGAGATGGAGACACAAATATTATGAAGAAATCTTTGAATGAGTTTAGAATGGTAAAAAAATATTTTATATTAGAAACAAATATTGGAGTTGCTTTTTCCAAAATCAACTAAAGGTAAATGGTTAAAGTTCCAAATTTGAAATAGATGACATCTTAATTTGGTGTTGAAGACTTTCAACGAGGACTTTAAATTGTTTTCTTGCCAAAATATCTTTTTGTCATTCCCTATAATAAGTTCATTAATGAAGGGAAAGGGTACCTTTTAATAATATTTTCTTTGAAAAAAATTTCTATTAATTAATTAAAATTTCGGTTAATTTGATTTTTTTTCTTGAAAACTGAAAACTTTCGAAAACGACTCAATAGATTTCTTCGAAACTTCGTAGTTCGTGTTTTTTGACATTATCTTAAATGTACCTAAAAAACTGTTTTTCTAAAATAAAAAACAATAGTACCTCCCATACAAATGTTAAAAAACCGTTAAGAAAAAAATGTATTTCTCAGTCTGTCAGTCTGTCTGAATGTATGTATGAATAGACACCTACATCCCAAACGGGTGCGCCGAATTGCTTCAAACTTGGTATATAGAGTTTTAAGGTATTGTATAGAGGGGAAATTGAAATTTTGTTTAGCTCAAGAAATAACGCTACCTGCAATATAACCGTTAGGTTCAAACCTATTTTTCTCGGAAACGGCTCTAACGATTTTGATAAAAAAAAACAGTGCGGCTTTTTAGCTACGACCGATCATTTGGTTGAAAAAAAAATTTGAAAAATGTCTAAAAACGGTACTTTCGATAGGACCGTTTTCTTACTATCGACTATCTCACATACATAGGTTTAGGTTGCCCAAATTATATCGCGTACCAATATTTTTAATATATATTATTTTTGTATTTTTAAAATCATTTTTAAGAAAAAAATTTAAAAAAATTATATTTCGAAAACTGCTCATTACATTTTTTTTCAAAAATTATATTTGTATGTATTTTCTGAATACCTATGAATTGGCGCTTTTGAATTTTTTAAAAAATGTTTTCAAAAAGTTAAAAAAAAACTTTTTTCTCAAAAACCGCTCCACAGATTAAAATTTTTTTTTTTGTAAATTCAAATTTATCCAAGAAATGAAATGACGTACCTTTTTTTTAGCTCAAATAAGTTTAAGTATTTATTTCAGAATTTTGATTTATTTTCTTTAATTAAACCGATTTAATCTTTTGTTTTAAAGTTTATATTATTAAATATTTAATATTGTCATACCAATTTATTTTAGAACAAAATTTAAAAAAAATTGTATATGTATATACAAAATTGAGTTAAAAATGACTTTGAAAATATATTTAGATTTTTAATAGAAATCTTTTGCGTACGATGTGATCGAACATAAGAGCAAGTTTGTGCGATACATTCGTGCATTTTATTTTAAAAAAATGCTCCCTAAAATTGTTAATTAAACTGAATACTAAAATTTTCAAAAAAAAGTTTTTAGATTTTCAAAAAATAAATACAAATTTTTTTTTTTTTTTAAATCGATTTTTCAAAAACCAGTCACAGAATTTTTTTGAAATTTGAATTTTATATGTATATTAATAATATCAAGGTGTTTTTTATAATACAATTCTAAATACTACTGAAATTATTCAGCCAAGTAGAAGACTTAGCATTATATTTAATTGGACTTGTTGAATTATTGATTCAAAATAGCTTTTAACGACCTTAAGTCCACAAAATTTGCGTTTCATCCCGGCGATCTCACTTGGAATCATCAGTTGGCTAGTCAGCGCCTTATCAAATTCAAATTGCATCTTTGTTTTCCTTCAAGCTATAATGATGACTAAGCAATATAAGAAAATTCAAGGATGTGTATTATCCATTTATTTCTACCTTATTATTATTCCCTTTTTACGAATTTGTGTACGTCACTGAATACTGAATACAATGTAGGCCCTCATACATTCATATATACATATATAACTCTAAGAATCACATGGATCTTATGTATCCATATTACACATAAATTATAAAGTTATATGCCTATAGCTACCTACCCACCTATATTCTTCATTTTCATAATTATATGTACATCTTTACCTGCATAGGATAACTAGACCTAACTAACTACACCTCAATGGGTACGACCCAGCCGTGCATTTCATTTTTAAATCAATTACACACAACTTAAATTAGAAATTGTTACACTTAGAAGTGATAACATGATTAAAAGCACAAACCGTAAATACGACGAGGTTCTGAAGCGCAAGGATCTCGTTAAATACAAAAACGTTCGTAACTGTGCACTCACCGTTAAATCATTGTTCGGGTATTCGAAATACAGAAATATGTTTGTTAGCGAATGGCTTGTTTTTTTTTAATTCATTTTTATTTCATATTAACTTATAACTATCTTAAAGCTAGACAAAAATGTTTAAAACTAGCCTAATTATCAATTACTTACAACTAATTTACTGGCCCTCTACGGGCGCTCTAAACTACTGGCTTGTACTAAAGATTAGATAACCAACTAGATTTCAACAAGTTATATACACATGTGTACAGAAAGTGTCACATTAAGTTTGCTGTTTTTGGCATTGTTTTCTTCTTTGTTTTTATTGTACCTACATATATCATAATCTCATAATAAATAAAAAGTGGTGTAAAGTAAGTCACATGATAGCGCATCTCCTTGTCTGAACCCTGTACACGTCTGGAAAAGCTCAGATGAGCTGTTTCCCATTTGCACGTTGCACCGCGTATTTTGTAACTTCATGCGACAAAGCTGGATCAGGTTTTTCGGGAGCCCGAGTTCCGACATCGCCAATAGAAGCTCTTGGCGACTTACGCTATCATTTGCGTCTTTGAAGTCGATGAAAAGATGATGCGTCTCGACTTGAAATTCGTTGGTCTTTTCCAGGATTTGCCTCAATGTGAAGATTTGGTCTATCGTTGATCTGCCTGGCCTGAAGCCATACTGGCACGTGCTGATGATAGTGTTGCAGAATGGTCTTAGACGCTCACATAGTACGTTATATAGGATCTTGTAGGCAACATTAAGTAGGGCTATGCCTGTGTAGTTTTCGCAGGACATAGGATGGGCTTTCTTGTAGATTGGGCATATGGATCTATTTGGACAGTCGTCGGGAATGCTTTCCTTCTCCCACACTTGGTTGATGAGCTGGTGCATGCGCCCTACCAGGACATCTCCTCCATACTTGAAGAGTTCCGCAGGTAGGCCATCCGAGCTCGTGGATATGGCTTTCTTAACCTCTTCAGTACTGGGCGCTGGGACTGGTTCCTCATTGACTGATCTCATGCTTCTTTGTTCTCCTGGTGCTTTATCTACATAATGCCCATTAAGCAGTTGCTGGAAGTGCTGCTTAAATACGTCTACAATTCCCTGTGCTTCGGTGACTATGTTCCATTCGCTATTCCGAAGAGCATGCGTGACAGTCCTATAACCAGATGCCAGTTGCTTCGCTATTTTGTAGAACCGGTGGGTGTTGGTGGCGGTGCAAGGTTCCTCGAGACACCTGAGCTGAGAGGGTTTTTACTCTATAATAAAAGAAAAAAATTGTGTTATTGGGTACATAAATTAAAAAAAAAAAACATCGCTTAGCCTTGCTTCGTGTCGGACTTTAAATCAATACGGCAAAAGCATAAAGGATCAGCCTTGGAACTTCCTAATCTACCCAAGTTGATATTTCAGAACAACAAAGAAAGATGTTATAGTGTTTTTTAATATAGTGTTTTTAATGAATGCTGTCGAAAATATGGAGAAACAACTCTATAAGCCTAAAGACCAAGCTACGACTGTTCCACTCCAATGTTGAGTCCATGCTTCTTTTTGTGTGCAGCACTTCGAAATTTACACCCACTAAAACATCTTGAGGATTTTCTGGCAACCTAACTGTATCTCCAATGATGAACTTCATGCGAGGACATGTCAGGAATCCATCGACTCTATATAATACGAAAACTAAAATGGCAGTGGATTGGACATACGCTTCGAAAAGGTCACGAGTGCATTGCAAGTCTGGCGATGCAATGGAACCCCCTCACGCAGGTAGACGTATGGGTCGACCTAGAAGTACTTGGGGAAGAACGGTCGAAAAGGAATCAGCACAACTGGGGAAGAGTTGGAGAGAGCTGAGGTACATCTCCAGAAACCATACACGATGGCGCGTAGGAGTAGTGGAGGCCCTATGCCCCGCAAGATGAACCCCACGGACATATCAGGTCGAAGTACCTAAGTAAGTAAATAATAAGTACAAGCGGGCACTTGGAAAACTTTTAAGGTTTCTGTATGCATAATTAGTTCTCCGGTGTAACTGAAATTATTAAAAAAGATAAAGGATTCGAGTGTTAGTACCATTCTATTATGTACATACACTATAAATCTACATGCAGGAACATAAGCCCCCCATTCATTATCATTTTCAATAATTCTTCTTGATTAATTGTTGAAATATTTACTTTTAAAAAAATGTTGGAAAAGCAATGTTTTCCCAAAAATTTATATCCGTACAAATTTCATTGATAAATAAATATATCAATACCCGCATTGAAAACTTAATTTACATTCAATTGGGCGATATCAAGTCTAGAGGTGAACTATCTTCTCGCCGTTCACCTAATCCAATCCCCAAAACAGGGCAGCATATCCATTCACAGCTTTCTCACATTCATATCTGTTTACCACATAAATAAACAGTTTTCCTCAGAGCAAACATCCAACCGATTACGATAACCATATCCATATAAGATACAGATACTATTGTGAATTTTTAAATTTATTTTCGTAGGTATATCGAATAAATTAAATCTGGTTATCTGAATTGAAATCTGTTCGAAAATATACTGCGCCCCCTGCGGTGACTAAGTGTCATTACTAAATCATTCATGGCGGTCTTGATGAGTAGTGTGGCCCAGATAAAGGTGAGAACAAGATCCTCGCCTGGATTTCTAGCTAATGAACATTTAATTACTTCACACCCGAAGATTCTTTTTTCGATTAAGTACCTAATTCCCGAATTTTAGCTGATGAAGATGGAAATGGAGCTCCTGGCGTTATAGCTTCCGATATTCATTACCAAAAGCAATAAATTCGCCTATTTGATTGGTAGTGAAACGAAAATTTATATTTTACGGATGAGTATACTAAAGAGATGATTATTTGCTGAGTTTTCGTATATTTGCTCAGTAGGATAAATCGTAATTTAATACATTTTGAATTCGAGACGCAGTTATTCTGAACTTTATTGATGGGAGATAATCAGTTAATTTATTGCTAAATAGATTGCATATACAAAAATGGTTTACGTGCACAAAGTGTTTGATTCAGATGGATCTGAAAATAAAGTAATTATTTTATACATTTTTCTGAAGACTTTTTGATTGAGTTCTTATGTTGTGAAATTTTGAATGAACTTGTACCATAAGGCCAAGTCTATGGAATAGATCCATAGGTTTTTTTTGTCACGAGGATTAAGTCGACCGTCTTCATTAGACTCCAGTATATATTCAATTTAATTGAAGCACAATATTCCTTCAACTGAGAGCGAACCAGAAGAATATTTTACTCGCATCCCGCTTAAAACATATTTGTTTCACATTAATCAAATTAAGCATAAAAACGTTAGACCTTGAAAGAGAATAATTAAAGACCAGTATAATAATTTATCTGTTCCATATCCATTTTAGGGATGGCTAAATTTTGACAGTTCATGGCAGCCATGTTGTTAATTTTCCAGATTTATTTTTTAAACGACATAAAAGATAAATCACATTGGCATTTTATATTTTTCTATATGAACAGGTTCTGGAAAAGTAATTCGACAGCTTCGTTATCTCACGCAGAGTCGATGCAACGCACGTGAACTGGTTACCGACATCTTGCGAATTGAAACCGTTATAGATTTGTTCTCGTAGAATTTCCTTATTTCGCAATGTTACAAACATAATACATACATATGTCAATAGAGCCCTACACACGAGCAATTTTTATTGTCAATTTTCATTGAACAAGTAATTGTTAAATGAATATTGATCATTTCTATGTTCGTTAATGTAATTGTCAATGAACATTGAAGACATTGAAGGGAATCAAAATCGATTTGGTTTTCTTCAATGTCCTCAATGTTTAATGACAATTTTTTGATCGTGTGGTGGCACCTTCAATTTTTATGTCAACGTTGAATTCTCGTTTGTATACTAAAATAAAACAACACAATTAAAACTGACTGACTTGCTTATAAAAACAAAAGCCAGCTTCAAATCATAGTTGTTTGCAGCTAATTCAATTAATAGAAGTTCGTCCACATTTTGGAAAAATGTTATCATATCAATGTTGAGGCTTATGAAATGTCAATATTTATTGATACGTGTGGTGTCAATTTTTCTTCAATTTTTTTCTTAAATCAAAAAATTTATTGACAGAAAATTCTTTCAATGAAAATTGACAATATACTTGATCGTGTGTAGGGCACTAATGAGCATCCAATTTCCGATCTCTTCAAGTTCAACATAACCCGTGCTATCGCTCATATTTTCGCTCCGAACTATACGCCAGAATCATCGAAATTATAGAAGGCCCACCGCACCGCCAAATAAAACAAATCACCCACTTGTAACCGCAATAGGGATTGGACGAAGAAAACTACGCGGTGAATGAGTGACGACATTACCCACATAATAAAATTGAAGTTTACATACAAACTATCGATAACAAAAAGTTATTTCGCGTCAGTAGGTAAAACTGTTTTATCTGGAATGAGAGTTAAGCGCCGAGGCAGTACTGATTTCGATAAGAAGAGAACACATTCATATACATAAACGTCAAACTTGACAGTTGCCATTGTTGGTATCTCACTTAAGCAACCACATTAAAATTCAGAATCGTCACAATACAAAAAAAAATGTCCAGTTGGGATCCCGGATCGGAGAGATATTCCGGATTGTAATAATAATAATAATAATAATTTTAACTATGTGCCTGTAAGACCTAAGGTCTTTCCTTCTAACTTATGCCGTGCAAGCGCAAATTACCATTACATCCATTATAATTGACTGTTTCTTGCGATTTACAAGCAGGCGGCATCATCGGTATTTATTTCTTTCTAAATGAGGAAGGAGCTGGCCTTTCGGTCAATGGAGAGTGCTATCGAGCCATGCTAACTGATTTTTTGTTTTCAAAAGTTAATTAGCTAAGTAACCACAACATTTCGGTTCAACAAAACGACGCGGTCTTGCCATACAACAATCTTAACCATAAATTAATTGTAATATCATTATAATTGATAATAATAATATAAAATTCATTCCAACAACATTTCTGTCTTGTATTATTACTTAAAGTTCACAAGTTTATTGAAAAAATGTTATTTTTGAATTATTTTTTAATAAAGACTAAGTTGTTAAAAAAAATCAAAAAGTACAATTCAATACATTTTTCTTAACTTTTGATACACGAAAGACGAGTTTTGATCCCTGATTCTAACATATTTTTCTATTTAATAGAGCACCATTTCATCTTGAAACAGTAATTTGTTCATCTGACCCAGTCCCGGGAGAATCGACTTAGATTTACATTTAATTCATATCAATAACAGTTTCCTCCAAAATGATGAAATTTTATGGAAAATTAAATCCATTTGGTCTACCGTCAGTTACAGAGCAATAATTTCTATTTTTTTTTTGTTTGCATTTGATGCATACATAAGAATATCATATTTAAAATACAAGTCAATTTATAAATGTACAAATAAAATTTACTCTTGGCTATTTTTTGTCAGTTACGCTCAGGAGAGAGCCAATACGTTTTTTACTTCCAGTTTAACATTTTACTTGCATAGTACCTACATATATCTATGGGGCAAATTTTGCATTTGGAATAACATCGAACTCGAGATTTTAATCAAAGTTGACACTATGTTGATTATTGACACCAAAAAGTGGGATACCGAATTCCATTTGTCTGTAGGCGATCTACAGCCTAAACCCTGAAGCGATTTTCTTCAAACTTAGAATTTGGAATTGTTTTTTCAGCTCCAAAATTAATAATATCTGCCATACAATTTTTTCTACCATCTTAATTATCTCGAAAATTACTTTAACATTTTAATTTAAAAAATTTGAGCACTATAGGTATAGTCCACAAATTGGTTCAAAAGTTTTTGTTTACATATTTTCTGTTACCTGCCATACAACCAATTTTTTTTATTTGGACTTTCTCATATACGTCAAAATTTTTATACGAGATGTCCTTCGAATTATTTTTATTTTTTTGGATTTTTGAAAAGAAAAATAATATTTTTCTTGTTTTTGAAAATTCAATATTTCGAAAACATATGGACGAGTTTTTTTGAAATTAGGTTTTTAAATTTTAAATTGCCATACTAATATTTTTTTTTTAGAAAAAATGATAAAAAATAAGTAAAAAAACGACTTTAAAAATAAATAAAAGATTTTTTTTTTATTAAACAGGCTTACAGATCATTAATTTCGAAATTAAAAATATTTTTTTAGCAGTTTTTACCAAGAATAGGCCTAGGTTTGTTTCTAAACTTGTGCATACGATATGATCAAACATAAGAGCAAGTACGTGTGATCCAGCCGTGATTTTTTTTTTATTGCTGACGATCTTGACATTTTTGGGTAAAGGTCTTTACTTTATTCAATAAAAAAACCTATTAGCACAATTCAGAATTTATCAACTATTCATCAATAATTAGACCTGATCCGCACTCTGCCGAAAACTGCTAATTGGCACCAATTTCTGCCAATTCATTTTCAATAGACCTAAAAATTTGGTAGTTTTAAGCAGAAGAGAGCGTTCTTGAGAGATTAGAATATTTCCCTCTCCTGACAATTTCTTTCCAATTGCTTCCCAGTAAATTTTTGTAGGCAGAAAATTGCGGGCTAAAAATTGTACATTGTAAGGTTGACATTTGTCATAAAAGAAAAAAAAAAACCTCTCGTGGTTGTTGTAGGTTGTAGATTTGTTGAACAAATAAATTAATTTAGGAGAACTAAAGTACAAAATTATTAGTTGCAAGAGACAAAATTGTGAATTTTAAACAAACAAAACAAATATTGCGCTAATGTCGTTTAAGAATAGTAAAAGTTTGACTCAAGCCTTTCCAAACTTTTTCGGTCTTTATTTCTCTATGAGACCATTCCCACTCTTCAAAATTTGATATGCTGGCAATTTCTGCCAAAAAAAGTCTGAATCAGACCTATTGACTTCACATTACTGACTGAACAATTTAGTTAATAAATTTACAATCAACATTTCTTTGTTGACAATCGGAATAAGGTAGATTCTTTGTATTGACCGAACATTTTAGCTCGCGGATTAAGTTCTGTTCTATGGTTAAGAAAAATCGTGGAGGAATATCTATGCAGGGTATCACGACAATCGTATACTTTCTCTATATGCTTTAACCATGTCCCTGAAAATTGATTAATAACCATTTTTAATTAATTTCAAATATTGCAATTGTTTTTTTTGTCATACATAAATCACAACACGACTTTATAAATAAATAAAGTATTTTGGTTTTCGCACAAACGATAGACGGACGATATCTATATAGTATATTCTCTTTAACACTTTAATGAAAAATACATAAATAGTCTAAATAAGACACCACTGAATAAAACAATAAAATTTAAAAAAAATCACAAGAAAAGGCGAGAGATAAAAATATACATACGTACTCGTACCTAGAGGAAAAGCGAATTGTGTTTTCGAACATATCACACCCGCATTTAGTGTTTTCTCAAACAACAGTCTGATGTTTTTCTTATAAATATTTAAATATTTACATTAGGTAAACAAAAAATGATGATGCTCTTCTTTAAAATATTTGCACCAAAAATAAACATAAAAAAATTAAATTCCTTCAAGTCGTCGACAATGGAAAAGCATTATTAAGAAGAACATAGTATAAGTAGAGTGACCATCTGTTCTATATTAATTAATTTTGAATTTTAATGTTTTTATTTGTTTTCACAAGTTTTGTATTTCTATTGTATTTTAATGGGTGTCCAAAAAGTTTTTAAACGACAATAATGATCTAGTCGTAATGGGAATATGTGCTTACTACAGATTCATGTTTTTTTTTCAGAAGTAAGTTTTCACAATTTAAACTACGAATATTGCAAAATGACTCATATTGTAAATTTGGAAACTCTAAGCCGGACATGAAATCGTTTGACAGATCGGCTAAAAGTGATTGAAAAGATGTCAAATCTTAATTATATATTTAATTTTAAAGTTTGATTTTTAGCGAACTAAAATTTTTAGACAACAATTTGAATGGCCACATAGTTAAACTAATTCACATATTATATGTATATTAGCCCATGTTTCGTTGGAATTCTTTCCATCTTCCTCAGGGCCTTCTAAGTTTTTATTTAGCTTCAAATTGTGTGATGCAAAGTGATGGTGTGCTTTTAAGCGGGTTTTACTTTATATTTAAAATTGGCAGTAATGGTATCATGGTTATAGACAATTATATATTAAAAAAAAAGATATTTATACACGTTGTTATATTATTATTTGACGAGTTTAGTCTGGTCACCCTTTTATTAGCTATTTGTGCATTTTCACAAATTCACTATGCAAATTATGAATTCCGATAAATTTGAACGATGACTGAAATTAAATGGGCCATTAAGAACACTCTATATGTAAATTGGGCGAATTGGCAATCAAGACAATATGATGTAGTGTGCGTACGAGTAAGTATGTGAGTTATTAGTGAGACAGTGGAAAATATTCTCAAATTAAAATTACAACAAAAGGTGTAATAGGTGCTTTAGAAATTGGCAAGCGAAAAGTAAGCGAAATCAGCTGGCAAGATAGGATGGAATGGCCAGCTATTTTTGTGGGAAGATTTTTTTCGGCAAATATTAGTGTAAATATTTATTATAACTTAGGTAATCAATATTTGAGAATATATTTTTAGAACAAAAGCAGGGATTCTGCAAGCTTTTTTTAATTTCTTATGAGTACCTTCACATTTTAATGATGATGATTTTTTTAAATTTTAGATTTGTAAAAACAGAAATTTGAATAAAAATTCAAAGATTTTTTTTGACATAAAATTTGAATTGCTTAATACCAAGGTATGCTTTTTAAATTATGCGTGAAGTTGCAATTTTTCGCAGTATTGCGTGCGCGCAAAACAACAAAGACAAAATTCTTAAACTTCAAGCAGAAATATTGAACTTGTGTTTTGATGAGTTTGTTGTAGTGTCATACTTAAAACTTATGAAATCATGCCGTGGTTAATATTTTTTTTTTTAATTACATTTTTATTTTTTTTAAAATACAGTCAGAAACACACGTTGCCACAATTTGCTTACACTTAAGCTAAATAAAATTTCATTTAAGATTTAACCAGAGTTCATATTATGACTAAAATTAATTTGACTACCCCAGAGTTTTACAGTACAAGTTTAAGCTCGACTTTTGGCTTAAGCTTCAGATCAACAATTTATTCGGTTTCACAGAGTCGTTTAAACTTTGAACTGAGTTCAATTTGTAGCTTAAGTTAACCGAGATTATTCTGAATTTTAAACATCAGTTCAGCGTTTGTATTGTTTTTTTTTTCAGAAAATTCTAGGAATAAAACAAAATTGAGTATTTAAATGTTATCGCGTTGTTATAGTGATTTTGAATATTATTTAATTTATTATTTTCGTTGTTTCGCGTGTTTTTTTTGTGTCAGAGAAAAAAAGGAGGACGAGGCAAGAAAAATGCTGCCAACTATTTTTCATAAAATATAGTTAAACGAAGTTCAACTGATCTGAAGACCAGATTTCACTGTTAAACCTGACGAATTAAACCAAAAATTTAATCTCAGTTTAAGGTCCAGTTGATCTTAAGTTTAAACTCCCCTGTGAAACTAGGGGTTATAAAACCTAAACATTCAAAAATTAGATATTAATTATTAAACAAAAGAATATTTTTCATACAAGATCTGATTTTTTTATGGGTCTGTAGATTTAGACTAGGCAAGATTGGTTTTATTCATATTAAACAATTTTACAATAGATATAGTCATTGAGAAAAAACTGAATAATATAAGGCATGACAAATATGTCGTCTGCCTGTGCCTGAAACTTGTATATTGTAATTAGATGTTTACCTATTTTTTCAAAAGCGTCAGCGCCTTTATGGTTCCCCTAAAACAACATTTCCTGTGAGTTTTAGTTAAGTGGGAACTCTAATTGATTCTTAGGATTAAAATAATATTTTGTCAAAATTGATAGATCTGTCAAAGTGAAGTGTAAAATAAAGAGTAAGTGTTACATTCTGTGTTGCAACGCGTTTTGACGCAATGCTTAGGTTTGATCGTTGTAAGAGTAGAAAATATGTAAGTTAATTCCATGTAGCTATGGAAACTGATACGAACTCATTTTCGGATCAATGCAGAATATCTACTTTCGTAAAATCTATATAAGTTTTGTTCTTAAAAAATATATGTATTGAATGCCTCATAAGATGACCCCGAAGATGGGAACCGAAAACGATTTAAATATTGAACCCAAACTTTCGTTCAGTTATTCGTGTGTATTTAAGGCTTAGTCCGCTCATTCCGCAACTTTAACTAACAAAACAGTTTGGTTGCTAAAATGAGTCCCAATATCCCATACTTTTATGTGATTGAGTGAAGGCAACTGAAAAATAAACTGAACGATTGCCTCAAGTCATTTTTAAAAATGTAATGAAAAATGAATTTTTCGAGAAATTTATTGTAGAGACATGTATTTTTGTACTGTGGGGCGATTTGGTTAAAATCCCAGCATTCACTGGTAAATACGTAAAACAGATAAAACCATCACCTGCTACAACGTGTTACCAGCGATAGCGACATTTAGGCGTTAACAGCGTCGTTAGGCCCAAAGTCTTAAAATTTCTGTACTACTTATAGCCCAGTCGGGTTGTCAAAAAAAAACAGGTTGAAATGGAAAGAAATTAATTCGAACAATTTTCTTTTACAGTTGGGTGTCATTAGCATTTAGACGGTTTTCGGGAATATCGCGTTGGAGCTTCAGCCGCCATGCAATTTTGATTTTAACGAACATTTTATTTTGACCAATAACTGCGTCATTTTTGATTTCTGACAAAAATAATTAAGGTGAACTTGTAGGAAATTTAATTTTCTACAACTGTAGTCTTAATATTTTTTTCCACCGTTCGCGAGATATTGATAAAAACTGTTTTAGGGCTGGTAACCCCCTTTTGGGACTATGAACTATTAATTTCTACAATTTTCTCCTAGGTTTGTTGGGGAATCATTAGAAGTCTAAATATACCAATTTTCAAGAAAATACTGCTGGCAACAGGGGGTTTAATATTAAATAAAATGCACCACGGGATCGTACGAACTTGCTCTTGTAGCTAAATACTGACCCCCCCCCCCGCCCTAAAACTATAAGAGAAAATTGTAGGAATTATTATTTCTTAGTCCCAAAAGGGGGTCACAAGTCCCGAAACAGTTTATCAGTAACTTTTTGGAAACAAAATATTAAGACTAAAGTTGTTTAAATTTCCTACAAGTTTCTCCTTAATTATTTTTGTCAAAACGGCGGCTGAGGCTCCAGCGCGATTTTCCCGAAAACCGAATTTTAGACTACTAATGACACCCCTCTAGCAAACTGTAAAAGAAATTTGTACGAATTATTGTTTTCCATTTGAAATGTTTAACCCGACAGGACTACTAGTATGTATACGATATTCAATGGCACCACGCTGCAAAAAAAAGGTGCTTGGAACTTGTAGCTATGTTTGTTTTGATAAGAAATGACAACACACAGTTGAAAATGGCGATGCTAATTGCAATGTGGGCGTTATGTGGCGCACAGCTTTGCTGTGCAATACGTTCGTTGTTGTTGTAATACGTGTTAAATATATGTCTTAGAAGACCATAACAACGAACAAAACATGTTCTTTCCAAATGGAAGCCAAGCTAGCGCTATATTTCTGGTATACTTAGGTATCGTACTGCAAAGCTGAATACGAAATCAGCTTTTTTTTCAATTGTTGTTTGTGAACTTTAATTACGTATTTAATACATCACCTTCTTCTTCTGAATCGGTTATATATCGGTGGTTCTTACTTCCTGATTCATTTTAATTTTATATTTTATCCAACAAATGTATGTTTAATTCATTTAATATTTTTCAGCAATGTATCAGAAAGTTGAAAAATTAAAAAATTTGTACTATAACCAGCCAGCGCGCGTGGTGCTGATACTGGTTTAATTTGTTCTGCGCATATCTAAGACCAAAAAAAATTACCGGAGGAGGTTTCGTTGGGGCAGGGGCCAGTTATATCAATTAGGAGAAAAAGAAACAGGCAAAAAAATGGTGGACGAAATTTTTTTTGCGTAGGTTTGTGTTTCAATCAGGAAAATTTGTATGGCAGACTGGTAGTGAGTCTTGCCAACAGACATAATTTTCCTGTTTGCTCTAAACTACTGTTTCAACTTTTCCTGATGCGTTTTCCTGATCTCTATAGACGGGCCGCATTATCTTATTCGGATCACTATCATGGGCCCATTGCGCTTCCCATAAGGTATAACGAGGCTAACGAAAAGCGTAAGTTTAACTTATGTGATAGGTGCTTAACTGAACCAACTTTTTTTAGAGGATGTGACAAGATTTCGCCCAGATCTGTTACTCAACAAGAAACATTGGTGTTACCAGCGTGGTGAATTTATATTAAAGAAAGAAAAGACGGTGCTTGAATACTGAAACTAATAAGAATTAACAATAAAATTGTTCACCCCTAACTAGAATGTCAACTCCTCAGCCACATCTTCATACATTATTGTATAGGTCAGATACCGTCGTTACTTTGTATTTTACGACAAAATCACCGTATTTTTTTCATTAGGTACCTTACTAATTGATAAGTCTCCACGCATAGCTACTTAGCGTATAATTAATTGACTGCACGTGTAAAGCTCCAGTGAACTACATTCGCCGTAAGAGAATTTCATTTGAAATACCTATGTAGATACATTAAATATTAGGGGTTTTTTTTAAATATTGGAAGCTGTATTTCAGCATTGTTCTCACCTGAATGTGTTAGCGCCTCGACAACCCCAGCAGGGCATCTGCAAGTGGTATCTTCTGAAAAATGCATATTACAACAACACCAAAAGGAATAGTCGTGGTGTAAACAAAACGCCCAGAAGCGTTTACTAGCGCCTCGGAATTTCATGGCGTTAGCATCCCGTGTCGAGAGCATTCCCTGAAACGCAACGGCAGTAAAAGGCGCTGCCGGGGTTCACCCCTTCAGACTGTGCGTAAGCGTGGTGACTTATTATATGCATCCATATAGGTATATATATTTTTTTTTCAGAAATAAACTCAATCTTGAATCTCACTTGGTTATTTGGCGTTTTGTGTTTACACAAAGACGACGAAGATGTTGATGATGATTATGATGACGACGGAGTCAATTGCCTGCACCATTGCAGCTGGAGGATGAGTGCAGCTCGCCCTGATTGCTGTTGCAGCTTCTGCGTGTTGTGGTGGTGCTAGTGGTGGTTCTGATGATGCTCCTTAATGTCGATGAAAATCTTTAGTACCTATGGTACGCGCGTCATGTGGTTACGCTTTGGTGGTTAATCTCTTTCATATGGTTTGGATTTCCTGGTTCGTTTGAGATTTTCCAATCGAACGTTGGACTTAGCCAAAACATATTTCCAGTTCGTAGGTGAAGATTTTTTTTTTTTTTTTTGGCTGGTACGTTGCTATTGACAGCGACAGGTAGCGGAACTGAATCCTTTAACAGAGACTGATGACCAAACGACGATGGAAAGAGATAAACGGACGCGCCCTGGTCAGTAATAAAATAATACATGTGGCTTGTAGGAGTTTCCCTCGGGATGTGCGTGGAAAATTGATTGGAAATTCTCTTTCTTTGCATTAGACATTCCTTTAAGTGGCGTAGGTGTTGAATGGGGATTAATTTATATTCGTATGTTTTGGATAATTGTACACACCTTTTGGACGTTGCGTGTCGGTTGCAAGAAGCTGCTTAGTAAATAAAAGGCAAATTCCATAGCAGATTTTTATTGAATGTAAATATGAAAAAGTATCGTGTGGTTCTATGCTGATGGAGGCGTATTTCAAAATAATTAGGTAATTGTTTTATTTTCATAATGCCGAACAACAATTTAGGTAGGTGCCTATATATTTGTGACAAATTGAAGAGATCTTATTTTACAGCAGAGGTATAAAACAATTGGAGTTTCTGTTATACTATTACAAATAGGTGAGACTAGGTATATCTGTTTTATATCAGTTGTTTGTCATTCCAATTTATTAAACATTTTTTGCAGTTTTATTCCTCAGAAAATAAAATGCACGATTGGATCGAACGAACTTGCTCTTATGTTCGATCACATCGTATGCAAAAGGTTTCTATTAAGAATCTAATAAAATTTTAAATATTTGATAATATAAACCTTAAAACGAAATTTCAAAATAAATCATCTACCCGTTTCGAAAATTTTTGTACCTATGCAGTATTACGTATAATTTTAAGGACCTATCGTATATAAGAATTTTGATCGAACTCCTTCGAGCCGCTTATGAGAAAGATCAAAATCAACAAAAATGGTTGTATCGCAGGTAGGTACTTTTAATAAGAAAAAATAAAAAAAAATTTGACCAAAGTGTAGAGTATACCAAAAATAGTGCACACACTTTTTGTTTATCAAAATCGTTACAGCCGTTTTCGATATAATTGAGATGTTAGAAAAAAGCTGCGACCGCCAGTCGTCGATAAGGATTACACAGACCTTTCCATTGGTGTACAAATTGTTGTGCAATTCTTGACTTCAATTTTTTCGACATTTTTGAAAAAAATCAAGGCTAACCCCTTGCCAAAAAAATTATATTTTCAACAATGTTCCGCAAACCCATCAATATGTAAATCAAAATAAATGTCTGTTCAATACATATCCACACCTGAGGACTAAAGGTATCTGTGGCATCTTGTTGTTGAGATACTTCAATCCAACAGTCGATCTCGTACTGTGGAAGTGTTAAGACGTTTTCGGCTTCCCAGTTTTTCCAATTAAAATTCGTGTGTGAGCTTAAGTTCTAAATTAAATCAAGATTTCATAAGTGGTGCAGTAGCACAGTGGTAGAGTGGCCGACCGAGAATCCAAGGGTCGCCAGTTCGATTCCCAGGAGGGCATCAGAACTTTATCAGCTTTTTTTCACAACCGTGAAGTAGTTAACTTTATTGGTTGGGAAAACCAACAAAGGAGGAGGAGTTTAAGCACCGGGGCATTGAAAGGTGTCCTAGGGCCAATGAGGCCAGCGATGGCATCAGCTGAGGGAACATCGAAAGATGTTCCAACTACAAGCAGTGATTCTGCAGCAACAACATCAACAGCAATAACAACAACGGCAACATCATCCGATGCTAATCAAAAGCGCAGAAAGAGGATCAAGTGCGCACCAAATTTGGTAAAAAGGAGATCCACGGCCACCTCAGCAAAGCTGCCAGCTGGGGTGCATACGTCCGATATAGATGAGACGTCAGAGGCAGCAAGACAAACCGAGTTAGACACTTCACCCGAAGAGGGTATAGCATATATGTCTGAAGAAGGAGAAGGGCACTTCACAACGGGCGATAGTACTGCCTTCGTGAACCTCTCCACATCAGAGGCGTCATCTGAGGAGGACGAGGAACAAAAAATGATCGCTAAAATTGTAACAATGGAGGCAGAAATCCAAGAGTTGAAAAGTAAAGTTAAGGCCAGCCAAGAAGCGCGCCGAGCGAAACAACTAAAAGAACTCGGCGAACAAGAACAACAACAGAAAAAAGAACAATTACAAAAACAACAGCCACAGCAGCAGCCAAAACAACAACGGCAAAAACAACAACAACAACAGCAACAGCAGCAGACACAAGTCCAGAAACAACCGCAAGAAAAACAGCAGCAGCAGATTCAAAAGCAGCAGAATCAACAGCCGCAGAAAAATCAGTCTCAGCAGCAGCAGCCACAGCCGCCGATCATGAAAAAAGAAAAGGTGCCACCCATTAATACTTATAAAATGGAGTTACAGGATACCATAAATCTATGTAAGTTGACCATAGGTCATAATTTTACTATTAAAAGATTAAATAACGATAGGCATGCTATCCAGTGCTTCACACTGGAACAGCACAAAAAAATTAAAGAGTTGCTGAAAGAAACTACTACCGAATTCTTTAGTTTCACCCCTAAAACCGAAAAATTTCAAACGGTCCTTTTGAAGGGCATAGATTCCTACACGGAACCACAGGTGCTCTTAAATGAACTCCGCCAACAAGCGAATGACGATCTCGACTTTATCGGGGTCAAGCCGTTCGCTATAGTTAGAGCTAGGCGGGAGAAGCGGAGACTTCCCTTCTTCCTTGTTCAACTCTCACCCAGCAGCAAACTGGATAGTTTGAGGAGTATATCCGTCCTCAACTATCAGGTTGTAACTTGGGACAAATTAAAAAGGCGCGGCGACATGCTTCAATGCATGCGCTGCCAAAGGTTCGGCCACGCCGCAGCAAACTGCGAAATGCAGTCACGCTGCGTTAAGTGTGGAGAGAACCACAATGCAGATGAATGCAAGTTAGGAAAGGAACGGGTCGAAGATAGGACCCAGCTTAAATGTGTACTCTGCCGAGGCGCCGGACACCCCGCTAATTATCGGGGATGCCCGACGTTTCAGCTTATAAAAAACAATAAAGCAGCAAAGCAAACAGTGGTAGAAAAGCGTCCAACAGTGCGCCCTCCTACAACAACGCCCGTCAACCCCCAAATTTCTTACGCCCAAATGGCGTCAGGAAGGGGAAGCACGGTACAGCCTACACCAAAGGTCGCCCAACAGGCCCCCGTGCCTAAGGCGCCGGCGGCACAGGCGGATATTATGGGCGTTCTACTGGCCATCCAGGGCCAGTTGAACGGCCTCCAAAACCAGATCAGGGAGCAGGCGACTAGGGTGGATTATATCTACTCTGTTTTGCCGAGCTTAACGCAACTTAGAGGTTAAGGGCGCGCTGCCGGAGAGGCCCTTTAAGATCCTAGCTGTGAATGTAAATTCACTGATTAGGACCGAACGTAGAGCGAATTTATTCCAATTGCTTAAAGACATAAGTCCAGATGTGTTTATGGCTAGCGAAACTAAGCTTAACCAGAAACATAAATTGACTAACAACAATTACAATATCGTAAGGAGAGACCGACCCAACTCCACTCAAGGAGGGGGCGTCGCAATCTTTATACGTAAAGGCATTAGTCATAAGGTAATATATAATAGTGATGTGCGTAAATTTCGGACGTTAGAGGCATGCATCATATGCATTCATCTCCAACAGGGGAAGCGAATGTATGTGATCGCTGCCTATGCACCGGAAACACCTCAGCCCACACAGTTTATAACAGAGCTTGAAAAGCTTTTTGAATGCTTAAGATTAAGCTCGGAAGAAAACTACTACATATTGGCTGGTGATTTAAATGCCAAACATATAGATTGGGGAAATCAAATACAAAATCCTCGTGGTAACCATCTGTATAATTGGATGGGTCGATACAACCTGGAGTATCGCATTGAACTTCTCGCTACAGACAGGCCATCGTTTCCAAGAAGCGGTGCCTATCTGGATCTATTGTTGAAAGACGCAAGACTAACAATTACTGACACTGTGGGCCAACGGCCTAAAAATTGTTTAAGAACGATCGAGTACGACAGTGACCACTGCGGACTCGCCGCCGTAATACAACTTCCGAACGAGCTTATGGAATTGGAGGAGTATGTACCTGTGCATACTTACAATTACAGTAAGGTGCGCTGGCCACGCTTCTCGAACTTCTTATTGAGCGAATTACGTTCAAATGATATATCCCCACCAAATGACAGGAACCTGACAAATACTGAAATTGACAGATACTTAGAACAAATGGACGAAATAATTCAACGAACAATGAATAGGACAATACCGAAATACAAAGAACGTAACGCAACTGACATGTACCGTAACGCGACAATTGATGCACTACACAGACAAAAAAGTGGCTTACTGACAAGACTAAAACGCTTGTACAGACGGTTTACTGACACACGAGATCTGGAGATAAGGACACTGAAGTCGTCCATAAAAAACATCAACCAATTGATCAAAGAAAATTATAGGTTGTCCATTAATTTGTTTTGGGACAACAAAATTCGGGCCGTGAACGCTACCGACCCGAGTATGTTCCCGCAAATTAATAAGATATTCAGAAGAAAAGATCAAAACGACCTTCCGTGTCTTAAGCTCCAGAGGACGACACAAAACAGAGACGTACTCTTGACAGCGGGCATAGATCCAGATGACGCCGTCTTGGACGATGACCTCTTCATAATCGAAGATCCGCAGGAGAAGGTGGAGGCGGTGGGGGCTGTTTTTCAGCAAGTGTACAAGGTGAATGCTAGCATTCGCCCGAACCATGACCTGGAGAGCACAGCTCTGGTTCACCACTTTTACCTGCGGAACGATATAACGCAGTGGCGATCTGAGAACCTTGGTTTTACCGGGTTTAATGATGAACATTTGGCAAACGCCATAATCGCCGAGCGAAATGGGACCAGTTCCCTGTTAATTTCGAAGATTGAGCTCCAGCTCATCTTTGATTCACTAAAGAAAAAGAAATCAGCAGGAGTCGATGGTATATCCAACGTTGTACTACGACATTTGCCTCAAGAAGCAGTTGACATATATACCACACTGTTTAACAACGCACTGAATAATGCATATTATCCAGTGCGGTGGAAGACAGCAGTGGTGCATCCTCTCCCTAAAAAGGGAAAGGACAATTCCAATCCGGCGAATCTCAGGTCGATAAGTCTTCTTCCGAGTATCAGCAAAGTATTTGAAAAGGTTATTAATAGAGCCCTGTTCAAGTGGGCGGAGGACAAAAATATCATCCCGGATAATCAGTTCGGTTTTAAGGCGGGACATGACACAATTCATGCCGCGTCTAAACTAGTTTCTGATATCCAATGGAACAAAACTAAAAAGCAGTGTACGGGTGCCTGTCTGGTTGATTTGGAGAAGGCCTTCGACACCGTATGGTTAGAAGGTCTCTATCTAAAGCTAACCAGACTAGGTATAAGTAAACCTCTATTGTATATGCTTTATGACATGCTAAATGGTAGAAAGTTTGTTGTCAAGAGTGGCAATGTAACTTCTACCGCAATTTTTAATATTAATAATGGTCTTCAGCAGGGAGCGGTTAACTCGCCGATTCTATTCAGCATTTACACCAGCGATCTGATAGGTAGTCTAACTCAGGCAATTGCGTACGCCGACGATCTAATTGCGTACAGAACAGCTAATACAGTTGAGGTCATCAAAAGTCTCTTGCAGAGTGACTTCGACAAGATTCAGCGATATTGTGATGACTGGAAGTTGAAAATCAACTTCCAGAAATCAGAAACCATTTTGTTTAGGACTCCGTTGTCTAGCGCCTCAAGGGATACGAGAACGAACTGGCGCAAGCTGGTGATCGTAGGGCCACATGGACATCCACTGGCGAGTAAAAGTGTAGTAAAGTACCTTGGCATCTGGTTGGATCAGTACCTGTATTTCGACAGACATATAGGTGCTGCTTTGGCCAGGGCTAGGGGAGCCTTTGCCTTGACAAAACGACTGTTTTATAGCAGCCGTCTTGACAGCAGGGTGAAGGTGATTTGCTACATGGCCCTCATCAGGCCGATGATTGCCTATGGATGCCCTGTGTTGTTCAACGTTGCCCCATCTCAAATGGAAAAGATTCGGGTGTTTGAGAGGCAATGTCTTAGACGTTGCCTTGGATTACACAGAACACCAGAGTCGGAGTACACAAGATATTATTCCAACCAGGTTCTATACAACGGAGCCAACATAAACAGAATAGATAATTTTTTGTTCAAGCTGATTCGGGGTCACGTTGCAAGAGCGATGTCCTCAACTAACAGCTTAATTTTTGGGGCTTATTACCCCAATAACGAGTATTTCGAGAGTGCGCGGTTAAGTGGCTACATCCCTCCCGAGGCATTCCTCTATTTAGACAGTCGAGGGCTGATACAGGATGGAGGGGCGGTTCCGCTCATCTACCACGTCAGCCGGAAAACTGTGGATAGGCGACTCCTTTATGGTCGAGACGTCATCGCTCAAGGTGGAGAAGAGCGCCTTCGGTTCAGTAGGACTGTGTCCGATCGGGACCGGAGGGATAGGGCGAAACAGGAGAACCAGTTCTGGTGGCTCTCTGAACAGCATCGTGATATTTAAAGTCGATGAAGATGGTATATCTTGGCCGACTTACATAGATTTAGGGAATTAGGTATAGGGAACAGTCGTGGCGGCACCAAAAAAAAAAAATTAAAAATATGTATGTATGCGGGGGCATGCGTGCATGTATCTGCGTGTCTGTACATGTATGTGCGTACGTATATGTACGTGCGTATGTACATGTATGGGTGGGTTGCATGTTTGTATGTGTCTGCATGCATATAAAACATAAACAAAAAAAAATTAAAAAACGAAAAAAATGCTGCTGTGGCTGTTCTAGTTTTTAAGTAGTTTTAAGTATTATTAGGTATTTTAAGTAGTGTAAGTTATTTTTAGTTAGTATAAGTTAGTTTTGTTTAGTTTTAATTATTTTTAATATATATTTAGGTTTAGTTTATAGGTAAAAAAAAAAAAAAAAAAAAAAAAAAAAAAAAAAAAAAAAATGATCAGATACCAAGTTTTTTGTCTAAAAGTTTCTTGAAATATAAAATAAATAAAAAAAAAAAATTAGATTTAATTAAAATAGTTTTTAGGTCGAAAGACATTAGTTGTAAGAGTTATTGTTTAATTTAGAGCGCCCGTAAAGGGCCAGTAAATTAGTTGTAAGTTATTGATAATTATGCTAGTTTTAAACATTTTTATCTAGCTTTAAGATAGTTATAAGTTAATATGAAATAAAAATGAATTTAAAAAAAAAATAAAAAAAAAAAAAAAAAAATACTTCAATCCAAAGTTATTCGCATGATTTTCCACCTAACTGCACTTGCCGTGCTTTGGATGGTGATATCTCCGCAACCAAGCTCCGTATAAAGCTGTGGCCGCCAGTCCTTGAAAGGGATTGCACAGACCTTTCCATTGGTGTACAAATTGTTTTGCAATTCTTGATTTCAATTTTTTCGACATTTTAGAAAAAAAAATCAAGGCTAAGCCCTTGTCAAAAAAAATTACATTTTCAACAATGTTCCCCAAACCCATCAACATATACATCAAAAGAAAGGTCTTATCAATACCTATCAATAGCCGAGGGCTTAAAGTATCTGCGTCATCTTGTTCTTGAGATGCTTCAATCCAAAGTTATTCGCATGATTTTAAACCTAACTGCACTTGACGTGATTTGGATGGTGATATCTCCGCAACCAAGCCGCGCATAAAGCTGTGTGCGCCAGTCCTCGAAAGAGATTGCACAGACCTTTTTATTGGCGTACAAATTGTTGTGCAATTCTTGATTTCAATTTTTTCGACATTTTTGAAAAAAATCAAGGCTATACCGCTTGCAAAAAAAAATTACATTTTCAAAAATGTTCCCCAAACCCATCGATATATACATCAAAAGAAAGGTCTGTTCAATACATATCCACAGCTGAAGACAAAAGTATCTGCGACATCTGGTTCTTGAGATATTTCAATTCAAAATTATTCGCATTATTTTCCACCCAACTGTATTTGACTTGTCTTGGATGCTGATATCTCTGCAACAAAACCCCGCAAAAATCTGCGGCTGCCAATGCTCGAAAGGGATTTCACATACCTTTGTATTGGCGTAGAACTTGTTTTGCAATTCACGACATCACTTTTTTCGACATTTTAGAAAAAAATCAAGGCTAACCCCTTGCAAAAAAAAAATTACATTTTCAAAAATGTTCCCCAAACCCATCGATATATACATCAAAAGAAAGGTATGTTCAATACCTATCCACAGCTGAAGACAAAAAGTATCTGCGACATCTGGTTCTTGATTTGCTTTGGATGCTGATATCTCCACAACCAAACCCCGCAAAAATCTGCGGCTTCCAGTGCTCGAAAGGGATTTTACATACCTTTGTATTGGCGTACAACTTGTTGTACAATTCATGATTTCACTTTTTTCGACATTTTAGAAAAAATCAAGGCTAACCCCTTGCAAAAAAAAAATTACATTTTCAAAAATGTTCCCCAAACCCATCGATATATACATCAAAAGAAAGGTCTGTTCAATAACTATCCACAGCTGAAGACAAAAAGTATCTGCGACATCTGGTTCTTGAGATATTTCAATTCAAAATAATTTGCAATATTTTTTACCCAACTGCATTTGACTTGCTTTGGATGCTGATATCTCCACAACCAAACCACGCAAAAATCTGCGGCTGCCAGTGCTCGAAAGGGATACCTATCCACAGCTGAAGACAAAAAGTTTCTGCGACATCTGGTTCTTGAGATATTTCAATTCAAAGTAATTTGCAATATTTTTTACCCAACTGCATTTGACTTGCTTTGGATGCTGATATCTCCACAACCAAACCCCGCAAAAATCTGCGGCTGCCAGTGCTCGAAAGGGATTTTACATACCTTTGTATTGGCGTACAACTTGTTGTACAATTCATGACTTCACTTTTTTCGACATTTTTGAAAAAAATCAAGGCTAACCCCTTCCAAAAAAAAATTACATTTTCAAAAATGTTCCCCAAACCCATCGATATATACATCAAGAGAAAGGTCTGTTCAATACCTATCCACAGCTGAAGACAAAAAGTATCTGCGACATCTGGTTCTTCAGATATTTCAGTTCAAAGTAATTTGCATTATTTTCCACCCAACTGCATTTGACTTGCTTTGGATGCTGATATCTCCACAACCAAACCCCGCAAAAACCTGCGGCTGCCAGTGCTCGAAAGGGATTTTACATACCTTTGTATTGGCGTACAACTTGTTGTACAATTCATGACTTCACTTTTTTCGACATTTTTGAAAAAAATCAAGGCAAACCCCTTGCAAAAAAAAATTACATTTTCAAAAATGTTCCCCAAACCCATCGATATATACATCAAAAGAAAGGTCTGTTCAATACCTCTCCACAGCTGAAGACAAAAAGTATCTGCGACATCTGGTTCTTCAGATATTTCAGTTCAAAGTAATTTGCATTATTTTCCACCCAACTGCATTTGACTTGCTTTGGATGCTGATATCTCCACAACCAAACCCCGCAAAAATCTGCGGCTGCCAGTGCTCGAAAGGGATTTTACATACCTTTGTATTGGCGTACAACTTGTTGTACAATTCATGACTTCACTTTTTTCGACATTTTTGAAAAAAATCAAGGCTAACCCCTTGCAAAAAAAAAATACATTTTCAAAAATGTTCCCCAAACCCATCGATATATACATCAAAAGAAAGGTCTGTTAAATACCTATCCACAGCTGAAGACAAAAAGTTTCTGCGACATCTGGTTCTTGAGATATTTCAATTCAAAGTAATTTGCAATATTTTTTACCCAACTGCATTTGACTTGCTTTGGATGCTGATATCTCCACAACCAAACCCCGCAAAAACCTGCGGCTGCCAGTGCTCGAAAGGGATTTTACATACCTTTGTATTGGCGTACAACTTATTGTACAATTCATGACTTCACTTTTTTCGACAATTTTGAAAAAAATCAAGGCTAACCCCTTCCAAAAAAAATTACGTTTTCAAAAATGTTCCGCAAACCCATCGCTATATACATCAAGAGAAAGGTCTGTTCAATACCTATCCACAGCTGAAGACAAAAACTACCTGCGACATCTGGTTCTTGAGATATTTTAATTCAAAGTAATTTGCAATATTTTTTACCCAACTGCATTTGACTTGCTTTGCTTTGGATGCTGATATCTCCACAACCAAACCCCGCAAAAATCTGCGGCTGCCAGTGCTCGAAAGGGATTTTACATACCTTTTTATTGGCGTACAACTTGTTGCACAATTCATGACTTCACTTTTTTCGACATTTTTGAAAAAAATCAAGGCAAACCCCTTGCAAAAAAAAATTACATTTTCAAAAATGTTCCCCAAACCCATCGATATATACATCAAAAGAAAGGTCTGTTCAATACCTCTCCACAGTTGAAGACAAAAAGTATCTGCGACATCTGGTTCTTCAGATATTTCAGTTCAAAGTAATTTGCATTATTTTCCACCCAACTGCATTTGACTTGCTTTGGATGCTGATATCTCCACAACCAAACCCCGCAAAAATCTGCGGCTGCCAGTCCTTGAAAGGGATTTTACATACCTTTGTATTGGCGTACAACTTGTTGTACAATTCATGACTTCACTTTTTTCGACATTTTTGAAAAAAATCAAGGCAAACCCCTTGCAAAAAAAAATTACATTTTCAAAAATGTTCCCCAAACCCATCGATATATACATCAAAAGAAAGGTCTGTTCAATACCTCTCCACAGCTGAAGACAAAAAGTATCTGCGACATCTGGTTCTTCAGATATTTCAGTTCAAAGTAATTTGCATTATTTTCCACCCAACTGCATTTGACTTGCTTTGGATGCTGATATCTCCACAACCAAACCCCGCAAAAACCTGCGGCTGCCAATGTTCGAAAGGGATTTTACATACCTTTGTATTGGCGTACAACTTGCTGTACAATTCATGACTCCACTTTTTTCGACATTTTTTGAAAAAAATCAAGGCAAAAAAAATACATTTTCAAAAATGTTCCCCAAACCCATCGATATATACATCAAAAGAAAGGTCTGTTCAATACCTATCCACAGCTGAAGACAAAAAGTTTCTGCGACATCTGGTTCTTGAGATATTTCAATTCAAAGTAATTTGCAATATTTTTTACCCAACTGCATTTGACTTGCTTTGGATGCTGATATCTCCACAACCAAACCCCGCAAAAATCTGCGGCTGCCAGTGCTCGAAAGGGATTTTACATACCTTTGTATTGGCGTACAACTTGTTGCACA
This sequence comes from Philhelius pedissequus, assembly GCA_910595825.1. Lineage (NCBI taxonomy): Eukaryota > Metazoa > Arthropoda > Insecta > Diptera > Syrphidae > Philhelius > Philhelius pedissequus. The sequence goes on from OU343162.1 coordinate 138,733,873, forward strand.
ATTCATGACTTCACTTTTTTCGACATTTTTGAAAAAAATCAAGGCTAACCCCTTGCAAAAAAAAATTACATTTTCAAAAATGTTCCCCAAACCCATCGATATATACATCAAAAAAAGGTCTGTTCAATACCTATCCACAGCTGAAGACAAAAAGTACCTGCGACATCTGATTCTTGAGATATTTCAATTCAAAGTAATTTGCATTATTTTCCACCCAAATGCATTTGACTTGCTTTGGATGCTGATATCTCCGCAGCCAAACCCCGCAAAAATCTGCTGCTGCCAGTGCTCGAAAGGGATTTCACATACCTTTGTATTGGCGTACAACTTGTTGTACAATTCATGATTTCACTTTTTTCGACATTTTAGAAAAAATCAAGGCTAACCCCTGGCAAAAAAAAAATTACATTTTCAAAAATGTTCCCCAAACCCATCGATATATACATAAAAAGAAAGGTCTGTTCAATACCTATCCACAGCTGAAAACAAAAACTATCTGCGACATCTGGTTCTTCAGATATTTCAGTTCAAATTAATTTGCATTATTTTCCACCCAACTGTATTGGACTCGTCTTGGATGCTGATATCTCCACAACAAAACCCAGCAAAAATCTGCGGCTGCCAGTGCTTGAAAATGATTTTGCATACCTTTGTATTGGCGTACAACTTGTTGTACAATTCATGACTTCACTTTTTTCGACATTTTTGAAAAAAATTTACATTTTCAAAAATGTTCCCCAAACCCATCGATATATACATCAAAAGAAAGGTCTGTTCAATACCTCTCCACAGCGGAAGACAAAAAGTATCTGCGACATCTGGTTCTTCAGATATTTCAGTTCAAAGTAATTTGCATTATTTTCCACCCAACTGCATTTGACTTGCTTTGGATGCTGATATCTCCACAACCAAACCCCGCAAAAACCTGCGGCTGCCAGTGCTCGAAAGGGATTTTACATACCTTTGTATTGGCGTACAACTTGTTGTACAATTCATGACTTCACTTTTTTCGACATTTTTGAAAAAAATCAAGGCTAACCCCTTACAAAAAAAAATTACATTTTCAAAAATGTTCCCCAAACTCATCGATATATACATCAAAAGAAAGGTCTGTTCAATACCTATCCACAACTGAAGACAAAAAGTATCTGCGACATCTGGTTCTTGAGATATTGCAACTCAAAGTAATTTGCATTATTTTCCACCCAACTGCATTTGACTTGCTTTGGATGCTGATATCTGCGCAGCCAAACCCCGCAAAAATCTGCGGCTGCCAATGTTCGAAAGGGATTTTACATACCTTTGTATTGGCGTACAACTTGTTGTACAATTCATGACTCCACTTTTTTCGACATTTTTTGAAAAAAATCAAGGCTAACCCCTTACAAAAAAAAATTACATTTTCAAAAATGTTCCCCAAACTCATCGATATATACATCAAAAGAAAGGTCTGTTCAATACCTATCCACAACTGAAGACAAAAAGTATCTGCGACATCTGGTTCTTGAGATATTGCAACTCAAAGTAATTTGCATTATTTTCCACCCAACTGCATTTGACTTGCTTTGGATGCTGATATCTCCACAACCAAACCCCGCAAAATCTGCGGCTGCCAGTGCTCGAAAGGGATTTTACATACCTTTGTATTAGCGTACAACTTGTTGTACAATTCATGACTTCACTTTTTTCGACATTTTTGAAAAAATCAAGGCTAACCCCTTACAAAAAAAAATTACATTTTCAAAAATGTTCCCCAAACTCATCGATATATACATCAAAAGAAAGGTCTGTTCAATACCTATCCACAGCTGAAGACAAAAAGTATCTGCGACATCTGGTTCTTGAGATATTTAAACTCAAAGTAATTTTCATTATTTTCCACCCAACTGCATTTGATTTGCTTTGGATGCTGATATCTCCACAACCAAACCCTGCAAAAATCTGCGGCTGCCAGTGCTCGAAAGGGATTTTACATACCTATGTATTGGCGTACAACTTGTTGTACAATTCATGACTTCACTTTTTTCGACATTTTTGAAAAAAATCAAGGCTAACCCCTTGCAAAAAAAATTACATTTTCAAAAATGTTCCCCAAACCCATCGATATATACATCAAAAGAAAGGTCCGTTCAATACCTATCCACAGCTGAAGACAAAAAGTATCTGCGACATCTGGTTCTTAAGATATATCAATTCAAAGTAATTTGCATTATTTTCCACCCAACTGCATTTGACTTGCTTTGGATGCTGATATCTCCACAACCAAACCCCGCAAAAATCTGCGCCTGCCAGTGCTCGAAAGGGATTTTACATACCTTTGTATTGGCGTACAACTTGTTGTACAATTCATGACTTCACTTTTTTCGACATTTTTGAAAAAAATCAAGGCAAACCCCTTGCAAAAAAAAATTACATTTTCAAAAATGTTCCCCAAACTCATCGATATATACATCAAAAGAAAGGTCTGTTCAATACCTATCCACAGCTGAAGACAAAAAGTATCTGCGACATCTGGTTCTTCAGATATTTCAGTTCAAATTAATTTGCATTATTTTCCACCCAACTGCATTTGACTTGCTTTGGATGCTGATATCTCCACAACCAAACCCCGCAAAAACCTGCGGCTGCCAGTGCTCGAAAGGGATTTTACATACCTTTGTATTAGCGTACAACTTGTACAATTCATGACTTCACTTTTTTCGACATTTTTGAAAAAAATCAAGGCTAACCCCTTACAAAAAAAAATTACATTTCCAAAAATGTTCCCCAAACTCATCGATATATACATCAAAAGAAAGGTCTGTTCAATACCTATCCACAGCTGAAGACAAAAAGTATCTGCGACATCTGGTTCTTGAGATATTTCAACTCAAAGTAATTTGCATTATTTTCCACCCAACTGCATTTGACTTGCTTTGGATGCTGATATCTCTACAACCAAACCCCGCAAAAATCTGCGGCTGCCAGTGCTCGAAAGGGATTTTACATACCTTTGTATTGGCGTACAACTTGTTGCACAATTCATGACTTCACTTTTTTCCCCTTGCAAAAAAAAATTACATTTTCAAAAATGTTCCCCAAACCCATCGATATATACATCAAAAGAAAGGTATGTTCAATACCTATCCACAGCTGAAGACAAAAAGTATCTGCGACATCTGGTTCTTGAGATATTTCAATTCAAAGTAATTTGCATTATTTTCCACCCAACTGCATTTGATTTGCTTTGGATGCTGATATCTCCGCAGCCAAACCCCGCAAAAATCTGCGGCTGCCAATGTTCGAAAGGGATTTTACATACCTTTGTATTGGCGTACAACTTGTTGTACAATTCATGACTCCACTTTTTTCGACATTTTTTGAAAAAAATCAAGGCTAACGCCTTGCAAAAAAAAAAATACATTTTCAAAAATGTTCCCCAAACCCATCGATATATACATCAAAAGAAAGGTCTGTTCAATAAATATCCACAGCTGCAGACAAAAAGTATCTGCGACATCTGGTTCTTCAGATATTTCAGTTCAAATTAATTTGCATTATTTTCCACCCAACTGCATTTGACTTGCTTTGGATGCTGATATCTCCACAACCAAACCCCGCAAAAACCTGCGGCTGCCAGTGCTCGAAAGGGATTTTACATACCTTTGTATTAGCGTACAACTTGTTGTACAATTCATGACTTCACTTTTTTCGACATTTTTGAAAAAAATCAAGGCTAACCCCTTACAAAAAAAAATTACATTTTCAAAAATGTTCCCCAAACTCATCGATATATACATCAAAAGAAAGGTCTGTTCAATACCTATCCACAGCTGAATACAAAAAGTATCTGCGGCATCTGGTTCTTGAGATATTTCAACTCAAAGTAATTTGCATTATTTTCCACCCAACTGCATTTAACTTGCTTTGGATGCTGATATCTCCACTACCAAACCCCGCAAAAATCTGCGGCCGCCAGTGCTCGAAAGGGATTTTACATACCTTTGTATTGGCGTACAACTTGTTGCACAATTCATGACTTCACTTTTTTCGACATTTGTGAAAAAAATCAAGGCTAACCCCTTGCAAAAAAAAAATTACATTTTCAAAAATGTTCCCCAAACCCATCGATATATACATCAAAAGAAAGGTATGTTCAATACCTATCCACAGCTGAAGACAAAAAGTATCTGCGACATCTGGTTCTTCAGATATTTCAGTTCAAATTAATTTGCATTATTTTCCACCCAACTGCATTTGACTTGCTTTGGATGCTGATATCTCCACAACCAAACCCCGCAAAAACCTGCGGCTGCCAGTGCCCGAAAGGGATTTTACATACCTTTGTATTAGCGTACAACTTGTTGTACAATTCATGACTTCACTTTTTTCGACATTTTTGAAAAAAATCAAGGCTAACCCCTTACAAAAAAAAATTACATTTTCAAAAATGTTCCCCAAACTCATCGATATATACATCAAAAGAAAGGTCTGTTCAATACCTATCCACAGTTGAAGACAAAAAGTATCTGCGACATCTGGTTCTTGAGATATTTCAACTCAAAGTAATTTGCATTATTTTCCACCCAACTGCATTTGACTTGCTTTGGATGCTGATATCTCCACAACCAAACCCCGCAAAAATCTGCGGCTGCCAGTGCTCGAAAGGGATTTTACATACCTTTGTATTAGCGTACAACTTGTACAATTCATGACTTCACTTTTTTCGACATTTTTGAAAAAAATCAAGGCTAACCCCTTACAAAAAAAAATTACATTTCCAAAAATGTTCCCCAAACTCATCGATATATACATCAAAAGAAAGGTCTGTTCAATACCTATCCACAGCTGAAGACAAAAAGTATCTACGACATCTGGTTCTTGAGATATTTCAACTCAAAGTAATTTGCATTATTTTCCACCCAACTGCATTTGACTTGCTTTGGATGCTGATATCTCCACAACCAAACCCCGCAAAAATCTGCGGCTGCCAGTGCTCGAAAGGGATTTTACATACCTTTGTATTGGCGTACAACTTGTTGCACAATTCATGACTTCACTTTTTTCCCCTTGCAAAAAAAAATTACATTTTCAAAAATGTTCCCCAAACCCATCGATATATACATCAAAAGAAAGGTATGTTCAATACCTATCCACAGCTGAAGACAAAAAGTATCTGCGACATCTGGTTCTTGAGATATTTCAATTCAAAGTAATTTGCATTATTTTCCACCCAACTGCATTTGATTTGCTTTGGATGCTGATATCTCCGCAGCCAAACCCCGCAAAAATCTGCGGCTGCCAATGTTCGAAAGGGATTTTACATACCTTTGTATTGGCGTACAACTTGTTGTACAATTCATGACTCCACTTTTTTCGACATTTTTTGAAAAAAATCAAGGCTAACGCCTTGCAAAAAAAAAAATACATTTTCAAAAATGTTCCCCAAACCCATCGATATATACATCAAAAGAAAGGTCTGTTCAATAAATATCCACAGCTGAAGACAAAAAGTATCTGCGACATCTGGTTCTTCAGATATTTCAGTTCAAATTAATTTGCATTATTTTCCACCCAACTGCATTTGACTTGCTTTGGATGCTGATATCTCCACAACCAAACCCCGCAAAAACCTGCGGCTGCCAGTGCTCGAAAGGGATTTTACATACCTTTGTATTAGCGTACAACTTGTTGTACAATTCATGACTTCACTTTTTTCGACATTTTTGAAAAAAATCAAGGCTAACCCCTTACAAAAAAAAATTACATTTTCAAAAATGTTCCCCAAACTCATCGATATATACATCAAAAGAAAGGTCTGTTCAATACCTATCCACAGCTGAAGACAAAAAGTATCTGCGACATCTGGTTCTTGAGATATTTCAACTCAAAGTAATTTGCATTATTTTCCACCCAACTGCATTTAACTTGCTTTGGATGCTGATATCTCCACTACCAAACCCCGCAAAAATCTGCGGCCGCCAGTGCTCGAAAGGGATTTTACATACCTTTGTATTGGCGTACAACTTGTTGCACAATTCATGACTTCACTTTTTTCGACATTTGTGAAAAAAATCAAGGCTAACCCCTTGCAAAAAAAAAATTACATTTTCAAAAATGTTCCCCAAACCCATCGATATATACATCAAAAGAAAGGTATGTTCAATACCTATCCACAGCTGAAGACAAAAAGTATCTGCGACATCTGGTTCTTCAGATATTTCAGTTCAAATTAATTTGCATTATTTTCCACCCAACTGCATTTGACTTGCTTTGGATGCTGATATCTCCACAACCAAACCCCGCAAAAACCTGCGGCTGCCAGTGCCCGAAAGGGATTTTACATACCTTTGTATTAGCGTACAACTTGTTGTACAATTCATGACTTCACTTTTTTCGACATTTTTGAAAAAAATCAAGGCTAACCCCTTACAAAAAAAAATTACATTTTCAAAAATGTTCCCCAAACTCATCGATATATACATCAAAAGAAAGGTCTGTTCAATACCTATCCACAGTTGAAGACAAAAAGTATCTGCGACATCTGGTTCTTGAGATATTTCAACTCAAAGTAATTTGCATTATTTTCCACCCAACTGCATTTGACTTGCTTTGGATGCTGATATCTCCACAACCAAACCCCGCAAAAATCTGCGGCTGCCAGTGCTCGAAAGGGATTTTACATACCTTTGTATTGGCGTACAACTTGTTGCACAATTCATGACTTCACTTTTTTCGACATTTTTGAAAAAAATCAAGGCTAACCCCTTGCAAAAAAAAAATTACATTTTCAAAAATGTTCCCCAAACCCATCGATATATACATCAAAAGAAAGGTATGTTCAATACCTATCCACAGCTGAAGACAAAAAGTATCTGCGACATCTGGTTCTTGAGATATTTCAATTCAAAGTAATTTGCATTATTTTCCACCCAACTGCATTTGATTTGCTTTGGATGCTGATATCTCCGCAGCCAAACCCCGCAAAAATCTGCGGCTGCCAGTGCTCGAAAGGGATTTTACATACCTATGTATTGGCGTACAACTTGTTGTACAATTAATGACTTCACTTTTTTCGACATTTTTGAAAAAAAATCAAGGCTAACCCCTTGCAAAAAAAAATACATTTTCAAAAATGTTCCCCAAACCCATCGATATATACATCAAAAGATAGGTCTGTTCAATACCTATCCACAGCTGAAGACAAAAAGTTTCTGCGACATCTGGTTCTTGAGATATTTCAATTCAAAGTAATTTGCAATATTTTTTCTACCCAACTGCATTTGACTTGCTTTGGATGCTGATATCTCCACAACCAAACCCCGCAAAAATCTGCGGCTGCCAGTGCTCGAAAGGGATTTTACATACCTTTGTATTGGCGTACAACTTGTTGTACAATTCATGACTTCACTTTTTTCGACATTTTTGAAAAAAATCAAGGCAAACCCCTTGCAAAAAAAAATTACATTTTCAAAAATGTTCCCCAAACTCATCGATATATACATCAAAAGAAAGGTCTGTTCAATACCTATCCACAGCTGAAGACAAAAAGTATCTGCGACATCTGGTTCTTCAGATATTTCAGTTCAAATTAATTTGCATTATTTTCCACCCAACTGCATTTGACTTGCTTTGGATGCTGATATCTCCACAACCAAACCCCGCAAAAACCTGCGGCTGCCAGTGCTCGAAAGGGATTTTACATACCTTTGTATTAGCGTACAACTTGTTGTACAATTCATGACTTCACTTTTTTCGACATTTTTGAAAAAAATCAAGGCTAACCCCTTACAAAAAAAAATTACATTTTCAAAAATGTTCCCCAAACTCATCGATATATACATCAAAAGAAAGGTCTGTTCAATACCTATCCACAGCTGAAGACAAAAAGTATCTGCGACATCTGGTTCTTGAGATATTTCAACTCAAAGTAATTTGCATTATTTTCCACCCAACTGCATTTGACTTGCTTTGGATGCTGATATCTCCACAACCAAACCCCGCAAAAATCTGCGGCTGCCAGTGCTCGAAAGGGATTTTACATACCTTTGTATTGGCGTACAACTTGTTGTACAATTCATGACTTCACTTTTTTCGACATTTTTCAAAAAAATCAAAGCTAACCCCTTGCAAAAAAAAATTACATTTTCAAAAATGTTCCCCAAACCCATCGATATATACATCAAAAGAAAGGTCTGTTCAATACCTCTCCACAGCTGAAGACAAAAAGTTTCTGCGACATCTGGTTCTTGAGATATTTCAATTCAAAGTAATTTGCAATATTTTTTACCCAACTGCATTTGACTTGCTTTGGATGCTGATATCTCCGCAGCCAAACCCCGCAAAAATCTGCGGCTGCCAGTGCTCGAAAGGGATTTTACATACCTATGTATTGGCGTACAACATGTTGTACAATTAATGACTTCACTTTTTTCGACATTTTTGAAAAAAAATTACATTTTCAAAAATGTTCCCCAAACTCATCGATATATACATCAAAAGAAAGGTCTGTTCAATACCTATCCACAGCTGAAGACAAAAAGTATCTGCGACATCTGGTTCTTGAGATATTTCAACTCAAAGTAATTTGCATTATTTTCCACCCAACTGCATTTGACTTGCTTTGGATGCTGATATCTCCACAACCAAACCCCGCAAAAATCTGCGGCTGCCAGTGCTCGAAAGGGATTTTACATACCTTTGTATTGGCGTACAACTTGTTGTACAATTCATGACTTCACTTTTTTCGACATTTTTCAAAAAAATCAAAGCTAACCCCTTGCAAAAAAAAATTACATTTTCAAAAATGTTCCCCAAACCCATCGATATATACACCAAAAGAAAGGTATGTTCAATACCTATCCACAGCTGAAGACAAAAAGTATCTGCGACATCTGGTTCTTGAGATATTTCAATTCAAAGTAATTTGCATTATTTTCCACCCAACTGCATTTGATTTGCTTTGGATGCTGATATCTCCACAACTTGTTGTACAATTAATGACTTCACTTTTTTCGACATTTTTGAAAAAAATCAAGGCTAACCCCTTGCAAAAAAAAATTACATTTTCAAAAATGTTCCCCAAACCCATCGATATATACATCAAAAGAAAGGTCTGTTCAATACCTATCTACAGCTGAAGACAAAAAGTATCTGCGACATCTGATTCTTGAGATATTTCAATTCAAATTAATTTGCATTATTTTCCACCCAACTGCATTTGACTTGCTTTGGATGCTGATATCTCCACAACCAAACCCCGCAAAAACCTGCGGCTGCCAGTGCTCGAAAGGGATTTTACATACCTTTGTATTAGCGTACAACTTGTTGTACAATTCATGACTTCACTTTTTTCGACATTTTTGAAAAAAATCAAGGCTAACCCCTTACAAAAAAAAATTACATTTTCAAAAATGTTCCCCAAACTCATCGATATATACATCAAAAGAAAGGTCTGTTCAATACCTATCCACAGCTGAAGACAAAAAGTATCTGCGACATCTGGTTCTTGAGATATTTCAACTCAAAGTAATTTGCATTATTTTCCACCCAACTGCATTTGACTTGCTTTGGATGCTGATATCTCCACAACCAAACCCCGCAAAAATCTGCGGCTGCCAGTGCTCGAAAGGGATTTTACATACCTTTGTATTGGCGTACAACTTGTTGTACAATTCATGACTTCACTTTTTTCGACATTTTTCAAAAAAATCAAAGCTAACCCCTTGCAAAAAAAAATTACATTTTCAAAAATGTTCCCCAAACCCATCGATATATACATCAAAAGAAAGGTCTGTTCAATACCTCTCCACAGCTGAAGACAAAAAGTTTCTGCGACATCTGGTTCTTGAGATATTTCAATTCAAAGTAATTTGCAATATTTTTTACCCAACTGCATTTGACTTGCTTTGGATGCTGATATCTCCGCAGCCAAACCCCGCAAAAATCTGCGGCTGCCAGTGCTCGAAAGGGATTTTACATACCTATGTATTGGCGTACAACATGTTGTACAATTAATGACTTCACTTTTTTCGACATTTTTGAAAAAAAATTACATTTTCAAAAATGTTCCCCAAACTCATCGATATATACATCAAAAGAAAGGTCTGTTCAATACCTATCCACAGCTGAAGACAAAAAGTATCTGCGACATCTGGTTCTTGAGATATTTCAACTCAAAGTAATTTGCATTATTTTCCACCCAACTGCATTTGACTTGCTTTGGATGCTGATATCTCCACAACCAAACCCCGCAAAAATCTGCGGCTGCCAGTGCTCGAAAGGGATTTTACATACCTTTGTATTGGCGTACAACTTGTTGTACAATTCATGACTTCACTTTTTTCGACATTTTTCAAAAAAATCAAAGCTAACCCCTTGCAAAAAAAAATTACATTTTCAAAAATGTTCCCCAAACCCATCGATATATACACCAAAAGAAAGGTATGTTCAATACCTATCCACAGCTGAAGACAAAAAGTATCTGCGACATCTGGTTCTTGAGATATTTCAATTCAAAGTAATTTGCATTATTTTCCACCCAACTGCATTTGATTTGCTTTGGATGCTGATATCTCCACAACTTGTTGTACAATTAATGACTTCACTTTTTTCGACATTTTTGAAAAAAATCAAGGCTAACCCCTTGCAAAAAAAAATTACATTTTCAAAAATGTTCCCCAAACCCATCGATATATACATCAAAAGAAAGGTCTGTTCAATACCTATCTACAGCTGAAGACAAAAAGTATCTGCGACATCTGATTCTTGAGATATTTCAATTCAAAGTAATTTGCATTATTTTCCACCCAAATGCATTTGACTTGCTTTGGATGCTGATATCTCCGCAGCCAAACCCCGCAAAAATCTGCGGCTGCCAGTGCTCGAAAGGGATTTTACATACCTATGTATTGGCGTACAACTTGTTGTACAATTAATGACTTCACTTTTTTCGACATTTTTGAAAAAAATCAAGGCTAACCCCTTGCAAAAAAAAATTACATTTTCAAAAATGTTCCCCAAACCCATCGATATATACATCAAAAGAAAGGTCTGTTCAATACCTATCCACAGCTGAAAACAAAAACTATCTGCGACATCTGGTTCTTCAGATATTTCAGTTCAAATTAATTTGCATTATTTTCCACCCAACTGTATTGGACTCGTCTTGGATGCTGATATCTCCACAACAAAACCCAGCAAAAATCTGCGGCTGCTTGAAAATGATTTTGCATACCTTTGTATTGGCGTACAACTTGTTGTACAATTCATGACTTCACTTTTTTCGACTTTTTTGAAAAAAAATTACATTTTCAAAAATGTTCCCCAAACTCATCGATATATACATCAAAAGAAAGGTCTCTTCAATACCTATCCACAGCTGAAGACAAAAAGTATCTGCGACATCTGGTTCTTGAGATATTTCAACTCAAAGTAATATGCATTATTTTCCACCCAACTGCATTTGACTTGCTTTGGATGCTGATATCTCCACAACCAAACCCCGCAAAAATCTGCGGCTGCCAGTGCTCGAAAGGGATTTTACATACCTTTGTATTGGCGTACAACTTGTTGTACAATTCATGACTTCACTTTTTTCGACATTTTTGAAAAAAATCAAGGCTATCACCCCTTGCAAAAAAAAATTACATTTTCAAAAATGTTCCCCAAACCCATCGATATATACATCAAAAGAAAGGTCTGTTCAATACCTATCCACAGCTGAAAACAAAAACTATCTGCGACATCTGGTTCTTCAGATATTTCAGTTCAAATTAATTTGCATTATTTTCCACCCAACTGCAGTTGACTTGCTTTGCTGCGACATCTGGTTCTTCAGATATTTCAGTTCAAATTAATTTGCATTATTTTCCACCCAACTGCAGTTGACTTGCTTTGGATGCTGATATCTCCGCAGCCAAACCCCGCAAAAATCTGCGGCTGCCAATGCACGAAAGGGATTTTACATACCTTTGTATTGGCGTACAACTTGTTGTACAATTCATGGCTTCACTTTTTTCGACATTTTTTGAAAAAAATCAAGGCTAACGCCTTGCAAAAAAAAAATTACATTTTCAAAAATGTTCCCCAAACCCATCGATATATACATCAAAAGAATGGTCTGTTCAATACCTATCCACAGCTGAAGACAAAAAGTATCTGCGACATCTGGTTCTTGAGATATTTCAATTCAAAGTAATTTGCATTATTTTCCACCCAACTGCATTTGATTTGCTTTGGATGCTGATATCTCCACAACCAAACCCCGCAAAAATCTGCGGCTGCCAGTGCTCGAAAGGGATTTCACATACCTGTGTATTGGCGTACAACTTGTTGTACAATTCATGACTTCACTTTTTTCGACATTTTTGAAAAAAATCAAGGTTAACCCCTTCCAAAAAAAATTACATTTTCAAAAATGTTCCCCAAACCCATCGATATATACATCAAAAGAAAGGTCTGTTCAATACCTATCCACAGCTGAAGACAAAAAGTATCTGCGACATCTGATTCTTGAGATAATTCAATTCAAAGTAATTTGTATTATTTTCCACCCAAATGCATTTGACTTGCTTTGGATGCTGATATCTCCGCAGCCAAACCCCGCAAAAATCTGCTGCTGCCAGTGCTCGAAAGGGATTTCACATACCTTTGTATTGGCGTACAACTTGTTGTACAATGCATGATTTCACTTTTTTCGACATTTTAGAAAAAATCAAGGCTAACCCCTTGCAAAAAAAAATTACATTTTCAAAAATGTTCCCCAAACCCATCGATATATACATCAAAAGAAAGGTCTGTTCAATACCTATCCACGGCTGAAGACAAAAAGTATCTGCGACATCTGCTTCTTGAGATATTTCAATTCAAAATAATTTGCAATATTTTTTACCCAACTGCATTTGACTTGCTTTGGATGCTGATATCTCCACAACCAAAACCCGCAAAAATCTGCGGCTGCCAGTGCTCGAAAGGGATTTTACATACCTTTGTATTGGCGTACAACTTGTTGTACAATTCATGACTTCACTTTTTTCAACATTTTTGAAAAAAATCAAGGCTAACCCCTTGCAAAAAAAAAATTACATTTTCAAAAATGTTCCCCAAACGCATCGATATATACATCAAAAGAAAGGTCTGTTCAATACCTATCCACAGCTGAAGACAAAAAGTATCTGCGACATCTGGTTCTTGAGATATTTCAACTCAAAGTAATTTGCATTATTTTCCACCCAACTGCATTTGACTTGCTTTGGATGCTGATATCTCCACAACCAAACCCCGCAAAAATCTGCGGCTGCCAGTGCTCGAAAGGGATTTTACATACCTTTGTATTGGCGTACAACTTGTTGTACAATTCATGACTTCAGTTTTTTCGACATTTTTGAAAAAAATCAAGGCTAACCCCTTGCAAAAAAAAATTACATTTTTAAAAATGTTCCCCAAACCCATCGATATATATATCAAAAGAAAGGTCTGTTCAATACCTATCCACAGCTGAAGACAAAAAGTTTCTGCGACATCTGGTTCTTGAGATATTTCAATTCAAAGTAATTTGCAATATTTTTTACCCAACTGCATTTGACTTGCTTTGGATGCTGATATCTCCACAACCAAAACCCGCAAAAATCTGCGGCTGCCAGTGCTCGAAAGGGATTTTACATACCTTTGTATTGGCGTACAACTTGTTGTACAATTCATGACTTCACTTTTTTCGACATTTTTGAAAAAAATCAAGGCTAACCCCTTGCAAAAAAAAATTACATTTTTTAAAATGTTCCCCAAACCCATCGATATATATATCAAAAGAAAGGTCTGTTCAATACCTATCCACAGCTGAAGACAAAAAGTTTCTGCGACATCTGGTTCTTGAGATAATTCAATTCAAAGTAATTTGCAATATTTTTTACCCAACTGCATTTGACTTGCTTTGGATGTTGATATCTCCACAACCAAAACCCGCAAAAATCTGCGGCTGCCAGTGCTCGAAAGGGATTTTACATACCTTTGTATTGGCGTACAACTTGTTGTACAATTCATGACTTCACGTTTTTCGACATTTTTGAAAAAAATCAAGGCTAACCCCTTGCAAAAAAAAAATTACATTTTCAAAAATGTTCCCCAAACCCATCGATATATACATCAAAAGAAAGGTATGTTCAATACCTATCCACAGCTGAAGACAAAAAGTATCTGCGACATCTGGTTCTTGAGATATTTCAACTCAAAGTAATTTGCATTATTTTCCACCCAACTGCATTTGACATGCTTTGGATGCTGATATCTCCACAACCAAAACCCGCAAAAATCTGCGGCTGCCAGTGCTCGAAAGGGATTTTACATACCTTTGTGTTGGCGTACAACTTGTTGTACAATTCATGACTTCACTTTTTTCGACATTTTTGAAAAAAATCAAGGCTAACCCCTTGCAAAAAAAAATTACATTTTTAAAAATGTTCCCCAAACCCATCGATATATATATCAAAAGAAAGGTCTGTTCAATACCTATCCACAGCTGAAGATAAAAAGTTTCTGCGACATCTGGTTCTTGAGATAATTCAATTCAAAGTAATTTGCAATATTTTTTACCCAACTGCATTTGACTTGCTTTGGATGCTGATATCTCCACAACCAAAACCCGCAAAAATCTGCGGCTGCCAGTGCTCGAAAGGGATTTTACATACCTTTGTATTGGCGTACAACTTGTTGTACAATTCATGACTTCACGTTTTTCGACATTTTTGAAAAAAATCAAGGCTAACCCCTTGCAAAAAAAAAATTACATTTTCAAAAATGTTCCCCAAACCCATCGATATATACATCAAAAGAAAGGTATGTTCAATACCTATCCACAGCTGAAGACAAAAAGTATCTGCGACATCTGGTTCTTGAGATATTTCAGTTCAAAGTAATTTGCAATATTTTTTACCCAACTGCATTTGACTTGCTTTGGATGCTGATATCTCCACAACCAAACCCCGCAAAAATCTGCGGCTGCCAGTGCTCGAAAGGGATTTTACATACCTTTGTATTGGCGTACAACTTGTTGTACAATTCATGACTTCACTTTTTTCAACATTTTTGAAAAAAATCAAGGCTAACCCCTTGCAAAAAAAAAATTACATTTTCAAAAATGTTCCCCAAACTCATCGATATATACATCAAAAGAAAGGTCTGTTCAATACCTATCCACAGCTGAAGACAAAAAGTATCTGCGACATCTGGTTCTTGAGATATTTCAACTCAAAGTAATTTGCATTATTTTCCACCCAACTGCATTTGACATGCTTTGGATGCTGATATCTCCACAACCAAAACCCGCAAAAATCTGCGGCTGCCAGTGCTCGAAAGGGATTTTACATACCTTTGTGTTGGCGTACAACTTGTTGTACAATTCATGACTTCACTTTTTTCGACATTTTTGAAAAAAATCAAGGCTAACCCCTTGCAAAAAAAAATTACATTTTTAAAAATGTTCCCCAAACCCATCGATATATATATCAAAAGAAAGGTCTGTTCAATACCTATCCACAGCTGAAGATAAAAAGTTTCTGCGACATCTGGTTCTTGAGATAATTCAATTCAAAGTAATTTGCAATATTTTTTACCCAACTGCATTTGACTTGCTTTGGATGCTGATATCTCCACAACCAAAACCCGCAAAAATCTGCGGCTGCCAGTGCTCGAAAGGGATTTTACATACCTTTGTATTGGCGTACAACTTGTTGTACAATTCATGACTTCACGTTTTTCGACATTTTTGAAAAAAATCAAGGCTAACCCCTTGCAAAAAAAAAATTACATTTTCAAAAATGTTCCCCAAACCCATCGATATATACATCAAAAGAAAGGTATGTTCAATACCTATCCACAGCTGAAGACAAAAAGTATCTGCGACATCTGGTTCTTGAGATATTTCAGTTCAAAGTAATTTGCAATATTTTTTACCCAACTGCATTTGACTTGCTTTGGATGCTGATACCTCCAACCAAACCCCGCAAAAATCTGCGGCTGCCAGTGCTCGAAAGGGATTTTACATACCTTTGTATTGGCGTACAACTTGTTGTACAATTCATGACTTCACTTTTTTCAACATTTTTGAAAAAAATCAAGGCTAACCCCTTGCAAAAAAAAAATTACATTTTCAAAAATGTTCCCCAAACTCATCGATATATACATCAAAAGAAAGGTCTTTTCAATACCTATCCACAGCTGAAGACAAAAAGTATCTGCGACATCTGGTTCTTGAGATATTTCAACTCAAAGTAATTTGCATTATTTTCCACCCAACTGCATTTGACTTGCTTTGGATGCTGATATCTCCACAACCAAACCCCGCAAAAATCTGCCGCTGCCAGTGCTCGAAAGGGATTTTACATACCTTTGTATTGGCGTACAACTTGTTGTACAATTCATGACTTCACTTTTTTCAACATTTTTGAAAAAAATCAAGGCTAACCCCTTGCAAAAAAAAAATTACATTTTCAAAAATGTTCCCCAAACTCATTGATATATACATCAAAAGAAAGGTCTGTTCAATACCTATCCACAGCTGAAGACAAAAAGTATCTGCGACATCTGGTTCTTGAGATATTTCAACTCAAAGTAATTTGCATTATTTTCCACCCAACTGCATTTGACTTGCTTTGGATGCTGATATCTCCACAACCAAACCCCGCAAAAATCTGCGGCTGCCAGTGCTCGAAAGGGATTTTACATACCTTTGTATTGGCGTACAACTTGTTGTACAATTCATGACTTCACTTTTTTCGACATTTTTTGAAAAAAATCAAGGCTAACGCCTTGCAAAAAAAAAATTACATTTTCAAAAATGTTCCCCAAACCCATCGATATATACATCAAAAGAAAGGTCTGTTCAATACCTATCCACAGCTGAAGACAAAAAGTATCTGCGACATCTGGTTCTTGAGATATTTCAATTCAAAGTAATTTGCATTATTTTCCACCCAACTGCATTTGATTTGCTTTGGATGCTGATATCTCCGGAGCCAAACCCCGCAAAAATCTGCGGCTGCCAATGCTCGAAAGGGATTTTACATACCTTTGTATTGGCGTACAACTTGTTGTACAATTCATGACTTCACTTTTTTCGACATTTTTGAAAAAAATCAAGGCTAACCCCTTGCAAAAAAAAATTACATTTTTAAAAATGTTCCCCAAACCCATCGATATATATATCAAAAGAAAGGTCTGTTCAATACCTATCCACAGCTGAAGACAAAAAGTTTCAGCGACATCTGGTTCTTGAGATATTTCAATTCAAAGTAATTTGCAATATTTTTTACCCAACTGCATTTGACTTGCTTTGGATGCTGATATCTCCACAACCAAACCCCGCAAAAATCTGCGGCTGCCAGTGCTCGAAAGGGATTTTACATACCTTTGTATTGGCGTACAACTTGTTGTACAATTCATGACTTCACTTTTTTCAACATTTTTGAAAAAAATCAAGGCTAACCCCTTGCAAAAAAAAAATTACATTTTCAAAAATGTTCCCCAAACTCATCGATATATACATCAAAAGAAAGGTCTGTTCAATACCTATCCACAGCTGAAGACAAAAAGTATCTGCGACATCTGGTTCTTGAGATATTTCAACTCAAAGTAATTTGCATTATTTTCCACCCAACTGCATTTGACTTGCTTTGGATGCTGATATCTCCACAACCAAACCCCGCAAAAATCTGCGGCTGCCAGTGCTCGAAAGGGATTTTACATACCTTTGTATTGGCGTACAACTTGTTGTACAATTCATGACTTCACTTTCTTCGACATTTTTGAAAAAAATCAAGGCTAACCCCTTGCAAAAAAAAATTACATTTTTAAAAATGTTCCCCAAACCCATCGATATATATATCAAAAGAAAGGTCTGTTCAATACCTATCCACAGCTGAAGACAAAAAGTATCTGCGACATCTGGTTCTTGAGATATTTCAATTCAAAGTAATTTGCATTATTTTCCACCCAACTGCATTTGATTTGCTTTGGATGCTGATATCTCCGGAGCCAAACCCCGCAAAAATCTGCGGCTGCCAATGCTCGAAAGGGATTTTACATACCTTTGTATTGGCGTACAACTTGTTGTACAATTCATGACTTCACTTTCTTCGACATTTTTGAAAAAAATCAAGGCTAACCCCTTGCAAAAAAAAATTACATTTTTAAAAATGTTCCCCAAACCCATCGATATATATATCAAAAGAAAGGTCTGTTCAATACCTATCCACAGCTGAAGACAAAAAGTTTCAGCGACATCTGGTTCTTGAAATATTTCAATTCAAAGTAATTTGCAATATTTTTTACCCAACTGCATTTGACTTGCTTTGGATGCTGATATCTCCACAACCAAAACCCGCAAAAATCTGCGGCTGCCAGTGCTCGAAAGGGATTTTACATACCTTTGTATTGGCGTACAACTTGTTGTACAATTCATGACTTCACTTTTTTCGACATTTTTGAAAAAAATCAAGGCTAACCCCTTGCAAAAAAAAATTACATTTTTAAAAATGTTCCCCAAACCCATCGATATATATATCAAAAGAAAGGTCTGTTCAATACCTATCCACAGCTGAAGACAAAAAGTTTCTGCGACATCTGGTTCTTGAGATAATTCAATTCAAAGTAATTTGCAATACTTTTTACCCAACTGCATTTGACTTGCTTTGGATGCTGATATCTCCACAACCAAAACCCGCAAAAATCTGCGGCTGCCAGTGATCGAAAGGGATTTTACATACCTTTGTATTGGCGTACAACTTGTTGTACAATTCATGACTTCACTTTTTTCGACATTTTTTGAAAAAAATCAAGGCTAACGCCTTGCAAAAAAAAAATTACATTTTCAAAAATGTTCCCCAAACCCATCGATATATACATCAAAAGAAAGGTCTGTTCAATACCTATCCACAGCTGAAGACAAAAAGTATCTGCGACATCTGGTTCTTGAGATATTTCAATTCAAAGTAATTTGCATTATTTTCCACCCAACTGCATTTGATTTGCTTTGGATGCTGATATCTCCGCAGCCAAACCCCGCAAAAATCTGCGGCTGCCAATGCTCGAAAGGGATTTTACATACCTTTGTATTGGCGTACAACTTGTTGTACAATTCATGACTTCACTTTTTTCGACATTTTTGAAAAAAATCAAGGCTAACCCCTTGCAAAAAAAAATTACATTTTCAAAAATGTTCCCCAAACCCATCGATATATACATCAGAAGAAAGGTCTGTTCAATACCTATCCACAGCTGAAGACAAAAAGTATCTGCGACATCTGGTTTTTGAGATATTTCAGTTCAAAGTAATTTGCAATATTTTTTACCCAACTGCATTTGACTTGCTTTGGATGCTGATATCTCCACAACCAAACCCCGCAAAAATCTGCGGCTGCCAGTGCTCGAAAGGGATTTTACATACCTTTGTATTGGCGTACAACTTGTTGTACAATTCATGACTTCACTTTTTTCGACATTTTTTGAAAAAAATCAAGGCTAACGCCTTGCAAAAAAAAAATTACATTTTCAAAAATGTTCCCCAAACCCATCGATATATACATCAAAAGAAAGGTCTGTTCAATACCTATCCACAGCTGAAGACAAAAAGTATCTGCGACATCTGGTTCTTGAGATATTTCAATTCAAAGTAATTTGCATTATTTTCCACCCAACTGCATTTGATTTGCTTTGGATGCTGATATCTCCGCAGCCAAACCCCGCAAAAATCTGCGGCTGCCAATGCTCGAAAGGGATTTTACATACCTTTGTATTGGCGTACAACTTGTTGTACAATTCATGACTTCACTTTTTTCGACATTTTTGAAAAAAATCAAGGCTAACCCCTTGCAAAAAAAAATTACATTTTTAAAAATGTTCCCCAAACCCATCGATATATACATCAAAAGAAAGGTCTGTTCAATACCTATCCACAGCTGAAGACAAAAAGTTTCTGCGACATCTGGTTCTTGAGATAATTCAATTCAAAGTAATTTGCAATATTTTTTACCCAACTACATTTGACTTGCTTTGGATGCTGATATCTCCACAACCAAAACCCGCAAAAATCTGCGGCTGCCAGTGCTCGAAAGGGATTTTACATACCTTTGTATTGGCGTACAACTTGTTGTACAATTCATGACTTCACTTTTTTCGACATTTTTGAAAAAAATCAAGGCTAACACCTTGCAAAAAAAAAATTACATTTTCAAAAATGTTCCCCAAACCCATCGATATATACATCAAAAGAAAGGTATGTTCAATACCTATCCACAGCTGAAGACAAAAAGTATCTGCGACATCTGGTTCTTGAGATATTTCAGTTCAAAGTAATTTGCAATATTTTTTACCCAACTACATTTGACTTGCTTTGGATGCTGATATCTCCGCAGCCAAACCCCGCAAAAATCTGCGGCTGCCAATGCTCGAAAGGGATTTTACATACCTTTGTATTGGCGTACAACTTGTTGTACAATTCATGACTTCACTTTTTTCGACATTTTTGAAAAAAATCAAGGCTAACCCCTTGCAAAAAAAAATTACATTTTTAAAAATGTTCCCCAAACCCATCGATATATACATCAAAAGAAAGGTCTGTTCAATACCTATCCACAGCTGAAGACAAAAAGTTTCTGCGACATCTGGTTCTTGAGATAATTCAATTCAAAGTAATTTGCAATACTTTTTACCCAACTGCATTTGACTTGCTTTGGATGCTGATATCTCCACAACCAAAACCCGCAAAAATCTGCGGCTGCCAGTGCTCGAAAGGGATTTTACATACCTTTGTATTGGCGTACAACTTGTTGTACAATTCATGACTTCACTTTTTTCGACATTTTTTGAAAAAAATCAAGGCTAACGCCTTGCAAAAAAAAAATTACATTTTCAAAAATGTTCCCCAAACCCATCGATATATACATCAAAAGAAAGGTCTGTTCAATACCTATCCACAGCTGAAGACAAAAAGTATCTGCGACATCTGGTTCTTGAGATATTTCAATTCAAAGTAATTTGCATTATTTTCCACCCAACTGCATTTGATTTGCTTTGGATGCTGATATCTCCGCAGCCAAACCCCGCAAAAATCTGCGGCTGCCAATGCTCGAAAGGGATTTTACATACCTTTGTATTGGCGTACAACTTGTTGTACAATTCATGACTTCACTTTTTTCGACATTTTTGAAAAAAATCAAGGCTAACCCCTTGCAAAAAAAAAATTACATTTTCAAAAATGTTCCCCAAACCCATCGATATATACATCAAAAGAAAGGTCTGTTCAATACCTATCCACAGCTGAAGACAAAAAGTATCTGCGACATCTGGTTCTTGAGATATTTCAATTCAAAATAATTTGCAATATTTTTTACCCAACTGCATTTGACTTGCTTTGGATGCTGATATCTCCACAACCAAATCCCGCAAAAATCTACGGCTGCCAGTGCTCGAAAGGGATTTTACATACCTTTGTATTGGCGTACAACTTGTTGTACAATTCATGACTTCACTTTTTTCGACATTTTTGAAAAAAATCAAGGCTAACCCCTTGCAAAAAAAAAATTACATTTTCAAAAATGTTCCCCAAACTCATCGATATATACATCAAAAGAAAGGTCTGTTCAATACCTATCCACAGCTGAAGACAAAAAGTATCTGCGACATCTGGTTCTTGAGATATTTCAACTCAAAGTAATTTGCATTATTTTCCACCCAACTGCATTTGACTTGCTTTGGATGCTGATATCTCCACAACCAAACCCCGCAAAAATCTGCGGCTGCCAGTGCTCGAAAGGGATTTTACATACCTTTGTATTGGCGTACAACTTGTTGTACAATTCATGACTTTACTTTTTTCGACATTTTTGAAAAAAATCAAGGCTAACCCCTTGCAAAAAAAAAATTACATTTTCAAAAATGTTCCCCAAACTCATCGATATATACATCAAAAGAAAGGTCTCTTCAATACCTATCCACAGCTGAAGACAAAAAGTATCTGCGACATCTGGTTCTTGAGATATTTCAACTCAAAGTAATTTGCATTATTTTCCACCCAACTGCATTTGACTTGCTTTGGATGCTGATATCTCCACAACCAAACCCCGCAAAAATCTGCGGCTGCCAGTGCTCGAAAGGGATTTTACATACCTTTGTATTGGCGTACAACTTGTTGTACAATTCATGACTTCACTTTTTTCGACATTTTTGAAAAAAATCAAGGCTAACCCCTTGCAAAAAAAAAATTACATTTTCAAAAATGTTCCCCAAACCCATCGATATATACATCAAAAGAAAGGTATGTTCAATACCTATCCACAGCTAAAGACAAAAAGTATCTGCGACATCTGGTTCTTGAGATATTTCAATTCAAAGTAATTTGCATTATTTTCCACCCAACTGCATTTGATTTGCTTTGGATGCTGATATCTCCGCAGCCAAACCCCGCAAAAATCTGCGGCTGCCAATGCTCGAAAGGGATTTTACATACCTTTGTATTGGCGTACAACTTGTTGTACAATTCATGACTTCACTTTTTTCGACATTTTTGAAAAAAATCAAGGCTAACCCCTTGCAAAAAAAAATTACATTTTCAAAAATGTTCCCCAAACCCATCGATATATACATCAAAAGAAAGGTCTGTTCAATACCTATCCACAGCTGAAGACAAAAAGTATCTGCGACATCTGGTCCTTGAGATATTTCAATTCAAAATAATTTGCAATATTTTTTACCCAACTGCATTTGACTTGCTTTGGATGCTGATATCTCAACAACCAAACCCCGCAAAAATCTGCGGCTGCCAGTGCTCGAAAGGGATTTTACATACCTTTGTATTGGCGTACAACTTGTCGTACAATTCATGACTTCACTTTTTTCGACATTTTTGAAAAAAATCAAGGCTAACCCCTTGCAAAAAAAATTACATTTTCAAAAATGTTCCCCAAACTCATCGATATATACATCAAAAGAAAGGTCTGTTCAATACCTATCCACAGCTGGAGACAAAAAGTATCTGCGACATCTGGTTCTTGAGATATTTCAACTCAAAGTAATTTGCATTATTTTCCACCCAACTGCATTTGACTTGCTTTGGATGCTGATATCTCCACAACCAAATCCCGCAAAAATCTGCGGCTGCCAGTGCTCGAAAGGGATTTTACATACCTTTGTATTGGCGTACAACTTGTTGTACAATTCATGACTTCACTTTTTTCGACATTTTTGAAAAAAATCAAGGCTAACCCCTTGCAAAAAAAAAATTACATTTTCAAAAATGTTCCCCAAACCCATCGATATATACATCAAAAGAAAGGTCTGTTCAATACCTATCCACAGCTGAAGACAAAAAGTATCTGCGACATCTGGTCCTTGAGATATTTCAATTCAAAATAATTTGCAATATTTTTTACCCAACTGCATTTGACTTGCTTTGGATGCTGATATCTCCACAACCAAACCCCGCAAAAATCTGCGGCTGCCAGTGCTCGAAAGGGATTTTACATACCTTTGTATTGGCGTACAACTTGTCGTACAATTCATGACTTCACTTTTTTCGACATTTTTGAAAAAAATCAAGGCTAACCCCTTGCAAAAAAAATTACATTTTCAAAAATGTTCCCCAAACTCATCGATATATACATCAAAAGAAAGGTCTGTTCAATACCTATCCACAGCTGGAGACAAAAAGTATCTGCGACATCTGGTTCTTGAGATATTTCAACTCAAAGTAATTTGCATTATTTTCCACCCAACTGCATTTGACTTGCTTTGGATGCTGATATCTCCACAACCAAATCCCGCAAAAATCTGCGGCTGCCAGTGCTCGAAAGGGATTTTACATACCTTTGTATTGGCGTACAACTTGTTGTACAATTCATGACTTCACTTTTTTCGACATTTTTGAAAAAAATTAAGGCTAACCCCTTGCAAAAAAAAAATTACATTTTCAAAAATGGTCCCCAAACCCATCGATATATACATCAAAAGAAAGGTCTGTTCAATACCTATCCACAGCTGAAGACAAAAAGTATCTGCGACATCTGGTTCTTGAGATATTTCAACTCAAAGTAATTTGCATTATTTTCCACCCAACTGCATTTGACTTGCTTTGGATGCTGATATCTCAACAACCAAACCCCGCAAAAATCTGCGGCTGCCAGTGCTCGAAAGGGATTTTACATACCTTTGTATTGGCGTACAACTTGTCGTACAATTCATGACTTCACTTTTTTCGACATTTTTGAAAAAAATCAAGGCTAACCCCTTGCAAAAAAAATTACATTTTCAAAAATGTTCCCCAAACTCATCGATATATACATCAAAAGAAAGGTCTGTTCAATACCTATCCACAGCTGGAGACAAAAAGTATCTGCGACATCTGGTTCTTGAGATATTTCAACTCAAAGTAATTTGCATTATTTTCCACCCAACTGCATTTGACTTGCTTTGGATGCTGATATCTCCACAACCAAATCCCGCAAAAATCTGCGGCTGCCAGTGCTCGAAAGGGATTTTACATACCTTTGTATTGGCGTACAACTTGTTGTACAATTCATGACTTCACTTTTTTCGACATTTTTGAAAAAAATCAAGGCTAACCCCTTGCAAAAAAAAAATTACATTTTCAAAAATGTTCCCCAAACCCATCGATATATACATCAAAAGAAAGGTCTGTTCAATACCTATCCACAGCTGAAGACAAAAAGTATCTGCGACATCTGGTCCTTGAGATATTTCAATTCAAAATAATTTGCAATATTTTTTACCCAACTGCATTTGACTTGCTTTGGATGCTGATATCTCCACAACCAAACCCCGCAAAAATCTGCGGCTGCCAGTGCTCGAAAGGGATTTTACATACCTTTGTATTGGCGTACAACTTGTCGTACAATTCATGACTTCACTTTTTTCGACATTTTTGAAAAAAATCAAGGCTAACCCCTTGCAAAAAAAATTACATTTTCAAAAATGTTCCCCAAACTCATCGATATATACATCAAAAGAAAGGTCTGTTCAATACCTATCCACAGCTGGAGACAAAAAGTATCTGCGACATCTGGTTCTTGAGATATTTCAACTCAAAGTAATTTGCATTATTTTCCACCCAACTGCATTTGACTTGCTTTGGATGCTGATATCTCCACAACCAAATCCCGCAAAAATCTGCGGCTGCCAGTGCTCGAAAGGGATTTTACATACCTTTGTATTGGCGTACAACTTGTTGTACAATTCATGACTTCACTTTTTTCGACATTTTTGAAAAAAATTAAGGCTAACCCCTTGCAAAAAAAAAATTACATTTTCAAAAATGGTCCCCAAACCCATCGATATATACATCAAAAGAAAGGTCTGTTCAATACCTATCCACAGCTGAAGACAAAAAGTATCTGCGACATCTGGTTCTTGAGATATTTCAACTCAAAGTAATTTGCATTATTTTCCACCCAACTGCATTTGACTTGCTTTGGATGCTGATATCTCCACAACCAAACCCCGCAAAAATCTGCGGCTGCCAGTGCTCGAAAGGGATTTTACATACCTTTGTATTGGCGTACAACTTGTTGTACAATTCATGACTTCACTTTTTTCGACATTTTTGAAAAAAATCAAGGCTAACCCCTTGCAAAAAAAAATTACATTTTCAAAAATGTTCCCCAAACCCATCGATATATACATCAAAAGAAAGGTATGTTCAATACCTATCCACAGCTGAAGACAAAAAGTATCTGCGACATCTGGTTCTTGAGATATTTCAATTCAAAGTAATTTGCATTATTTTCCACCCAACTGCATTTGACTTGCTTTGGATGCTGATATCTCCACAACCAAACCCCGCAAAAATCTGCGGCTGCCAGTCCTCGAAAAGGATTTTACATACCTTTGTATTGGCGTACAACTTGTTGTATAATTCTAGACTTCACTTTTTTCGATATTTTTGAAAAAATCAAGGCTAACCCCTTGCAAAAAAAAATTACATTTTCAAAAATGTTCGCCAAACCCATCGATATATACATCAAAAGAAAGGTTCTGTTCAATACCTATCCACAGCTGAAGACAAAAATTATCTGCGACATCTGGTTCTTCAGATATTTCAATTCAAAGTAATTTGCATTATTTTCCACCCAACTGCATTTGACTTGCTTTGGATGCTGATATCTCCGCAGCCAAACCCCGCAAAAATCTGCGGCTGCCAATGTTCGAAAGGGGTTTTACATACCTTTGTATTGGCGTACAACTTGTTGTACAATTCATGACTCCACTTTTTTCGACATTTTTTGAAAAAAATCAAGGCTAACGCCTTGCAAAAAAAAAAATACATTTTCAAAAATGTTCCCCAAACCCATCGATATATACATCAAGAGAAAGGTCTGTTGAATACCTATCCACAGCTGAAGACAAAAACTATCTGCGACATCTGGTTCTTGAGATATTTCAATTCAAAGTAATTTGCATTATTTTCCACCCAACTGCATTTGACTTGCTTTGGATGCTGATATCTCCGCATCCAAACCCCGCAAAAATCTGCGGCTGGCAATGTTCGAAAGGGATTTTACATACCTTTGTATTGGCGTACAACTTGTTGTACAATTCATGACTCCACTTTTTTCGACATTTTTTGAAAAAAATCAAGGCTTAACGCCTTGCAAAAAAAAATACATTTTCAAAAATGTTCCCCAAACCCATCGATATATACATCAAAAGAAAGGTCTGTTCAATACCTCTCCACAGCTGAAGACAAAAAGTATCTGCGACATCTGGTTCTTCAGATATTTCAGTTCAAAGTAATTTGCATTATTTTCCACCCAACTGCATTTGATTTGCTTTGGATGCTGATATCTCCACAACCAAACCCCGCAAAAACCTGCGGCTGCCAGTGCTCGAAAGGGATTTCACATACCTTTGTATTGGCGTACAACTTGTTGTACAATTCATGACTCCACTTTTTTCGACATTTTTTGAAAAAAATCAAGGCTAACGCCTTGCAAAAAAAAAATTACATTTTCAAAAATGTTCCCCAAACTCATCGATATATACATCAAAAGAAAGGTCTGTTCAATACCTATCCACAGCTGAAGACAAAAAGTATCTGCGACATCTGGTTCTTGAGATATTTCAATTCAAAATAATTTGCAATATTTTTTACCCAACTGCATTTGACTTGCTTTGGATGCTGATATCTCCACAACCAAACCCCGCAAAAATCTGCGGCTGCCAGTGCTCGAAAGGGATTTTACATACCTTTGTATTGGCGTACAACTTGTTGTACAATTCATGACTTTACTTTTTTCGACATTTTTGAAAAAAATCAAGGCTAACCCCTTGCAAAAAAAAAATTACATTTTCAAAAATGTTCCCCAAACTCATCGATATATACATCAAAAGAAAGGTCTGTTCAATACCTATCCACAGCTGAAGACAAAAAGTATCTGCGACATCTGGTTCTTGAGATATTTCAACTCAAAGTAATTTGCATTATTTTCCACCCAACTGCATTTGACTTGCTTTGGATGCTGATATCTCCACAACCAAACCCCGCAAAAATCTGCGGCTGCCAGTGCTCAAAAGGGATTTTACATACCTTTGTATTGGCGTACAACTTGTTGTACAATTCATGACTTCACTTTTTTCGACATTTTTGAAAAAAATCAAGGCTAACCCCTTGCAAAAAAAAAATTACATTTTCAAAAATGTTCCCCAAACCCATCGATATATACATCAAAAGAAAGGTATGTTCAATACCTATCCACAGCTAAAGACAAAAAGTATCTGCGACATCTGGTTCTTGAGATATTTCAATTCAAAGTAATTTGCATTATTTTCCACCCAACTGCATTTGATTTGCTTTGGATGCTGATATCTCCGCAGCCAAACCCCGCAAAAATCTGCGGCTGCCAATGCTCGAAAGGGATTTTACATACCTTTGTATTGGCGTACAACTTGTTGTACAATTCATGACTTCACTTTTTTCGACATTTTTGAAAAAAATCAAGGCTAACCCCTTGCAAAAAAAAATTACATTTTCAAAAATGTTCCCCAAACCCATCGATATATACATCAAAAGAAAGGTCTGTTCAATACCTATCCACAGCTGAAGACAAAAAGTATCTGCGACATCTGGTCCTTGAGATATTTCAATTCAAAATAATTTGCAATATTTTTTACCCAACTGCATTTGACTTGCTTTGGATGCTGATATCTCCACAACCAAACCCCGCAAAAATCTGCGGCTGCCAGTGCTCGAAAGGGATTTTACATACCTTTGTATTGGCGTACAACTTGTCGTACAATTCATGACTTCACTTTTTTCGACATTTTTGAAAAAAATCAAGGCTAACCCCTTGCAAAAAAAATTACATTTTCAAAAATGTTCCCCAAACTCATCGATATATACATCAAAAGAAAGGTCTGTTCAATACCTATCCACAGCTGGAGACAAAAAGTATCTGCGACATCTGGTTCTTGAGATATTTCAACTCAAAGTAATTTGCATTATTTTCCACCCAACTGCATTTGACTTGCTTTGGATGCTGATATCTCCACAACCAAATCCCGCAAAAATCTGCGGCTGCCAGTGCTCGAAAGGGATTTTACATACCTTTGTATTGGCGTACAACTTGTTGTACAATTCATGACTTCACTTTTTTCGACATTTTTGAAAAAAATCAAGGCTAACCCCTTGCAAAAAAAAAATTACATTTTCAAAAATGTTCCCCAAACCCATCGATATATACATCAAAAGAAAGGTCTGTTCAATACCTATCCACAGCTGAAGACAAAAAGTATCTGCGACATCTGGTCCTTGAGATATTTCAATTCAAAATAATTTGCAATATTTTTTACCCAACTGCATTTGACTTGCTTTGGATGCTGATATCTCCACAACCAAACCCCGCAAAAATCTGCGGCTGCCACTGCTCGAAAGGGATTTTACATACCTTTGTATTGGCGTACAACTTGTCGTACAATTCATGACTTCACTTTTTTCGACATTTTTGAAAAAAATCAAGGCTAACCCCTTGCAAAAAAAATTACATTTTCAAAAATGTTCCCCAAACTCATCGATATATACATCAAAAGAAAGGTCTGTTCAATACCTATCCACAGCTGGAGACAAAAAGTATCTGCGACATCTGGTTCTTGAGATATTTCAACTCAAAGTAATTTGCATTATTTTCCACCCAACTGCATTTGACTTGCTTTGGATGCTGATATCTCCACAACCAAACCCCGCAAAAATCTGCGGCTGCCAGTGCTCGAAAGGGATTTTACATACCTTTGTATTGGCGTACAACTTGTTGTACAATTCATGACTTCACTTTTTTCGACATTTTTGAAAAAAATCAAGGCTAACCCCTTGCAAAAAAAAAATTACATTTTCAAAAATGGTCCCCAAACCCATCGATATATACATCAAAAGAAAGGTCTGTTCAATACCTATCCACAATTGAAGACAAAAAGTATCTGCGACATCTGGTTCTTGAGATATTTCAACTCAAAGTAATTTGCATTATTTTCCACCCAACTGCATTTGACTTGCTTTGGATGCTGATATCTCCACAACCAAACCCCGCAAAAATCTGCGGCTGCCAGTGCTCGAAAAGGATTTTACATACCTTTGTATTGGCGTACAACTTGTTGTATAATTCTAGACTTCACTTTTTTCGATATTTTTGAAAAAATCAAGGCTAACCCCTTGCAAAAAAAAATTACATTTTCAAAAATGTTCGCCAAACCCATCGATATATACATCAAAAGAAAGGTTCTGTTCAATACCTCTCCACAGCTGAAGACAAAAAGTATCTGCGACATCTGGTTCTTCAGATATTTCAGTTCAAAGTAATTTGCATTATTTTCCACCCAACTGCATTTGATTTGCTTTGGATGCTGATATCTCCACAACCAAACCCCGCAAAAATCTGCGGCTGCCAGTGCTCGAAAGGGATTTTACATACCTTTGTATTGGCGTACAACTTGTTGTACAATTCATGACTTCACTTTTTTCGACATTTTTGAAAAAAATCAAGGCAAACCCCGTGCAAAAAAAATTACATTTTCAAAAATGTTCCCCAAACCCATCGATATATACATCAAAAGAAAGGTCTGTTCAATACCTCTCCACAGCTGAAGACAAAAAGTATCTGCGACATCTGGTTCTTCAGATATTTCAGTTCAAAGTAATTTGCATTATTTTCCACCCAACTGCATTTGATTTGCTTTGGATGCTGATATCTCCACAACCAAACCCCGCAAAAACCTGCGGCTGCCAGTGCTCGAAAGGGATTTCACATACCTTTGTATTGGCGTACAACTTGTTGTACAATTCATGACTTCACTTTTTTCGACATTTTTGAAAAAAATCAAGGCTAACCCCTTGCAAAAAAAAAATTACATTTTCAAAAATGTTCCCCAAACCCATCGATATATACATCAAAAGAAAGGTATGTTCAATACCTATCCACAGCTAAAGACAAAAAGTATCTGCGACATCTGGTTCTTGAGATATTTCAATTCAAAGTAATTTGCATTATTTTCCACCCAACTGCATTTGATTTGCTTTGGATGCTGATATCTCCGCAGCCAAACCCCGCAAAAATCTGCGGCTGCCAATGCTCGAAAGGGATTTTACATACCTTTGTATTGGCGTACAACTTGTTGTACAATTCATGACTTCACTTTTTTCGACATTTTTGAAAAAAATCAAGGCTAACCCCTTGCAAAAAAAAAATTACATTTTCAAAAATGTTCCCCAAACCCATCGATATATACATCAAAAGAAAGGTCTGTTCAATACCTATCCACAGCTGAAGACAAAAAGTATCTGCGACATCTGGTCCTTGAGATATTTCAATTCAAAATAATTTGCAATATTTTTTACCCAACTGCATTTGACTTGCTTTGGATGCTGATATCTCCACAACCAAACCCCGAAAAAATCTGCGGCTGCCAGTGCTCGAAAGGGATTTTACATACCTTTGTATTGGCGTACAACTTGTCGTACAATTCATGACTTCACTTTTTTCGACATTTTTGAAAAAAATCAAGGCTAACCCCTTGCAAAAAAAATTACATTTTCAAAAATGTTCCCCAAACTCATCGATATATACATCAAAAGAAAGGTCTGTTCAATACCTATCCACAGCTGGAGACAAAAAGTATCTGCGACATCTGGTTCTTGAGATATTTCAACTCAAAGTAATTTGCATTATTTTCCACCCAACTGCATTTGACTTGCTTTGGATGCTGATATCTCCACAACCAAATCCCGCAAAAATCTGCGGCTGCCAGTGCTCGAAAGGGATTTTACATACCTTTGTATTGGCGTACAACTTGTTGTACAATTCATGACTTCACTTTTTTCGACATTTTTGAAAAAAATCAAGGCTAACCCCTTGCAAAAAAAAAAATTACATTTTCAAAAATGTTCCCCAAACCCATCGATATATACATCAAAAGAAAGGTCTGTTCAATACCTATCCACAGCTGAAGACAAAAAGTATCTGCGACATCTGGTCCTTGAGATATTTCAATTCAAAATAATTTGCAATATTTTTTACCCAACTGCATTTGACTTGCTTTGGATGCTGATATCTCCACAACCAAACCCCGCAAAAATCTGCGGCTGCCAGTGCTCGAAAGGGATTTTACATACCTTTGTATTGGCGTACAACTTGTCGTACAATTCATGACTTCACTTTTTTCGACATTTTTGAAAAAAATCAAGGCTAACTAACCCCTTGCAAAAAAAATTACATTTTTAAAAATGTTCCCCAAACTCATCGATATATACATCAAAAGAAAGGTCTGTTCAATACCTATCCACAGCTGGAGACAAAAAGTATCTGCGACATCTGGTTCTTGAGATATTTCAACTCAAAGTAATTTGCATTATTTTCCACCCAACTGCATTTGACTTGCTTTGGATGCTGATATCTCCACAACCAAACCCCGCAAAAATCTGCGGCTGCCAGTGCTCGAAAGGGATTTTACATACCTTTGTATTGGCGTACAACTTGTTGTACAATTCATGACTTCACTTTTTTCGACATTTTTGAAAAAAATCAAGGCTAACCCCTTGCAAAAAAAAAATTACATTTTCAAAAATGTTCCCCAAACTCATCGATATATACATCAAAAGAAAGGTCTGTTCAATACCTATCCACAGCTGAAGACAAAAAGTATCTGCGACATCTGGTTCTTGAGATATTTCAACTCAAAGTAATTTGCATTATTTTCCACCCAACTGCATTTGACTTGCTTTGGATGCTGATATCTCCACAACCAAACCCCGCAAAAATCTGCGGCTGCCAGTGCTCGAAAGGGATTTTACATACCTTTGTATTGGCGTACAACTTGTTGTACAATTCATGACTTCACTTTTTTCGACATTTTTGAAAAAAATCAAGGCTAACCCCTTGCAAAAAAAAATTACATTTTCAAAAATGTTCCCCAAACCCATCGATATATACATCAAAAGAAAGGTATGTTCAATACCTATCCACAGCTGAAGCCAAAATATCTGCGACATCTGGTTCTTGAGATATTTCAATTCAAAGTAATTTGCATTATTTTCCACCCAACTGCATTTGACTTGCTTTGGATGCTGATATCTCCACAACCAAACCCCGCAAAAATCTGCGGCTGCCAGTCCTCGAAAAGGATTTTACATACCTTTGTATTGGCGTACAACTTGTTGTATAATTCTAGACTTCACTTTTTTCTATATTTTTGAAAAAATCGAGGCTAACCCCTTGCAAAAAAAAATTACATTTTCAAAAATGTTCGCCAAACCCATCGATATATACATCAAAAGAAAGGTTCTGTTCAATACCTATCCACAGCTGAAGACAAAAATTATCTGCGACATCTGGTTCTTCAGATATTTCAATTCAAAGTAATTTGCATTATTTTCCACCCAACTGCATTTGACTTGCTTTGGATGCTGATATCTCCGCAGCCAAACCCCGCAAAAATCTGCGGCTGCCAATGTTCGAAAGGGGTTTTACATACCTTTGTATTGGCGTACAACTTGTTGTACAATTCATGACTCGACTTTTTTCGACATTTTTTGAAAAAAATCAAGGCTAACGCCTTGCAAAAAAAAAATACATTTTCAAAAATGTTCCCCAAACCCATCGATATATACATCAAGAGAAAGGTCTGTTGAATACCTATCCACAGCTGAAGACAAAAACTATCTGCGACATCTGGTTCTTGAGATATTTCAATTCAAAGTAATTTGCATTATTTTCCACCCAACTGCATTTGACTTGCTTTGGATGCTGATATCTCCGCATCCAAACCCCGCAAAAATCTGCGGCTGGCAATGTTCGAAAGGGATTTTACATACCTTTGTATTGGCGTACAACTTGTTGTACAATTCATGACTCCACTTTTTTCGACATTTTTTGAAAAAAATCAAGGCTAACGCCTTGCAAAAAAAAATACATTTTCAAAAATGTTCCCCAAACCCATCGATATATACATCAAAAGAAAGGTCTGTTCAATACCTCTCCACAGCTGAAGACAAAAAGTATCTGCGACATCTGGTTCTTCAGATATTTCAGTTCAAAGTAATTTGCATTATTTTCCACCCAACTGCATTTGATTTGCTTTGGATGCTGATATCTCCACAACCAAACCCCGCAAAAATCTGCGGCTGCCAGTGCTCGAAAGGGATTTTACATACCTTTGTATTGGCGTACAACTTGTTGTACAATTCATGACTTCACTTTTTTCGACATTTTTGAAAAAAATCAAGGCAAACCCCGTGCAAAAAAAATTACATTTTCAAAAATGTTCCCCAAACCCATCGATATATACATCAAAAGAAAGGTCTGTTCAATACCTCTCCACAGCTGAAGACAAAAAGTATCTGCGACATCTGGTTCTTCAGATATTTCAGTTCAAAGTAATTTGCATTATTTTCCACCCAACTGCATTTGATTTGCTTTGGATGCTGATATCTCCACAACCAAACCCCGCAAAAACCTGCGGCTGCCAGTGCTCGAAAGGGATTTCACATACCTTTGTATTGGCGTACAACTTGTTGTACAATTCATGACTTCACTTTTTTCGACATTTTTGAAAAAAATCAAGGCTAACCCCTTGCAAAAAAAAAATTACATTTTCAAAAATGTTCCCCAAACCTATCGATATATACATCAAAAGAAAGGTCTGTTCAATACCTATCCACAGCTGAAGACAAAAAGTATCTGCGACATCTGATTCTTGAGATATTTCAATTCAAAGTAATTTGCATTATTTTCCACCCAACTGCATTTGACTTGCTTTGGATGCTGATATCTCCGCATCCAAACCCCGCAAAAATCTGCGGCTGGCAATGTTCGAAAGGGATTTTACATACCTTTGTATTGGCGTACAACTTGTTGTACAATTCATGACTCCACTTTTTTCGACATTTTTTGAAAAAAATCAAGGCTAACGCCTTGCAAAAAAAAATACATTTTCAAAAATGTTCCCCAAACCCATCGATATATACATCAAAAGAAAGGTCTGTTCAATACCTCTCCACAGCTGAAGACAAAAAGTATCTGCGACATCTGGTTCTTCAGATATTTCAGTTCAAAGTAATTTGCATTATTTTCCACCCAACTGCATTTGATTTGCTTTGGATGCTGATATCTCCACAACCAAACCCCGCAAAAATCTGCGGCTGCCAGTGCTCGAAAGGGATTTTACATACCTTTGTATTGGCGTACAACTTGTTGTACAATTCATGACTTCACTTTTTTCGACATTTTTGAAAAAAATCAAGGCAAACCCCGTGCAAAAAAAATTACATTTTCAAAAATGTTCCCCAAACCCATCGATATATACATCAAAAGAAAGGTCTGTTCAATACCTCTCCACAGCTGAAGACAAAAAGTATCTGCGACATCTGGTTCTTCAGATATTTCAGTTCAAAGTAATTTGCATTATTTTCCACCCAACTGCATTTGATTTGCTTTGGATGCTGATATCTCCACAACAAAACCCCGCAAAAACCTGCGGCTGCCAGTGCTCGAAAGGGATTTCACATACCTTTGTATTGGCGTACAACTTGTTGTACAATTCATGACTTCACTTTTTTCGACATTTTTGAAAAAAATCAAGGCTAACCCCTTGCAAAAAAAAAATTACATTTTCAAAAATGTTCCCCAAACCTATCGATATATACATCAAAAGAAAGGTCTGTTCAATACCTATCCACAGCTGAAGACAAAAAGTATCTGCGACATCTGATTCTTGAGATATTTCAATTCAAAGTAATTTGCATTATTTTCCACCCAAATGCATTTGACTTGCTTTGGATGCTGATATCTCCACAACCAAACCCCGCAAAAATCTGCGGCTGCCAGTGCTCGAAAGGGATTTTACATACCTTTGTATTGGCGTACAACTTGTTGTACAATTCATGACTTCACTTTTTTCGACATTTTTGAAAAAAATCAAGGCTAACCCCTTGCAAAAAAAAAATTACATTTTCAAAAATGTTCCCCAAACTCATCGATATATACATCAAAAGAAAGGTCTGTTCAATACCTATCCACAGCTGAAGACAAAAAGTATCTGCGACATCTGGTTCTTGAGATATTTCAATTCAAAGTAATTTGCATTATTTTCCACCCAACTGCATTTGACTTGCTTTGGATGCTGATATCTCCACAACCAAACCCCGCAAAAATCTGCGGCTGCCAGTCCTCGAAAAGGATTTTACATACCTTTGTATTGGCGTACAACTTGTTGTATAATTCTAGACTTCACTTTTTTCGATATTTTTGAAAAAATCAAGGCTAACCCCTTGCAAAAAAAAATTACATTTTCAAAAATGTTCGCCAAACCCATCGATATATACATCAAAAGAAAGGTTCTGTTCAATACCTATCCACAGCTGAAGACAAAAATTATCTGCGACATCTGGTTCTTGAGATATTTCAATTCAAAGTAATTTGCATTATTTTCCACCCAACTGCATTTGACTTGCTTTGGATGCTGATATCTCCGCAGCCAAACCCCGCAAAAATCTGCGGCTGCCAATGTTCGAAAGGGGTTTTACATACCTTTGTATTGGCGTACAACTTGTTGTACAATTCATGACTCCACTTTTTTCGACATTTTTTGAAAAAAATCAAGGCTAACGCCTTGCAAAAAAAAAATACATTTTCAAAAATGTTCCCCAAACCCATCGATATATACATCAAGAGAAAGGTCTGTTGAATACCTATCCACAGCTGAAGACAAAAACTATCTGCGACATCTGGTTCTTGAGATATTTCAATTCAAAGTAATTTGCATTATTTTCCACCCAACTGCATTTGACTTGCTTTGGATGCTGATATCTCCGCATCCAAACCCCGCAAAAATCTGCGGCTGGCAATGTTCGAAAGGGATTTTACATACCTTTGTATTGGCGTACAACTTGTTGTACAATTCATGACTCCACTTTTTTCGACATTTTTTGAAAAAAATCAAGGCTAACGCCTTGCAAAAAAAAATACATTTTCAAAAATGTTCCCCAAACCCATCGATATATACATCAAAAGAAAGGTCTGTTCAATACCTCTCCACAGCTGAAGACAAAAAGTATCTGCGACATCTGGTTCTTCAGATATTTCAGTTCAAAGTAATTTGCATTATTTTCCACCCAACTGCATTTGATTTGCTTTGGATGCTGATATCTCCACAACCAAACCCCGCAAAAACCTGCGGCTGCCAGTGCTCGAAAGGGATTTCACATACCTTTGTATTGGCGTACAACTTCATGACTTCACTTTTTTCGACATTTTTGAAAAAAATCAAGGCTAACCCCTTGCAAAAAAAAAATTACATTTTCAAAAATGTTCCCCAAACCTATCGATATATACATCAAAAGAAAGGTCTGTTCAATACCTATCCACAGCTGAAGACAAAAAGTATCTGCGACATCTGGTTCTTGAGATATTTCAATTCAAAGTAATTTGCATTATTTTCCACCCAACTGCATTTGATTTGCTTTGGATGCTGATATCTCCACAACCAAACCCCGCAAAAATCTGCGACTGCCAGTGCTCGAAAGGGATTTTACATACCTTTGTATTGGCGTACAACTTGTTGTACAATTCATGACTTCACTTTTTTCGACATTTTTGAAAAAAATCAAGGCTAACCCCTTGCAAAAAAAAAATTACATTTTCAAAAATGTTCCCCAAACCCATCGATATATACATCAAAAGAAAGGTCTGTTCAATACCTATCCACAGCTGAAGACAAAAAGTATCTGCGACATCTGATTCTTGAGATATTTCAATTCAAAGTAATTTGCATTATTTTCCACCCAAATGCATTTGACTTGCTTTGGATGCTGATATCTCCGCAGCCAAACCCCGCAAAAATCTGCTGCTGCCAGTGCTCGAAAGGGATTTCACATACCTTTGTATTGGCGTACAACTTGTTGTACAATTCATGATTTCACTTTTTTCGACATTTTAGAAAAAATCAAGGCTAACCCCTTGCAAAAAAAAAATTACATTTTCAAAAATGTTCCCCAAACCCATCGATATATACATCAAAAGAAAGGTCTGTTCAATACCTATCCACAGCTGAAAACAAAAAGTATCTGCGACATCTGGTTCTTCTGATATTTCAGTTCAAAGTAATTTGCATTATTTTCCACCCAACTGCAGTTGACTTGCTTTGGATGCTGATATCTCCGCAGCCAAACCCCGCAAAAATCTGCGGCTGCCAATGCTCGAAAGGGATTTTACATACCTTTGTATTGGCGTACAACTTGTTGTACAATTCATGACTTCACTTTTTTCGACATTTTTGAAAAAAATCAAGGCTAACCCCTTGCAAAAAAAAATTACATTTTCAAAAATCTTCCCCAAACTCATCGATATATACATCAAAAGAAAGGTCTGTTCAATACCTATCCACAGCTGATGACAAAAAGTATCTGCGACATCTGGTTCTTGAGATATTTCAACTCAAAGTAATTTGCATTATTTTCCACCCAACTGCATTTGACTTGCTTTGGATGCTGATATCTCCACAACCAAACCCCGCAAAAATCTGCGGCTGCCAGTGCTCGAAAGGGATTTTACATACCTTTGTATTGGCGTACAACTTGTTGTACAATTCATGACTTCACTTTTTTCGACATTTTTGAAAAAAATCAAGGCTAACCCCTTGCAAAAAAAAATTACATTTTCAAAAATGTTCCCCAAACCCATCGATATATACATCAAAAGAAAGGTCTGTTCAATACCTATCCACAGCTGAAAACAAAAAGTATCTGCGACATCTGGTTCTTCTGATATTTCAGTTCAAAGTAATTTGCATTATTTTCCACCCAACTGCAGTTGACTTGCTTTGGATGCTGATATCTCCGCAGCCAAACCCCGCAAAAATCTGCGGCTGCCAATGCTCGAAAGGGATTTTACATACCTTTGTATTGGCGTACAACTTGTTGTACAATTCATGACTTCACTTTTTTCGACATTTTTGAAAAAAATCAAGGCTAACCCCTTGCAAAAAAAAATTACATTTTCAAAAATGTTCCCCAAACTCATCGATATATACATCATATTTTCCACCCAACTGCATTTGATTTGCTTTGGATGCTGATATCTCCACAACCAAACCCCGCAAAAATCTGCGGCTGCCAGTGCTCGAAAGGGATTTTACATACCTTTGTATTGGCGTACAACTTGTTGTACAATTCATGACTTCACTTTTTTCGACATTTTTGAAAAAAATCAAGGCAAACCCGTGCAAAAAAAATTACATTTTCAAAAATGTTCCCCAAACCCATCGATATATACATCAAAAGAAAGGTCTGTTCAATACCTATCCACAGCTGAAAACAGAAAGTATCTGCGACATCTGGTTCTTCTGATATTTCAGTTCAAAGTAATTTGCATTATTTTCCACCCAACTGCAGTTGACTTGCTTTGGATGCTGATATCTCCGCAGCCAAACCCCGCAAAAATCTGCTGCTGCCAGTGCTCGAAAGGGATTTCACATACCTTTGTATTGGCGTACAACTTGTTGTACAATTCATGATTTCACTTTTTTCGACATTTTAGAAAAAATCAAGGCTAACCCCTTGCAAAAAAAAAATTACATTTTCAAAAATGTTCCCCAAACCCATCGATATATACATCAAAAGAAAGGTCTGTTCAATACCTATCCACAGCTGAAAACAAAAAGTATCTGCGACATCTGGTTCTTCTGATATTTCAGTTCAAAGTAATTTTCATTATTTTCCACCCAACTGCAGTTGACTTGCTTTGGATGCTGATATCTCCGCAGCCAAACCCCGCAAAAATCTGCGGCTGCCAATGCTCGAAAGGGAGTTTACATACCTTTGTATTGGCGTACAACTTGTTGTACAATTCATGACTTCACTTTTTTCGACATTTTTGAAAAAAATCAAGGCTAACCCCTTGCAAAAAAAAATTACATTTTCAAAAATGTTCCCCAAACTCATCGATATATACATCAAAAGAAAGGTCTGTTCAATACCTATCCACAGCTGATGACAAAAAGTATCTGCGACATCTGGTTCTTGAGATATTTCAACTCAAAGTAATTTGCATTATTTTCCACCCAACTGCATTTGACTTGCTTTGGATGCTGATATCTCCACAACCAAACCCCGCAAAAATCTGCGGCTGCCAGTGCTCGAAAGGGATTTTACATACCTTTGTATTGGCGTACAACTTGTTGTACAATTCATGACTTCACTTTTTTCGACATTTTTGAAAAAAATCAAGGCTAACCCCTTGCAAAAAAAAAATACATTTTCAAAAATGTTCCCCAAACCCATCGATATATACATCAAAAGAAAGGTATGTTCAATACCTATCCACAGCTGAAGACAAAAAGTATCTGCGACATCTGGTTCTTGAGATATTTCAATTCAAAGTAATTTGCATTATTTTCCACCCAAATGCATTTGACTTGCTTTGGATGCTGATATCTCCACAGCCAAACCCCGCAAAAATCTGCGGCTGCCAGTGCTCGAAAAGGATTTTACATACCTTTGTATTGGCGTACAACTTGTTGTACAATTCATGACTTCACTTTTTTCGACATTTTTGAAAAAAATCAAGGCTAACCCCTTGCAAAAAAAAAATTACATTTTCAAAAATGTTCCCCAAACCCATCGGTATATACATCAAAAGAAAGGTATGTTCAATACCTATCCACAGCTGAAGACAAAAAGTATCTGCGACATCTGGTTCTTGAGATATTTCAATTCAAAGTAATTTGCATTATTTTCCACCCAAATGCATTTGACTTGCTTTGGATGCTGATATCTCCACAGCCAAACCCCGCAAAAATCTGCGGCTGCCAGTGCTCGAAAGGGATTTCACATTCCTTTGTATTGGCGTGCAACTTGTTGTACAATTCATGATTTCACTTTTTTCGACATTTTAGAAAAAATCAAGGCTAACCCCTTGCAAAAAAAAATTACATTTTCAAAAATGTTCCCCAAACCCATCGATATATACATCAAAAGAAAGGTCTGTTCAATACCTATCCACAGCTGAAGACAAAAAGTATCTGCGACATCTGGTCCTCGAGATATTTCAGTTCAAAGTAATTTGCAATATTTTTTACCCAACTGCATTTGACTTGCTTTGGATGCTGATATCTCCACAAC
Organism: Philhelius pedissequus; assembly: GCA_910595825.1. NCBI lineage: Eukaryota > Metazoa > Arthropoda > Insecta > Diptera > Syrphidae > Philhelius > Philhelius pedissequus. The sequence goes on from OU343162.1 coordinate 138,774,512, forward strand.
CAAACCCCGCAAAAATCTGCGGCTGCCAGTGCTCGAAAGGGATTTTACATACCTTTGTATTGGCGTACAACTTGTTGTACAATTCATGACTTCACTTTTTTCGACATTTTTGAAAAAAATCAAGGCTAACCCCTTGCAAAAAAAAAATACATTTTCAAAAATGTTCCCCAAACCCATCGATATATACATCAAAAGAAAGGTATGTTCGATACCTATCCACAGCTGAAGACAAAAAGTATCTGCGACATCTGGTTCTCGAGATATTTCAGTTCAAAGTAATTTGCAATATTTTTTACATAACTGCATTTGACTTGCTTTGGATGCTGATATCTCCACAACCAAACCCCGCAAAAATCTGCGGCTGCCAGTGCTCGAAAGGGATTTTACATACCTTTGTATTGGTGTACAACTTGTTGTACAATTCATGACTTCACTTTTTTCGACATTTTTGAAAAAAATCAAGGCTAACCCCTTGCAAAAAAAATTACATTTTCAAAAATGTTCCCCAAATCCATCGATATATACATCAAAAGAAAGGTCTGTTCAATACCTATCCACAGCTGAAGACAAAAAGTATCTGCGACATCTGATTCTTGAGATATTTCAATTCAAAGTAATTTGCATTATTTTCCACCCAAATGCATTTGACTTGCTTTGGATGCTGATATCTCCACAGCCAAACCCCGCAAAAATCTGCGGCTGCCAGTGCTCGAAAAGGATTTTACATACCTTTGTATTGGCGTACAACTTGTTGTACAATTCATGACTTCACTTTTTTCGACATTTTTGAAAAAAATCAAGGCTAACCCCTTGCAAAAAAAAAATTACATTTTCAAAAATGTTCCCCAAACCCATCGGTATATACATCAAAAGAAAGGTATGTTCAATACCTATCCACAGCTGAAGACAAAAAGTATCTGCGACATCTGGTTCTTGAGATATTTCAATTCAAAGTAATTTGCATTATTTTCCACCCAAATGCATTTGACTTGCTTTGGATGCTGATATCTCCGCAGCCAAACCCCGCAAAAATCTGCTGCTACCAGTGCTCGAAAGGGATTTCACATACCTTTGTATTGGCGTGCAACTTGTTGTACAATTCATGACTTCACTTTTTTCGACATTTTTTGAAAAAAATCAAGGCTAACGCCTTGCAAAAAAAAAATTACATTTTCAAAAATGTTCCCCAAACTCATCGATGTATACATCAAAAGAAAGGTCTGTTCAATACCTATCCACAGCTGAAGACAAAAAGTATCTGCGACATCTGGTTCTTGAGATATTTCAACTCAAAGTAATTTGCATTATTTTCCACCCAACTGCATTTGACTTGCCTTGGATGCTGATATCTCCACAACCAAACCCCGCAAAAATCTGCGGCTGCCAGTGCTCGAAAGGGATTTTACATACCTTTGTATTGGCGTACAACTTGTTGTACAATTCATGACTTCACTTTTTTCGACATTTTTGAAAAAAATCAAGGCTAACCCCTTGCAAAAAAAAATACATTTTCAAAAATGTTCCCTAAACCCATCGATATATACATCAAAAGAAAGGTATGTTCAATACCTATCCACAGCTGAAGACAAAAAGTATCTGCGACATCTGGTTCTTGAGATATTTCAATTCAAAGTAATTTGCATTATTTTCCACCCAAATGCATTTGACTTGCTTTGGATGCTGATATCTCCGCAGCCAAACCCCGCAAAAATCTGCTGCTGCCAGTGCTCGAAAGGGATTTCACATACCTTTGTATTGGCGTGCAACTTGTTGTACAATTCATGACTTCACTTTTTTCGACATTTTTTGAAAAAAATCAAGGCTAACGCCTTGCAAAAAAAAAATTACATTTTCAAAAATGTTCCCCAAACTCATCGATATATACATCAAAAGAAAGGTCTGTTCAATACCTATCCACAGCTGAAGACAAAAAGTATCTGCGACATCTGGTTCTTGAGATATTTCAACTCAAAGTAATTTGCATTATTTTCCACCCAACTGCATTTGACTTGCCTTGGATGCTGATATCTCCACAACCGAACCCCGCAAAAATCTGCGGCTGCCAGTGCTCGAAAGGGATTTTACATACCTTTGTATTGGCGTACAACTTGTTGTACAATTCATGATTTCACTTTTTTCGACATTTTAGAAAAAATCAATAACCCCTTGCAAAAAAAAAATTACATTTTCAAAAATGTTCCCCAAACCCATCGATATATACATCAAAAGAAAGGTCTGTTCAATACCTATCCACAGCTGAAAACAAAAAGTATCTGCAACATCTGGTTCTTCAGATATTTCAGTTCAAAATAATTTGCATTATTTTCCACCCAACTGCAGTTGACTTGCTTTGGATGCTGATATCTCCGCAGCCAAACCCCGCAAAAATCTGCGGCTGCCAATGCTCGAAAGGGATCTTACATACCTTTGTATTGGCGTACAACTTGTTGTACAATTCATGACTTCACTTTTTTCGACATTTTTGAAAAAAATCAAGGCTAACCCCTTGCAAAAAAAAAATGTTCCCCAAACCCATCGATATATACATCAAAAGAAAGGTATGTTCAATACCTATCCACAGCTGAAGACAAAAAGTATCTGCGACATCTGGTTCTTGAGATATTTCAGTTCAAAGTAATTTGCAATATTTTTTACCCAACTGCATTTGACTTGCTTTGGATGCTGATATCTCCACAACCAAACCCCGCAAAAATCTGCGGCTGCCAGTGCTCGAAAGGGATTTTACATACCTTTGTATTGGCGTACAACTTGTTTTACAATTCATGACTTCACTTTTTTCGACATTTTTTGAAAAAAAGCAAGGCTAACGCCTTGCAAAAAAAAAATTACATTTTCAAAAATGTTCCCCAAACTCATCGATATATACATCAAAAGAAAGGTCTGTTCAATACCTATCCACAGCTGAAGACAAAAAGTATCTGCGACATCTGGTTCTTGAGATATTTCAACTCAAAGTAATTTGCATTATTTTCCACCCAACTGCATTTGACTTGCTTTGGATGCTGATATCTCCACAACAAAACCCCGCAAAAATCTGCGGCTGCCAGTGCTCGAAAGGGATTTTACATACCTTTGTATTGGCGTACAACTTGTTGTACAATTCATGACTTCACTTTTTTCGACATTTTTGAAAAAAATCAAGGCTAACCCCTTGCAAAAAAAAAATTACATTTTCAAAAATGTTCCCCAAACCCATCGATATATACATCAAAAGAAAGGTATGTTCAATACCTATCCACAGCTGAAGACAAAAAGTATCTGCGACATCTGGTTCTTGAGATATTTCAATTCAAAGTAATTTGCATTATTTTCCACCCAAATGCATTTGACTTGCTTTGGATGCTGATATCTCCACAGCCAAACCCCGCAAAAATCTGCGGCTGCCAGTGCTCGAAAAGGATTTTACATACCTTTGTATTGGAGTACAACTTGTTGTACAATTCATGACTTCACTTTTTTCGACATTTTTGAAAAAAATCAAGGCTAACCCCTTGCAAAAAAAAAATTACATTTTCAAAAATGTTCCCCAAACCCATCGGTATATACATCAAAAGAAAGGTATGTTCAATACCTATCCACAGCTGAAGACAAAAAGTATCTGCGACATCTGGTTCTTGAGATATTTCAATTCAAAGTAATTTGCATTATTTTCCACCCAAATGCATTTGACTTGCTTTGGATGCTGATATCTCCGCAGCCAAACCCCGCAAAAATCTGCTGCTGCCAGTGCTCGAAAGGGATTTCACATTCCTTTGTATTGGCGTGCAACTTGTTGTACAATTCATGATTTCACTTTTTTCGACATTTTAGAAAAATCAAGGCTAACCCCTTGCAAAAAAAAATTACATTTTCAAAAATGTTCCCCAAACCCATCGATATATACATCAAAAGAAAGGTCTGTTCAATACCTATCCACAGCTGAAAACAAAAAGTATCTGCGACATCTGGTTCTCGAGATATTTCAGTTCAAATTAATTTGCAATATGTTTTACCCAACTGCATTTGACTTGCTTTGGATGCTGATATCTCCACAACCAAACCCCGCAAAAATCTGCGGCTGCCAGTGCTCGAAAGGGATTTTACATACCTTTGTATTGGCGTACAACTTGTTGTACAATTCATGACTTCACTTTTTTCGACATTTTTAAAAAAAATCAAGGCTAACCCCTTGCAAAAAAAAAATACATTTTCAAAAATGTTCCCCAAACCCATCGATATATACATCAAAAGAAAGGTATGTTCGATACCTATCCACAGCTGAAGACAAAAAGTATCTGCGACATCTGGTTCTTGAGATATTTCAATTCAAAGTAATTTGCATTATTTTCCACCCAACTGCATTTGATTTGCTTTGGATGCTGATATCTCCACTACCAAACCCCGCAAAAATCTGCGGCTGCCAGTGCTCGAAAGGGATTTTACATACCTTTGTATTGGCGTACAACTTGTTGTACAATTCATGACTTCACTTTTTTCGACATTTTTGAAAAAAATCAAGGCTAACCCCTTGCAAAAAAAAAATACATTTTCAAAAATGTTCCCCAAACCCATCGATATATACATCAAAAGAAAGGTATGTTCAATACCTATCCACAGCTGAAGACAAAAAGTATCTGCGACATCTGGTTCTTGAGATATTTCAATTCAAAGTAATTTGCATTATTTTCCACCCAACTGCATTTGATTTGCTTTGGATGCTGATATCTCCACAACCAAACCCCGCAAAAATCTGCGGCTGCCAGTGCTCGAAAGGGATTTTACATACCTTTGTATTGATGTACAACTTGTTGTACAATTCATGACTTCACTTTTTTCGACATTTTTGAAAAAAATCAAGGCTAACCCCTTGCAAAAAAAATTACATTTTCAAAAATGTTCCCCAAATCCATCGATATATACATCAAAAGAAAGGTCTGTTCAATACCTATCCACAGCTGAAGACAAAAAGTATCTGCGACATCTGATTCTTGAGATATTTCAATTCAAAGTAATTTGCATTATTTTCCACCCAAATGCATTTGACTTGCTTTGGATGCTGATATCTCCACAGCCAAACCCCGCAAAAATCTGCGGCTGCCAGTGCTCGAAAAGGATTTTAGATACCTTTGTATTGGCGTACAACTTGTTGTACAATTCATGACTTCACTTTTTTCGACATTTTTGAAAAAAATCAAGGCTAACCCCTTGCAAAAAAAAAATTACATTTTCAAAAATGTTCCCCAAACCCATCGGTATATACATCAAAAGAAAGGTATGTTCAATACCTATCCACAGCTGAAGACAAAAAGTATCTGCGACATCTGGTTCTTGAGATATTTCAATTCAAAGTAATTTGCATTATTTTCCACCCAAATGCATTTGACTTGCTTTGGATGCTGATATCTCCGCAGCCAAACCCCGCAAAAATCTGCTGCTGCCAGTGCTCGAAAGGGATTTCACATACCTTTGTATTGGCGTGCAACTTGTTGTACAATTCATGATTTCACTTTTTTCGACATTTTAGAAAAAATCAAGGCTAACCCCTTGCAAAAAAAAATTACATTTTCAAAAATGTTCCCCAAACCCATCGATATATACATCAAAAGAAAGGTCTGTTCAATACCTATCCACAGCTGAAGACAAAAAGTATCTGCGACATCTGGTTCTTGAGATATTTCAACTCAAAGTAATTTGCATTATTTTCCACCCAACTGCATTTGACTTGCCTTGGATGCTGATATCTCCACAACCAAACCCCGCAAAAATCTGCGGCTGCCAGTGCTCGAAAGGGATTTTACATACCTTTGTATTGGCGTACAACTTGTTGTACAATTCATGACTTCACTTTTTTCGACATTTTTGAAAAAAATCAAGGCTAACCCCTTGCAAAAAAAAATACATTTTCAAAAATGTTCCCCAAACCCATCGATATATACATCAAAAGAAAGGTATGTTCAATACCTATCCACAGCTGAAGACAAAAAGTATCTGCGACATCTGGTTCTTGAGATATTTCAATTCAAAGTAATTTGCATTATTTTCCACCCAACTGCATTTGATTTGCTTTGGATGCTGATATCTCCACAACCAAACCCCGCAAAAATCTGCGGCTGCCAGTGCTCGATAGGGATTTTACATACCTTTGTATTGGCGTACAACTTGTTGTACAATTCATGATTTCACTTTTTTCGACATTTTAGAAAAAATCAATAACCCCTTGCAAAAAAAAAATTACATTTTCAAAAATGTTCCCCAAACCCATCGATATATACATCAAAAGAAAGGTCTGTTCAATACCTATCCACAGCTGAAAACAAAAAGTATCTGCAACATCTGGTTCTTCAGATATTTCAGTTCAAAGTAATTTGCATTATTTTCCACCCAACTGCAGTTGACTTGCTTTGGATGCTGATATCTCCGCAGCCAAACCCCGCAAAAATCTGCGGCTGCCAATGCTCGAAAGGGATTTTACATACCTTTGTATTGGCGTACAACTTGTTGTACAATTCATGACTTCACTTTTTTCGACATTTTTGAAAAAAATCAAGGCTAACCCCTTGCAAAAAAAAATTACATTTTCAAAAATGTTCCCCAAACCCATCGATATATACATCAAAAGAAAGGTCTGTTCAATACCTATCCACAGCTGAAGACAAAAAGTATCTGCGACATCTGGTTCTCGAGATATTTCAGTTCAAAGTAATTTGCAATATTTTTTACCCAACTGCATTTGACTTGCTTTGGATGCTGATATCTCCACAACCAAACCCCGCAAAAATCTGCGGCTGCCAGTGCTCGAAAGGGATTTTACATACCTTTGTATTGGCGTACAACTTGTTGTACAATTCATGACTTCACTTTTTTCGACATTTTTTGAAAAAAATCAAGGCTAACGCCTTGCAAAAAAAAAATTACATTTTCAAAAATGTTCCCCAAACTCATCGATATATACATCAAAAGAAAGGTCTGTTCAATACCTATCCACAGCTGAAGACAAAAAGTATCTGCGACATCTGGTTCTTGAGATATTTCAACTCAAAGTAATTTGCATTATTTTCCACCCAACTGCAGTTGACTTGCTTTGGATGCTGATATCTCCGCAGCCAAACCCCGCAAAAATCTGCGGCTGCCAATGCTCGAAAGGGATTTTACATACCTTTGTATTGGCGTACAACTTGTTGTACAATTCATGACTTCACTTTTTTCGACATTTTTGAAAAAAATCAAGGCTAACCCCTTGCAAAAAAAAATTACATTTTCAAAAATGTTCCCCAAACCCATCGATATATACATCAAAAGAAAGGTCTGTTCAATACCTATCCACAGCTGAAAACAAAAAGTATCTGCAACATCTGGTTCTTCAGATATTTCAGTTCAAAGTAATTTGCATTATTTTCCACCCAACTGCAGTTGACTTGCTTTGGATGCTGATATCTCCGCAGCCAAACCCCGCAAAAATCTGCGGCTGCCAATGCTCGAAAGGGATTTTACATACCTTTGTATTGGCGTACAACTTGTTGTACAATTCATGACTTCACTTTTTTCGACATTTTTGAAAAAAATCAAGGCTAACCCCTTGCAAAAAAAAATTACATTTTCAAAAATGTTCCCCAAACCCATCGATATATACATCAAAAGAAAGGTCTGTTCAATTCCTATCCACAGCTGAAGACAAAAAGTATCTGCGACATCTGGTTCTCGAGATATTTCAGTTCAAAGTAATTTGCAATATTTTTTACCCAACTGCATTTGACTTGCTTTGGATGCTGATATCTCCACAACCAAACCCCGCAAAAATCTGCGGCTGCCAGTGCTCGAAAGGGATTTTACATACCTTTGTATTGGCGTACAACTTGTTGTACAATTCATGACTTCACTTTTTTCGACATTTTTTGAAAAAAATCAAGGCTAACGCCTTGCAAAAAAAAAATTACATTTTCAAAAATGTTCCCCAAACTCATCGATATATACATCAAAAGAAAGGTCTGTTCAATACCTATCCACAGCTGAAGACAAAAAGTATCTGCGACATCTGGTTCTTGAGATATTTCAACTCAAAGTAATTTGCATTATTTTCCACCCAACTGCATTTGACTTGCCTTGGATGCTGATATCTCCACAACCAAACCCCGCAAAAATCTGCGGCTGCCAGTGCTCGAAAGGGATTTTACATACCTTTGTATTGGCGTACAACTTGTTGTACAATTCATGATTTCACTTTTTTCGACATTTTAGAAAAAATCAAGGCTAACCCCTTGCAAAAAAAAATTACATTTTCAAAAATGTTCCCCAAACCCATCGATATATACATCAAAAGAAAGGTCTGTTCAATACCTATCCACAGCTGAAGACAAAAAGTATCTGCGACATCTGGTTCTTGAGATATTTCAACTCAAAGTAATTTGCATTATTTTCCACCCAACTGCATTTGACTTGCCTTGGATGCTGATATCTCCACAACCAAACCCCGCAAAAATCTGCGGCTGCCAGTGCTCGAAAGGGATTTTACATACCTTTGTATTGGCGTACAACTTGTTGTACAATTCATGACTTCACTTTTTTCGACATTTTTGAAAAAAATCAAGGCTAACCCCTTGCAAAAAAAAATACATTTTCAAAAATGTTCCCCAAACCCATCGATATATACATCAAAAGAAAGGTATGTTCAATACCTATCCACAGCTGAAGACAAAAAGTATCTGCGACATCTGGTTCTTGAGATATTTCAACTCAAAGTAATTTGCATTATTTTCCACCCAACTGCATTTGATTTGCTTTGGATGCTGATATCTCCACAACCAAACCCCGCAAAAATCTGCGGCTGCCAGTGCTCGAAAGGGATTTTACATACCTTTGTATTGGCGTACAACTTGTTGTACAATTCATGACTTCACTTTTTTCGACATTTTAGAAAAAATCAATAACCCCTTGCAAAAAAAAAATTACATTTTCAAAAATGTTCCCCAAACCCATCGATATATACATCAAAAGAAAGGTCTGTTCAATACCTATCCACAGCTGAAAACAAAAAGTATCTGCAACATCTGGTTCTTCAGATATTTCAGTTCAAAGTAATTTGCATTATTTTCCACCCAACTGCAGTTGACTTGCTTTGGATGCTGATATCTCCGCAGCCAAACCCCGCAAAAATCTGCGGCTGCCAATGCTCTAAAGGGATTTTACATACCTTTGTATTGGCGTACAACTTGTTGTACAATTCATGACTTCACTTTTTTCGACATTTTTGAAAAAAATCAAGGCTAACCCCTTGCAAAAAAAAATTACATTTTCAAAAATGTTCCCCAAACCCATCGATATATACATCAAAAGAAAGGTCTGTTCAATACCTATCCACAGCTGAAGACAAAAAGTATCTGCGACATCTGGTTCTCGAGATATTTCAGTTCAAAGTAATTTGCAATATTTTTTACCCAACTGCATTTGACTTGCTTTGGATGCTGATATCTCCACAACCAAACCCCGCAAAAATCTGCGGCTGCCAGTGCTCGAAAGGGATTTTACATACCTTTGTATTGGCGTACAACTTGTTGTACAATTCATGACTTCACTTTTTTCGACATTTTTTGAAAAAAATCAAGGCTAACGCCTTGCAAAAAAAAAATTACATTTTCAAAAATGTTCCCCAAACTCATCGATATATACATCAAAAGAAAGGTCTGTTCAATACCTATCCACAGCTGAAGACAAAAAGTATCTGCGACATCTGGTTCTCGAGATATTTCAGTTCAAAGTAATTTGCAATATTTTTTACCCAACTGCATTTGACTTGCTTTGGATGCTGATATCTCCACAACCAAACCCCGCAAAAATCTGCGGCTGCCAGTGCTCGAAAGGGATTTTACATACCTTTGTATTGGCGTACAACTTGTTGTACAATTCATGACTTCACTTTTTTCGACATTTTTTGAAAAAAATCAAGGCTAACGCCTTGCAAAAAAAAAATTACATTTTCAAAAATGTTCCCCAAACTCATCGATATATACATCAAAAGAAAGGTCTGTTCAATACCTATCCACAGCTGAAGACAAAAAGTATCTGCGACATCTGGTTCTTGAGATATTTCAACTCAAAGTAATTTGCATTATTTTCCACCCAACTGCATTTGACTTGCCTTGGATGCTGATATCTCCACAACCAAACCCCGCAAAAATCTGCGGCTGCCAGTGCTCGAAAGGGATTTTACATACATTTGTATTGGCGTACAACTTGTTGTACAATTCATGATTTCACTTTTTTCGACATTTTAGAAAAAATCAATAACCCCTTGCAAAAAAAAAATTACATTTTCAAAAATGTTCCCCAAACCCATCGATATATACATCAAAAGAAAGGTCTGTTCAATACCTATCCACAGCTGAAAACAAAAAGTATCTGCAACATCTGGTTCTTCAGATATTTCAGTTCAAAGTAATTTGCATTATTTTCCACCCAACTGCAGTTGACTTGCTTTGGATGCTGATATCTCCGCAGCCAAACCCCGCAAAAATCTGCGGCTGCCAATGCTCGAAAGGGATTTTACATACCTTTGTATTGGCGTACAACTTGTTGTACAATTCATGACTTCACTTTTTTCGACATTTTTGAAAAAAATCAAGGCTAACCCCTTGCAAAAAAAAATTACATTTTCAAAAATGTTCCCCAAACTCATCGATATATACATCAAAAGAAAGGTCTGTTCAATACCTATCCACAGCTGAAGACAAAAAGTATCTGCGACATCTGGTTCTTGAGATATTTCAACTCAAAGTAATTTGCATTATTTTCCACCCAACTGCATTTGACTTGCCTTGGATGCTGATATCTCCACAACCAAACCCCGCAAAAATCTGCGGCTGCCAGTGCTCGAAAGGGATTTTACATACCTTTGTATTGGCGTACAACTTGTTGTACAATTCATGATTTCACTTTTTTCGACATTTTAGAAAAAATCAATAACCCCTTGCAAAAAAAAAATTACATTTTCAAAAATGTTCCCCAAACCCATCGATATATACATCAAAAGAAAGGTCTGTTCAATACCTATCCACAGCTGAAAACAAAAAGTATCTGCAACATCTGGTTCTTCAGATATTTCAGTTCAAAGTAATTTGCATTATTTTCCACCCAACTGCAGTTGACTTGCTTTGGATGCTGATATCTCCGCAGCCAAACCCCGCAAAAATCTGCGGCTGCCAATGCTCGAAAGGGATTTTACATACCTTTGTATTGGCGTACAACTTGTTGTACAATTCATGACTTCACTTTTTTCGACATTTTTTGAAAAAAATCAAGGCTAACGCCTTGCAAAAAAAAAATTACATTTTCAAAAATGTTCCGCAAACTCATCGATATATACATCAAAAGAAAGGTCTGTTCAATACCTATCCACAGCTGAAGACAAAAAGTATCTGCGACATCTGGTTCTTGAGATATTTCAACTCAAAGTAATTTGCATTATTTTCCACCCAACTGCATTTGACTTGCTTTGGATGCTGATATCTCCACAACCAAACCCCGCAAAAATCTGCGGCTGCCAGTGCTCGAAAGGGATTTTACATACCTTTGTATTGGCGTACAACTTGTTGTACAATTCATGACTTCACTTTTTTCGACATTTTTGAAAAAAATCAAGGCTAACCCCTTGCAAAAAAAAAATGTTCCCCAAACCCATCGATATATACATCAAAAGAAAGGTATGTTCAATACCTATCCACAGCTGAAGACAAAAAGTATCTGCGACATCTGGTTCTTGAGATATTTCAGTTCAAAGTAATTTGCAATATTTTTTACCCAACTGCATTTGACTGGCTTTGGATGCTGATATCTCCACAACCAAACCCCGCAAAAATCTGCGGCTGCCAGTGCTCGAAAGGGATTTTACATACCTTTGTATTGGCGTACAACTTGTTGTACAATTCATGACTTCACTTTTTTCGACATTTTTTGAAAAAAATCAAGGCTAACGCCTTGCAAAAAAAAAATTACATTTTCAAAAATGTTCCGCAAACTCATCGATATATACATCAAAAGAAAGGTCTGTTCAATACCTATCCACAGCTGAAGACAAAAAGTATCTGCGACATCTGGTTCTTGAGATATTTCAACTCAAAGTAATTTGCATTATTTTCCACCCAACTGCATTTGACTTGCTTTGGATGCTGATATCTCCACAACCAAACCCCGCAAAAATCTGCGGCTGCCAGTGCTCGAAAGGGATTTTACATACCTTTGTATTGGCGTACAACTTGTTGTACAATTCATGACTTCACTTTTTTCGACATTTTTGAAAAAAATCAAGGCTAACCCCTTGCAAAAAAAAAATGTTCCCCAAACCCATCGATATATACATCAAAAGAAAGGTATGTTCAATACCTATCCACAGCTGAAGACAAAAAGTATCTGCGACATCTGGTTCTTGAGATATTTCAGTTCAAAGTAATTTGCAATATTTTTTACCCAACTGCATTTGACTGGCTTTGGATGCTGATATCTCCACAACCAAACCCCGCAAAAATCTGCGGCTGCCAGTGCTCGAAAGGGATTTTACATACCTTTGTATTGGCGTACAACTTGTTGTACAATTCATGACTTCACTTTTTTCGACATTTTTTGAAAAAAATCAAGGCTAACGCCTTGCAAAAAAAAAATTACATTTTCAAAAATGTTCCGCAAACTCATCGATATATACATCAAAAGAAAGGTCTGTTCAATACCTATCCACAGCTGAAGACAAAAAGTATCTGCGACATCTGGTTCTTGAGATATTTCAACTCAAAGTAATTTGCATTATTTTCCACCCAACTGCATTTGACTTGCTTTGGATGCTGATATCTCCACAACCAAACCCCGCAAAAATCTGCGGCTGCCAGTGCTCGAAAGGGATTTTACATACCTTTGTATTGGCGTACAACTTGTTGTACAATTCATGACTTCACTTTTTTCGACATTTTTGAAAAAAATCAAGGCTAACCCCTTGCAAAAAAAAAATTACATTTTCAAAAATGTTCCCCAAACCCATCGATATATACATCAAAAGAAAGGTATGTTCAATACCTATCCACAGCTGAAGACAAAAAGTATCTGCGACATCTGGTTCTTGAGATATTTCAATTCAAAGTAATTTGCATTATTTTCCACCCAACTGCATTTGATTTGCTTTGGATGCTGATATCTCCACAACCAAACCCCGCAAAAATCTGCGGCTGCCAGTGCTCGAAAGGGATTTTACATACCTTTGTATTGGCGTACAACTTGTTGTACAATTCATGATTTCACTTTTTTCGACATTTTAAAAAAAATCAAGGCTAACCCCTTGCAAAAAAAAATAACATTTTCAAAAATGTTCCCCAAACCCATCGATATATACATCAAAAGAAAGGTCTGTTCAATACCTATCCACAGCTGAAAACAAAAAGTATCTGCGACATCCGGTTCTTCAGATATTTCAGTTCAAAGTAATTTGCATTATTTTCCACCCAACTGCAGTTGACTTGCTTTGGATGCTGATATCTCCGCAGCCAAACCCCGCAAAAATCTGCGGCTGCCAAAGCTCGAAAGGGATTTTACATACCTTTGTATTGGCGTACAACTTGTTGTACAATTCATGATTTCACTTTTTTCGACATTTTAGAAAAAATCAAGGCTAACCCCTTGCAAAAAAAAAATTACATTTTCAAAAATGTTCGATATCGATATATACATCAAAAGAAAGGTCTGTTCAATACCTATCCACAGCTGAAAACAAAAAGTATCTGCGACATCTGGTTCTTCTGATATTTCAGTTCAAAGTAATTTGCATTATTTTCCACCCAACTGCAGTTGACTTGCTTTGGATGCTGATATCTCCGCAGCCAAACCCCGCAAAAATCTGCGGCTGCCAATGCTCGAAAGGGATTTTACATACCTTTGTATTGGCGTACAACTTGTTGTACAATTCATGACTTCACTTTTTTCGACATTTTTGAAAAAAATCAAGGCTAACCCCTTGCAAAAAAAAATTACATTTTCAAAAATGTTCCCCAAACCCATCGATATATACATCAAAAGAAAGGTATGTTCAATACCTATCCACAGCTGAAGACAAAAAGTATCTGCGACATCTGGTTCTTGAGATATTTCAATTCAAAATAATTTGCAATATTTTTTACCCAACTGCATTTGACTTGCTTTGGATGCTGATATCTCCGCAACCAAACCCCGCAAAAATCTGCGGCTGCCAGTGCTCGAAAGGGATTTTACATACCTTTGTATTGGCGTACAACTTGTTGTACAATTCATGACTTCACGTTTTTCGACATTTTTGAAAAAAATCAAGGCTAACCCCTTGCAAAAAAAAATTACATTTTCAAAAATGTTCCCCAAACCCATCGATATATACATCAAAAGAAAGGTATGTTCAATACCTATCCACAGCTGAAGACAAAAAGTATCTGCGACATCTGGTTCTTGAGATATTTCAATTCAAAATAATTTGCAATATTTTTTACCCAACTGCATTTGACTTGCTTTGGATGCTGATATCTCCACAACCAAACCCCGCAAAAATCTGCGGCTGCCAGTGCTCGAAAGGGATTTTACATACCTTTGTATTGGCGTACAACTTGTTGTACAATTCATGACTTCACGTTTTTCGACATTTTTGAAAAAAATCAAGGCTAACCCCTTGCAAAAAAAAAATTACATTTTCAAAAGTGTTCCCCAAACTCATCGATATATACATCAAAAGAAAGGTCTGTTCAATACCTATCCACAGCTGAAGACAAAAAGTATCTGCGACATCTGGTTCTTGAGATATTTCAATTCAAAATAATTTGCAATATTTTTTACCCAACTGCATTTGACTTGCTTTGGATGCTGATATCTCCACAACCAAACCCCGCAAAAATCTGCGGCTGCCAGTGCTCGAAAGGGATTTTACATACCTTTGTATTGGCGTACACCTTGTTGTACAATTCATGGCTTCACTTTTTTCGACATTTTTGAAAAAAATCAAGGCTAACCCCTTGCAAAAAAAAAATTACATTTTCAAAAGTGTTCCCCAAACTCATCGATATATACATCAAAAGAAAGGTCTGTTCAATACCTATCCACAGCTGAAGACAAAAAGTATCTGCGACATCTGGTTCTTGAGATATTTCAATTCAAAATAATTTGCAATATTTTTTACCCAACTGCATTTGACTTGCTTTGGATGCTGATATCTCCACAACCAAACCCCGCAAAAATCTGCGGCTGCCAGTGCTCGAAAGGGATTTTACATACCTTTGTATTGGCGTACACCTTGTTGTACAATTCATGGCTTCACTTTTTTCGACATTTTTGAAAAAAATCAAGGCTAACCCCTTGCAAAAAAAAAATTACATTTTCAAAAATGTTCCCCAAACCCATCGATATATACATCAAAAGAAAGGTATGTTCAATACCTATCCACAGCTGAAGACAAAAAGTAAAAAGTATCTGCGACATCTGGTTCTTGAGATATTTCAATTCAAATTAATTTGCATTATTTTCCACCCAACTGCATTTGATTTGCTTTGGATGCTGATATCTCCGCAGCCAAACCCCGCAAAAATCTGCGGCTGCCAATGCTCGAAAGAGATTTTACATACCTTTGTATTGGCGTACAACTTGTTGTACAATTCATGACTTCACTTTTTTCGAAATTTTTGAAAAAAATCAAGGCTAACCCCTTGCAAAAAAAAATTACATTTTCAAAAATGTTCCCCAAACCCATCGATATATATATCAAAAGAAAGGTCTGTTCAATACCTATCCACAGCTGAAGACAAAAAGTTTCTGCGACATCTGGTTCTTGAGATATTTCAATTCAAAGTAATTTGCAATATTTTTTACCCAACTGCATTTGACTTGCTTTGGATGCTGATATCTCCGCAGCCAAACCCCGCAAAAATCTGCGGCTGCAAATGCTCGAAAGGGATTTTACATACCTTTGTATTGGCGTACAACTTGTTGTACAATTCATGACTTCACTTTTTTCGACATTTTTGAAAAAAATCAAGGCTAACCCCTTGCAAAAAAAAATTACATTTTCAAAAATGTTCCCCAAACCCATCGATATATACATCAAATGAAAGGTCTGTTCAATACCTATCCACAGCTGAAAACAAAAAGTATCTGCGACATCTGGTTCTTCAGATATTTCAGTTCAAAGTAATTTGCATTATTTCCCACCCAAATGCATTTGACTTGCTTTGGATGCTGATATCTCCGCAGCCAAACCCCGCAAAAATCTGCTGCTGCCAGTGCTCGAAAGGGATTTCACATACCTTTGTATTGGCGTACAACTTGTTGTACAATTCATGATTTCACTTTTTTCGACATTTTAGAAAAAATCAAGGCTAACCCCTTGCAAAAAAAAAATTACATTTTCAAAAATGTTCCCCAAACCCATCGATATATACATCAAAAGAAAGGTCTGTTCAATACCTATCCACAGCTGAAAACGAAAAGTATCTGCGACATCTGGTTCTTCAGATATTTCAGTTCAAAGTAATTTGCATTATTTTCCACCCAACTGCATTTGACTTGCTTTGGATGCTGATATCTCCACTACCAAACCCCGCAAAAATCTGCGGCTGCCAGTGCTCGAAAGGGATTTTACATACCTTTGTATTGGCGTACAACTTGTTGTACAATTCATGACTTCACTTTTTTCGACATTTTTGAAAAAAATCAAGGCTAACCCCTTGCAAAAAAAAAATTATATTTTCAAAAATGTTCCCCAAACTCATCGATATATACATCAAAAAAAAGGTCTGTTCAATACCTATCCACAGCTGAAGACAAAAAGTATCTGCGACATCTGGTTCTTGAGATATTTTAACTCAAAGTAATTTGCATTATTTTCCACCCAACTGCATTTGACTTGCTTTGGATGCTGATATCTCCACAACCAAACCCCGCAAAAATCTGCGGCTGCCAGTGCTCGAAAGGGATTTTACATACCTTTGTATTGGCGTACAACTTGTTGTACAATTCATGACTTCACTTTTTTCGACATTTTTGAAAAAAATCAAGGCTAACCCCTTGCAAAAAAAAATTACATTTTCAAAAATGTTCCCCAAACCCATCGATATATACATCAAAAGAAAGGTCTGTTCAATACCTATCCACAGCTGAAGACAAAAAGTATCTGCGACATCTGATTCTTGAGATATTTCAATTCAAATTAATTTGCATTATTTTCCACCCAAATGCATTTGACTTGCTTTGGATGCTGATATCTCCACAGCCAAACCCCGCAAAAATCTGCTGCTGCCAGTGCTCGAAAGGGATTTCACATACCTTTGTATTGGCGTACAACTTGTTGTACAATTCATGATTTCACTTTTTTCGACATTTTTGAAAAAAAAAAAAATTACATTTTCAAAAATGTTCCCCAAACTCATCGATATATACATCAAAAGAAAGGTCTGTTCAATACCTATCCACAGCTGAAGACAAAAAGTATCTGCGACATCTGGTTCTTGAGATATTTCAATTCAAAATAATTTGCAATATTTTTTACCCAACTGCATTTGACTTGCTTTGGATGCTGATATCTCCACAACCAAACCCCGCAAAAATCTGCGGCTGCCAGTGCTCGAAAGGGATTTTACATACCTTTGTATTGGCGTACAACTTGTTGAACAATTCATGACTTCACGTTTTTCGACATTTTTGAAAAAAATCAAGGCTAACCCCTTGCAAAAAAAAAATTACATTTACAAAAATGTTCCCCAAACTCATCGATATATACATCAAAAGAAAGGTCTGTTCAATACCTATCCACAGCTGAAGACAAAAAGTATCTGCGACATCTGGTTCTTGAGATATTTCAACTCAAAGTAATTTGCATTATTTTCCACCCAACTGCATTTGACTTGCTTTGGATGCTGATATCTCCACAACCAAACCCCGCAAAAATCTGCGGCTGCCAGTGCTCGAAAGGGATTTTACATACCTTTGTATTGGCGTACAACTTGTTGTACAATTCATGACTTCACTTTTTTCGACATTTTTGAAAAAAATCAAGGCTTGATCCCCAAACCCATCGATATATACATCAAAAAAAAGGTCTGTTCAATACCTATCCACAGCTGAAAATAAAAAGTATCTGCGACATCTGGTTCTTCAGATATTTCAGTTCAAAGTAATTTGCATTATTTCCCACCCAAATGCATTTGACTTGCTTTGGATGCTGATATCTCCGCAGCCAAACCCCGCAAAAATCTGCTGCTGCCAGTGCTCGAAAGGGATTTCACATACCTTTGTATTGGCGTACAACTTGTTGTACAATTCATGATTTCACTTTTTTCGACATTTTAGAAAAAATCAAGGCTAACCCCTTGCAAAAAAAAAATTACATTTTCAAAAATGTTCCCCAAACTCATCGATATATACATCAAAAAAAAGGTCTGTTCAATACCTATCCACAGCTGAAGACAAAAAGTATCTGCGACATCTGGTTCTTGAGATATTTCAACTCAAAGTAATTTGCATTATTTTCCACCCAACTGCATTTGACTTGCTTTGGATGCTGATATCTCCACAACCAAACCCCGCAAAAATCTGCGGCTGCCAGTGCTCGAAAGGGATTTTACATACCTTTGTATTGGCGTACAACTTGTTGTACAATTCATGACTTCACTTTTTTCGACATTTTTTGAAAAAAATCAAGGCTAACCCCTTGCAAAAAAAAATTACATTTTCAAAAATGTTCCCCAAACCCATCGATATACACATCAAAAGAAAGGTATGTTCAATATCTATCCACAGCTGAAGACAAAAAGTATCTGCGACATCTGGTTCTTGAGATATTTCAATTCAAAGTAATTTGCATTATTTTCCACCCAACTGCATTTGACTTGCTTTGGATGCTGATATCTCCACAGCCAAACCCCGCAAAAATCTGCTGCTGCTAGTGCTCGAAAGGGATTTCACATACCTTTGTATTGGCGTACAACTTGTTGTACAATTCATGACTTCACGTTTTTCGACATTTTTGAAAAAAATCAAGGCTAACCCCTTGCAAAAAATATCAAAGTAATTTGCAATATTTTTTACCCAACTGCATTTGACTTGCTTTGGATGCTGATATCTCCACAACCAAACCCCGCAAAAATCTGCGGCTGCCAGTGCTCGAAAGGGATTTTACATACCTTTGTATTGGCGTACAACTTGTTGTACAATTCATGACTTCACTTTTTGCGACATTTTTGAAAAAAATCAAGGCTAACCCCTTGCAAAAAAAAATTACATTTTCAAAAATGTTCCCCAAACCCATCGATATATACATCAAAAGAAAGGTCTGTTCAATACCTATCCACAGCTGAAGACAAAAAGTATCTGCGACATCTGATTCTTGAGATATTTCAATTCAAAGTAATTTGCATTATTTTCCACCCAAATGCATTTGACTTGCTTTGGATGCTGATATCTCCACAGCCAAACCCCGCAAAAATCTGCTGCTGCCAGTGCTCGAAAGGGATTTCACATACCTTTGTATTGGCGTACAACTTGTTGTACAATTCATGACTTCACGTTTTTCGACATTTTTGAAAAAAATCAAGGCTAACCCCTTGCAAAAAAAAAAATTACATTTACAAAAATGTTCCCCAAACTCATCGATATATACATCAAAAGAAAGGTCTGTTCAATACCTATCCACAGCTGAAGACAAAAAGTATCTGCGACATCTGGTTCTTGAGATATTTTAACTCAAATAATTTGCTTATTTTCCACCCAACTGCATTTGACTTGCTTTGGATGCAGATATCTCCACAACCAAACCCCGCAAAAATCTGCGGCTGCCAGTGCTCGAAAGGGATTTTACATACCTTTGTATTGGCGTACAACTTGTTGTACAATTCATGACTTCACTTTTTTCGACATTTTTGAAAAAAATCAAGGCTAACCCCTTGCAAAAAAAAAATTACATTTTCAAAAATGTTCCCCAAACCCATCGATATATACATCAAAAGAAAGGTATGTTCAATACCTATCCACAGCTGAAGACAAAAAGTATCTGCGACATCTGGTTCTTGAGATATTTCAGTTCAAAGTAATTTGCAATATTTTTTACCCAACTGCATTTGACTTGCTTTGGATGCTGATATCTCCACAACCAAACCAGGCAAAAATCTGCGGCTGCCAGTGCTCGAAAGGGATTTTACATACCTTTGTATTGGCGTACAACTTGTTGTACAATTCATGACTTCACTTTTTTCGACATTTTTGAAAAAAATCAAGGCTAACCCCTTGCAAAAAAAAATTACATTTTCAAAAATGTTCCCCAAACCCATCGATATATACATCAAAAGAAAGGTCTGTTCAATACCTATCCACAGCTGAAGACAAAAAGTATCTGCGACATCTGATTCTTGAGATATTTCAATTCAAAGTAATTTGCATTATTTTCCACCCAAATGCATTTGACTTGCTTTGGATGCTGATATCTCCACAGCCAAACCCCGCAAAAATCTGCTGCTGCCAGTGCTCGAAAGGGATTTCACATACCTTTGTATTGGCGTACAACTTGTTGTACAATTCATGACTTCACGTTTTTCGACATTTTTGAAAAAAATCAAGGCTAACCCCTTGCAAAAAAAAAATTACATTTACAAAAATGTTCCCCAAACTAATCGATATATACATCAAAAGAAAGGTCTGTTCAATACCTATCCACAGCTGAAGACAAAAAGTATCTGCGACATCTGGTTCTTGAGATATTTCAACTCAAATAATTTGCATTATTTTCCACCCAACTGCATTTGACTTGCTTTGGATGCAGATATCTCCACAACCAAACCCCGCAAAAATCTGCGGCTGCCAGTGCTCGAAAGGGATTTTACATACCTTTGTATTGGCGTACAACTTGTTGTACAATTCATGACTTCACTTTTTTCGACATTTTTGAAAAAAATCAAGGCTAACCCCTTGCAAAAAAAAAATTACATTTTCAAAAATGTTCCCCAAACCCATCGATATATACATCAAAAGAAAGGTATGTTCAATACCTATCCACAGCTGATTACAAAAAGTATCTGCGACATCTGGTTCTTGAGATATTTCAGTTCAAAGTAATTTGCAATATTTTTTACCCAACTGCATTTGACTTGCTTTGGATGCTGATATCTCCACAACCAAACCCCGCAAAAATCTGCGGCTGCCAGTGCTCGAAAGGGATTTTACATACCTTTGTATTGGCGTACAACTTGTTGTACAATTCATGACTTCACTTTTTTCGACATTTTTTGAAAAAAATCAAGGCTAACGCCTTGCAAAAAAAAAATTACATTTTCAAAAATGTTCCCCAACCCCATCAATATATACATCAAAAGAAAGGTCTGTTCAATACCTATCCACACCTGAAAACAAAAAGTATCTGCGACATCTGGTTCTTCAGATATTTCAGTTCAAAGTAATTTGCATTATTTTCCACCCAACTGCAGTTGACTTGCTTTGGATGCTGATATCTCCGCAGCCAAACCCCGCAAAAATCTGCGGCTGCCAATGCTCGAAAGGGATTTTACATACCTTTGTATTGGCGTACAACTTGTTGTACAATTCATGACTTCACTTTTTTCGACATTTTTGAAAAAAATCAAGGCTAACCCCTTGCAAAAAAAAATTACATTTTCAAAAATGTTCCCCAAACCCATCGATATATACATCAAAAGAAAGGTCTTTCAATACCTATCCACAGCTGAAGACAAAAAGTATCTGCGACATCTGGTTCTTGAGATATTTCAATTCAAAATAATTTGCAATATTTTTTACCCAACTGCATTTGACTTGCTTTGGATGCTGATATCTCCACAACCAAACCCCGCAAAAATCTGCGGCTGCCAGTGCTCGAAAGGGATTTTACATACCTTTGTATTGGCGTACAACTTGTTGTACAATTCATGACTTCACGTTTTTCGACATTTTTGAAAAAAATCAAGGCTAACCCCTTGCAAAAAAAAAATTACATTTTCAAAAATGTTCCCCAAACTCATCGATATATACATCAAAAGAAAGGTCTGTTCAATACCTATCCACAGCTGAAGACAAAAAGTATCTGCGACATCTGGTTCTTGAGATATTTCAACTCAAAGTAATTTGCATTATTTTCCACCCAACTGCATTTGACTTGCTTTGGATGCAGATATCTCCACAACCAAACCCCGCAAAAATCTGCGGCTGCCAGTGCTCGAAAGGGATTTTACATACCTTTGTATTGGCGTACAACTTGTTGTACAATTCATGACTTCACTTTTTTCGACATTTTTGAAAAAAATCAAGGCTAACCCCTTGCAAAAAAAAAATTACATTTTCAAAAATGTTCCCCAAACCCATCAATATATACATCAAAAGAAAGGTATGTTCAATACCTATCCACACCTGAAATCAAAAAGTATCTGCGACATCTGGTTCTTCAGATATTTCAGTTCAAAGTAATTTGCATTATTTTCCACCCAACTGCAGTTGACTTGCTTTGGATGCTGATATCTCCGCAGCCGAACCCGCAAAAATCTGCGGCTGCCAGTGCTCGAAAGGGATTTTACATACCTTTGTATTGGCGTACAACTTGTTGTACAATTCATGACTTCACGTTTTTCGACATTTTTGAAAAAAATCAAGGCTAACCCCTTGCAAAAAAAAAATTACATTTTCAAAAATGTTCCCCAAACTCATCGATATATACATCAAAAGAAAGGTCTGTTCAATACCTATCCACAGCTGAAGACAAAAAGTATCTGCGACATCTGGTTCTTGAGATATTTCAACTTAAAATAATTTGCATTATTTTCCACCCAACTGCAGTTGACTTGCTTTGGATGCTGATATCTCCGCAGCCAAACCCCGCAAAAATCTGCGGCTGCCAATGCTCGAAAGGGATTTTACATACCTTTGTATTGGCGTACAACTTGTTGTACAATTCATGACTTCACTTTTTTCGACATTTTTGAAAAAAATCAAGGCTAACCCCTTGCAAAAAAAAATTACATTTTCAAAAATGTTCCCCAAACCCATCGATATATACATCAAAAGAAAGGTCTTTCAATACCTATCCACAGCTGAAGACAAAAAGTATCTGCGACATCTGGTTCTTGAGATATTTCAATTCAAAATAATTTGCAATATTTTTTACCCAACTGCATTTGACTTGCTTTGGATGCTGATATCTCCACAACCAAACCCCGCAAAAATCTGCGGCTGCCAGTGCTCGAAAGGGATTTTACATACCTTTGTATTGGCGTACAACTTGTTGTACAATTCATGACTTCACGTTTTTCGACATTTTTGAAAAAAATCAAGGCTAACCCCTTGCAAAAAAAAAATTACATTTTCAAAAATGTTCCCCAAACTCATCGATATATACATCAAAAGAAAGGTCTGTTCAATACCTATCCACAGCTGAAGACAAAAAGTATCTGCGACATCTGGTTCTTGAGATATTTCAACTCAAAATAATTTGCATTATTTTCCACCCAACTGCATTTGACTTGCTTTGGATGCTGATATCTCCACAACCAAACCCCGCAAAAATCTGCGGCTGCCAGTGCTCGAAAGGGATTTTACATACCTTTGTATTGGCGTACAACTTGTTGTACAATTCATGACTTCACGTTTTTCGACATTTTTGAAAAAAATCAAGGCTAACCCCTTGCAAAAAAAAAATTACATTTTCAAAAATGTTCCCCAAACTCATCGATATATACATCAAAAGAAAGGTCTGTTCAATACCTATCCACAGCTGAAGACAAAAAGTATCTGCGACATCTGGTTCTTGAGATATTTCAACTCAAAGTAATTTGCATTATTTTCCACCCAACTGCATTTGACTTGCTTTGGATGCAGATATCTCCACAACCAAACCCCGCAAAAATCTGCGGCTGCCAGTGCTCGAAAGGGATTTTACATACCTTTGTATTGGCGTACAACTTGTTGTACAATTCATGACTTCACTTTTTTCGACATTTTTGAAAAAAATCAAGGCTAACCCCTTGCAAAAAAAAAATTACATTTTCAAAAATGTTCCCCAAACCCATCAATATATACATCAAAAGAAAGGTATGTTCAATACCTATCCACACCTGAAATCAAAAAGTATCTGCGACATCTGGTTCTTCAGATATTTCAGTTCAAAGTAATTTGCATTATTTTCCACCCAACTGCAGTTGACTTGCTTTGGATGCTGATATCTCCGCAGCCGAACCCCGCAAAAATCTGTGGCTGCCAATGCTCGAAAGGGATTTTACATACCTTTGTATTGGCGTACAACTTGTTGTACAATTCATGACTTCACTTTTTTCGACATTTTTGAAAAAAATCAAGGCTAACTACTTGCAAAAAAAATTACATTTTCAAAAATGTTCCCCAAACCCATCGATATATACATCAAAAGAAAGGTCTTTCAATACCTATCCACAGCTGAAGACAAAAAGTATCTGCGACATCTGGTTCTTGAGATATTTCAATTCAAAATAATTTGCAATATTTTTTACCCAACTGCATTTGACTTGCTTTGGATGCTGATATCTCCACAACCAAACCCGCAAAAATCTGCGGCTGCCAGTGCTCGAAAGGGATTTTACATACCTTTGTATTGGCGTACAACTTGTTGTACAATTCATGACTTCACGTTTTTCGACATTTTTGAAAAAAATCAAGGCTAACCCCTTGCAAAAAAAAAATTACATTTTCAAAAATGTTCCCCAAACTCATCGATATATACATCAAAAGAAAGGTCTGTTCAATACCTATCCACAGCTGAAGACAAAAAGTATCTGCGACATCTGGTTCTTGAGATATTTCAACTCAAAATAATTTGCATTATTTTCCACCCAACTGCATTTGACTTGCTTTGGATGCTGATATCTCCACAACCAAACCCCGCAAAAATCTGCGGCTGCCAGTGCTCGAAAGGGATTTTACATACCTTTGTATTGGCGTACAACTTGTTGTACAATTCATGACTTCACTTTTTTCGACATTTTTGAAAAAAATCAAGGCTAACCCCTTGCAAAAAAAAATTACATTTTCAAAAATGTTCCCCAAACCCATCGATATATACATCAAAAGAAAGGTATGTTCAATACCTATCCACAACTGAAGACAAAAAGTATCTGCGACATCTGGTTCTTGAGATATTTCAGTTCAAAGTAATTTGCAATATTTTTTACCCAACTGCATTTGACTTGCTTTGGATGCTGATATCTCCACAACCAAACCCCGCAAAAATCTGCGGCTGCCAGTGCTCGAAAGGGATTTTACATACCTTTGTATCGGCGTACAACTTGTTGTACAATTCATGACTTCACTTTTTTCGACATTTTTGAAAAAAATCAAGGCTAACCCCTTGCAAAAAAAAATTACATTTTCAAAAATGTTCCCCAAACCCATCGATATATACATCAAAAGAAAGGTATGTTCAATACCTATCCACAGCTGAAGACAAAAAGTATCTGCGACATCTGGTTCTTGAGATATTTCAATTCAAAGTAATTTGCATTATTTTCCACCCAACTGCATTTGATTTGCTTTGGATGCTGATATCTCCGCAGCCAAACCCCGCAAAAATCTGCGGGTGCCAATGCTCGAAAGGGATTTTACATACCTTTGTATTGGCGTACAACTTGTTGTACAATTCATGACTTCACCTTTTTCGACATTTTTGAAAAAAATCAAGGCTAACCCCTTGCAAAAAAAAATTACAGTTTCAAAAATGTTCCCCAAACCCATCGATATATACATCAAAAGAAAGGTCTGTTCAATACCTATCCACAGCTGAAGACAAAAAGTATCTGCGACATCTGGTTCTTGAGAAATTTCAATTCAAAATAATTTGCAATATTTTTTACCCAACTGCATTTGACTTGCTTTGGATGCTGATATCTCCACAACCAAGCCCCGCAAAAACCTGCGGCTGCCAGTGCTCGAAAGGGATTTTACATACCTTTGTATTGGCGTACAACTTGTTGTACAATTCATGACTTCACGTTTTTCGACATTTTTGAAAAAAATCAAGGCTAACCCCTTGAAAAAAAAAATAACATTTTCAAAAATGTTCCCCAAACCCATCGATATATACATCAAAAGAAAGGTATGTTCAATACCTATCCACAGCTGAAGACAAAAAGTATCTGCGACATCTGGTTCTTGAGATATTTCAATTCAAAGTAATTTGCATTATTTTCCACCCAACTGCATTTGATTTGCTTTGGATGCTGATATCTCCGCAGCCAAACCCCGCAAAAATCTGCGGGTGCCAATGCTCGAAAGGGATTTTACATACCTTTGTATTGGCGTACAACTTGTTGTACAATTCATGACTTCACCTTTTTCGACATTTTTGAAAAAAATCAAGGCTAACCCCTTGCAAAAAAAAATTACAGTTTCAAAAATGTTCCCCAAACCCATCGATATATACATCAAAAGAAAGGTCTGTTCAATACCTATCCACAGCTGAAGACAAAAAGTATCTGCGACATCTGGTTCTTGAGAAATTTCAATTCAAAATAATTTGCAATATTTTTTACCCAACTGCATTTGACTTGCTTTGGATGCTGATATCTCCACAACCAAACCCCGCAAAAATCTGCGGCTGCCAGTGCTCGAAAGGGATTTTACATACCTTTGTATTGGCGTACAACTTGTTGTACAATTCATGACTTCACGTTTTTCGACATTTTTGAAAAAAATCAAGGCTAACCCCTTGAAAAAAAAAATTACATTTTCAAAAATGTTCCCCAAACTCATCGATATATACATCAAAAGAAAGGTCTGTTCAATACCTATCCACAGCTGAAGACAAAAAGTATCTGCGACATATGGTTCTTGAGATATTTCAACTCAAAGTAATTTGCATTATTTTCCACCCAACTGCATTTGACTTGCTTTGGATGCTGATATCTCGACAACCAAACCCCGCAAAAATCTGCGGCTGCCAGTGCTCGAAAGGGATTTTACATACCTTTGTATTGGCGTACAACTTGTTGTACAATTCATGACTTCACTTTTTTCGACATTTTTGAAAAAAATCAAGGCTAACCCCTTGCAAAAAAAAAATTACATTTTCAAAAATGTTCCCCAAACCCATCGATATATACATCAAAACAAAGGTCTGTTCAATACCTATCCACAGCTGAAGACAAAAAGTATCTGCGACATCTGGTTCTTCAGATATTTCAGTTCAAAGTAATTTGCAATATTTTTTACCCAACTGCATTTGACTTGCTTTGGATGCTGATATCTCCACAACCAAGCCCCGCAAAAACCTGCGGCTGCCAGTGCTCGAAAGGGATTTTACATACCTTTGTATTGGCGTACAACTTGTTGTACAATTCATGACTTCACGTTTTTCGACATTTTTGAAAAAAATCAAGGCTAACCCCTTGAAAAAAAAAATTACATTTTCAAAAATGTTCCCCAAACTCATCGATATATACATCAAAAGAAAGGTCTGTTCAATACCTATCCACAGCTGAAGACAAAAAGTATCTGCGACATATGGTTCTTGAGATATTTCAACTCAAAGTAATTTGCATTATTTTCCACCCAACTGCATTTGATTTGCTTTGGATGCTGATATCTCCGCAGCCAAACCCCGCAAAAATCTGCGGCTGCCAATGCTCGAAAGGGATTTTACATACCTTTGTATTGGCGTACAACTTGTTGTACAATTCATGACTTCACCTTTTTCGACATTTTTGAAAAAAATCAAGGCTAACCCCTTGCAAAAAAAAATTACATTTTCAAAAATGTTCCCCAAACCCATCGATATATATATCAAAAGAAAGGTCTGTTCAATACCTATCCACAGCTGAAGACAAAAAGTATCTGCGACATCTGGTTCTTGAGATATTTCAATTCAAAATAATTTGCAATATTTTTTTACCCAACTGCATTTGACTTGCTTTGGATGCTGATATCTCCACAACCAAGCCCCGCAAAAACCTGCGGCTGCCAGTGCTCGAAAGGGATTTTACATACCTTTGTATTGGCGGACAACTTGTTGTACAATTCATGACTTCACTTTTTTCGACATTTTTGAAAAAAATCAAGGCTAACCCCTTGCAAAAAAAAAATTACATTTTCAAAAATGTTCCCCAAACCCATCGATATATACATCAAAAGAAAGGTATGTTCAATACCTATCCACAGCTGAAGACAAAAAGTATCTTCGACATCTGGTTCTTGAGATATTTCAATTCAAATTAATTTGCATTATTTTCCACCCAACTGCATTTGATTTGCTTTGGATGCTGATATCTCCACAACCAAACCCCGCAAAAATCTGCGGCTGCCAGTGCTCGAAAGGGATTTTACATACCTTTGTATTGGCGTACAACTTGTTGTACAATTCATGACTTCACTTTTTTCGACATTTTTGAAAAAAATCAAGGCTAACCCCTTGCAAAAAAAAAATTACATTTTCAAAAATGTTCGCCAAACCCATCGATATATACATCAAAAGAAAGGTTCTGTTCAATACCTATCCACAGCTGAAGACAAAAAGTATCTGCGACATCTGGTTCTTGAGATATTTCAATTCAAAGTAATTTGCATTATTTTCCTCCCAAATGCATTTGACTTGCTTTGGATGCTGATATCTCCACAGCCAAACCCCGCAAAAATCTGCTGCTGCCAGTGCTCGAAAGGGATTTCACATACCTTTGTATTGGCGTACAACTTGTTGTACAATTCATGACTTCACTTTTTTCGACATTTTTGAAAAAAATCAAGGCTAACCCCTTGCAAAAAAAAAATACATTTTCAAAAATGTTCCCCAAACCCATCGATATATACATCAAAAGAAAGGTCTGTTCAATACCTATCCACAGCTGAAGACAAAAAGTACCTGCGACATCTGGTTCTTGAGATATTTCAATTCAAAGTAATTTGCATTATTTTCCACCCAACTGCATTTGATTTGCTTTGGATGCTGATATCTCCGCAGCCAAACCCCGCAAAAATCTGCGGCTGGCAATGCTTGAAAGGGATTTTACATACCTTTGTATTGTCGTACAACTTGTTGTACAATTCATGACTTCACTTTTTTCGACATTTTTGAAAAAAATCAAGGCTAACCCCTTGCAAAAAAAAATTACATTTTCAAAAATGTTCCCCAAACACATCGATATATACATCAAAAGAAAGGTCTGTTCAATACCTATCCACAGCTGAAGACAAAAAGTATCTGCGACATCTGGTTCTTGAGATATTTCAATTCAAAATAATTTGCAATATTTTTTACCCAACTGCATTTGACTTGCTTTGGATGCTGATATCTCCACAACCAAAAACCGCAAAAATCTGCGGCTGCCAGTGCTCGAAAGGGATTTTACATACCTTTGTATGTAACCTCTTGCAAAAAAAAATTACATTTTTAAAAATGTTCCCCAAACCCATCGATATATACATCAAGAGAAAGGTCTGTTCAATACCTATCCACAGCCGAAGACAAAAACTATCTGCGACATCTGGTTTTTGAGATATTTCAATTCAAAGTAATTTGCATTATTTTCCACCCAACTGCATTTGATTTGCTTTGGATGCTGATATCTCCAAAGCCAAACCCCGCAAAAATCTGCCGCTGCCAATGCTCGAAAGGGATTTTACATACCTTTGTATTGGCGTACAACTTGTTGTAATATTCATGACTTCACTTTTTTCGACATTTTTGAAAAAAATCAAGGCTTGCAAAAAAAATTACATTTTCGAAAATGTTCCCCAAACCCATCGATATATACATCAAGAGAAAGGTCTGTTCAATACCTATCCACAGCTGAAGACAAAAACTATCTGCGACATCTGGTTTTTGAGATATTTCAATTCAAAGTAATTTGCATTATTTTCCACCCAACTGCATTTGATTTGCTTTGGATGCTGATATCTCCAAAGCCAAACCCCGCAAAAATCTGGCGCTGCCAATGCTCGAAAGGGATTTTACATACCTGTGTATTGGCGTACAACTTGTTGTACAATTCATGACTTCACTTTTTTCGACATTTTTGAAAAAAATCAAAGCTAACCCCTTGCAAAAAAAAATTACATTTTCAGAAATGTTCCCCAAACCCATCGATATATACATCAAAAGAAAGGTCTATTCAATACCTATTAACAGCTGAAGACAAGAAGTATCTGCGACATCTGGTTCTTAAGATATTTCAATTCAACGTAATTTGCAATATTTTTTACCCAACTGCATTTGACTTGCTTTGGATGCTGATATCTCCACAACCAAACCCCGCAAAAATCTGCGGCTGCCAGTGCTCGAAAGGGATTTTACATACCTTTGTATGTAACCCCTTGCAAAAACAAAATTACATTTTCAAAAATGTTCCCCAAACCCATAGATATATAAATCAAAAGAAAGGTCTGTTCAATACCTATCCACAGCTGTAGACAGAAAGTATCTGCGACATTTGGTTCTTGAGATATTTCAATTCAAAGTTATTCGCATTATTTTCCATCTAACTGCATTTGACTTGCTTTGGATGCTGATATCTTCGGAACCAAACCCCGCAAAAATCTGCTGCTGCTAGTGCTCGAAAGGGATTTCACATACCTTTGTATTGGCGTACAACTTGTTGTACAATTCATGATTTCACTTTTTTCGACATTTTAGAAAATAATCAAGGCTAACCCCTTGAAAAAAAAAATTACATTTTCAAAAATGTTCCCCAAACCTATCGATATATATATCAAAAGAAAGGTCTGTTCAATACCTATCCACAGCTGAAGACAAAAAGTATCTGCGACATCTGGTTCTTGAGATATTTCAATTCAAAGTTATTCGCATTATTTTCCACCTAACTGCATTTGACTTGCTTTGGATGCTGATATCTCCGCAACAAAACCCCGCAAAAATCTGCGGCTGCCAATGCTCGAAAGGGATTTCACATATCTTTCTATTGGCGTACAACTTGTTGTACAATTCATGACTTCACTTTTTTCGACATTTTAGAAAAAATCAAGGCTAACCCCTTGCAAAAAAAATTACATTTTCAAAAATGTTCCCCAAACCCATCGACATATACATCAAAAGAAAGGTTCTGTTCAATACCTATCCACAGCTGAAGACAAAAACTATCTGCGACATCTGGTTTTTGAGATATTTCAATTCAAAGTAATTTGCATTATTTTCCACCCAACTGCATTTGATTTGCTTTGGATGCTGATATCTCCAAAGCCAAACCCCGCAAAAATCTGGCGCTGCCAATGCTCGAAAGGGATTTTACATACCTGTGTATTGGCGTACAACTTGTTGTACAATTCATGACTTCACTTTTTTCGACATTTTTGAAAAAAATCAAGGCTAACCCCTTGCAAAAAAAAATTACATTTTCAAAAATATTCCCCAAACCCATCGATATATACATCAAAAGAAAGGTCTGTTCAATACCTATCCACAGCTGAAGACAAAAAGTATCTGCGACATCTGGTTCTTGAGGTATTTCAATTCAAAGTAATTTGCAATATTTTTTACCCAACTGCATTTGACTTGCTTTGGATGCTGATATCTCCACAACCAAACCCCGCAAAAATCTGCGGCTGCCAGTGCTCGAAAGGGATTTTACATACCTTTGTATGTAACCCCTTGCAAAAAAAAATTACATTTTCAAAAATGTTCCCCAAACCCATCGATATATACATCAAAAGAAAGGTCTGTTCAATACCTATCCACAGCTGAAGACAAAAAGTATCTGCGACATCTGGTTCTTGAGATATTTCAATTCAAAGTTATTCGCATTATTTTCCACCTAACTGCATTTGACTTGCTTTGGATGCTAATATCTCCGGAACCAAACCCCGCAAAAATCTGCTGCTGCCAGTGCTCGAAACTGATTTCACATACCTTTGTATTGGCGTACAACTTGTTGTACAATTCATGCTTTCACTTTTTTCGACATTTTAGAAAAAATCAAGGCAAAAAAAAATTACATTTTCAAAAATGTTCCCCAAACCCATCGATATATACATCAAAAGAAAGGTCTGTTCAATACCTATCCAAAGCTGAAGACAAAAAGTATCTGCGACATCTGGTTCTTGAGATATAAATTCAAAGTTATTCGCATTATTTTCCACCTAACTGCATTTGACTTGGTTTGGATGCTCATATCTCCGGAACCAAACCCCGCAAAAATCTGCGGCTGCCAGTGTCTGTTCAATACTTATCCACGGCTAAAAACAAAAAATATCTGCGGCGGCTGGTTCTTGAGATATTTCAATTCAAAGTAATTTGCATTATTTTCCACCCAACTGCATTTGACTTGCTTTGGATGCTGATATCTCCAGACCCAAACCCCGCAAAAATCTGTTGCTGCCAGTGCTCGAAAGGGATTTTACATACCTTTGTATTGGCATACAACTTGTTGTACAATTCATGACTTCACTTTTTTCGACATTTTTGAAAAAAATCAAGGCTAACCCCTTGCAAAAAAAATTACATTTTCAAAAATGTTCCCCAAACCCATCGATATATACATCAAAAGAAAGGTCTGTTCAATACCTATCCACAGCTGAAGACAAAAAGTAACTGCGACATCTGGTTCTTGAGATATTTCAATTCAAAGTTATTCGCATTATTTTCCACCTAACTGCATTTGACTTGCTTTGGATGCTCATATCTCCAGAACCAAACCCCGCAAAAATCTGCGGCTGCCAGTGTCTGTTCAATACTTATCCACGACTAAAAACAAAAAATATCTGCGGCGGCTGGTTCTTGAGATATTTCAATTCAAAGTTATTCGCATTATTTTCCACCTAACTGCATTTGACTTGCTTTGGATGCTGATATCTCCGGAACCAAACCCCGCAAAAATCTGCTGCTGCCAGTGCTCGAAAGGGATTTCACATACCTTTGTATTGGCGTACAACTTGTTGTACAATTCATGACTTCACTTTTTTCGACATTTTTGAAAAAAATCAAGGCTAACCCCTTGCAAAAAAAAATTACATTTTCAAAAATGTTCCCCAAACTCATCGATATATACATCAAAAGAAAGGTCTGTTCAATACCTATCCACAGCTGAAGACAAAAAGTATCTGCGACATCTGGTTCTTGAGATATTTCAATTCAAAGTAATTTGCATTATTTTCCACCCAACTGCATTTGATTTGCTTTGGATGTTGATATCTCCCTAGCCAAACCCCGCAAAAACCTGCGGCTGCCAATGCTCGAAAGGGATTTTACATACCTTTGCATTGGCGTACAACTTGTTGTACAATTCATGATTTCACTTTTTTCGACATCTTAGAAAAAATCAAGGCTAACCCCTTGCGAAAAAAAATTACATTTTCAAAAATGTTCCCCAAACCCATCGATATATACATCAAAAGAAAGGTCTGTTCAATACCTATCCACAGCTGAAGACAAAACGTATCTGCTACATCTGGTTCTTGAGATATTTCAATTCAAAGTTATTCGCATTATTTTCCACCTAACTGCATTTGACTTGCTTTGGATGCTGATATCTCCGGAACCAAACCCCGCAAAAATCTGCTGCTGCCAGTGCTCGAAAGGGATTTAACATACCTTTGTATTGGCGTACAACTTGTTGTACAATTCATGACTTCACTTTTTTCGACATTTTTGAAAAAAATCAAGGCTAACCCCTTGCAAAAAAAAATTACATTTTCAAAAATGTTCCCCAAACCCATCGATATATACATCAAAAGAAAGGTCTGTTCAATACCTATCCACAGCTGAAGACAAAAAGTATCTGCGACATCTGGTTCTTGAGATATTTCAATTCAAAGTAATTTGCATTATTTTCCACCCAACTTCATTTGATTTGCTTTGGATGCTGATATCTCCGCAGCCAAACCCCGCAAAAATCTGCGGCTGCCAATGCTCGAAAGGGATTTTACATACCTTTGTATTGGCGTACAACTTGTTGTACAATTCATGACTTCACTTTTTTCGACATTTTTGAAAAAAATCAAGGCTAACCCCTTGCAAAAAAAAATTACATTTTCAAAAATATTCCCCAAACCCATCGATATATACATCAAAAGAAAGGTCTGTTCAATACCTATCCACAGCTGAAGACAAAAAGTATCTGCGACATCTGGTTCTTGAGGTATTTCAATTCAAAGTAATTTGCAATATTTTTTACCCAACTGCATTTGACTTGCTTTGGATGCTGATATCTCCACAACCAAACCCCGCAAAAATCTGCGGCTGCCAGTGCTCGAAAGGGATTTTACATACCTTTGTATTGGCGTACAACTTGTTGTACAATTCATGACTTCACTTTTTTCGACATTTTTGAAAAAAATCAAGGCTAACCCCTTGCAAAAAAAAATTACATTTTCAAAAATATTCCCCAAACCCATCGATATATACATCAAAAGAAAGGTCTGTTCAATACCTATCCACAGCTGAAGACAAAAAGTATCTGCGACATCTGGTTCTTGAGATATTTCAATTCAAAGTTATTCGCATTATTTTCCACCTAACTGCATTTGACTTGCTTTGGATGCTGATATCTCCGGAACCAAACCCCGCAAAAATCTGCTGCTGCCAGTGCTCGAAACTGATTTCACATACCTTTGTATTGGCGTACAACTTGTTGTACAATTCATGCTTTCACTTTTTTCGACATTTTAGAAAAAATCAAGGCAAAAAAAAATTACATTTTCAAAAATGTTCCCCAAACCCATCGATATATACATCAAAAGAAAGGTCTGTTCAATACCTATCCAAAGCTGAAGACAAAAAGTATCTGCGACATCTGGTTCTTGAGATATAAATTCAAAGTTATTCGCATTATTTTCCACCTAACTGCATTTGACTTGCTTTGGATGCTCATATCTCCGGAACCAAACCCCGCAAAAATCTGCGGCTGCCAGTGTCTGTTCAATACTTATCCACGGCTAAAAACAAAAAATATCTGCGGCGGCTGGTTCTTGAGATATTTCAATTCAAAGTAATTTGCATTATTTTCCACCCAACTGCATTTGACTTGCTTTGGATGCTGATATCTCCAGACCCAAACCCCGCAAAAATCTGATGCTGCCAGTGCTCGAAAGGGATTTTACATACCTTTGTATTGGCATACAACTTGTTGTACAATTCATGACTTCACTTTTTTCGACATTTTTGAAAAAAATCAAGGCTAACCCCTTGCAAAAAAAAATTACATTTTCAAAAATGTTCCCCAAACCCATCGATATATACATCAAAAGAAAGGTCTGTTCAATACCTATCCACAGCTGAAGACAAAAAGTAACTGCGACATCTGGTTCTTGAGATATTTCAATTCAAAGTTATTCGCATTATTTTCCACCTAACTGCATTTGACTTGCTTTGGATGCTGATATCTCCGGAACCAAACCCCGCAAAAATCTGCTGCTGCCAGTGCTCGAAAGGGATTTCACATACCTTTGTATTGGCGTACAACTTGTTGTACAATTCATGACTTCACTTTTTTCGACATTTTTGAAAAAAATCAAGGCTAACCCCTTGCAAAAAAAAATTACATTTTCAAAAATGTTCCCCAAACCCATCGATATATACATCAAAAGAAAGGTCTGTTCAATACCTATCCACAGCTGAAGACAAAAAGTATCTGCGCCATCTGGTTCTTGAGATATAAATTCAAAGTTATTCGCATTATTTTGCACCTAACTGCATTTGACTTGCTTTGGATGCTCATATCTCCAGAACCAAACCCCGCAAAAATCTGCGGCTGCCAGTGTCTGTTCAATACTTATCCACGACTAAAAACAAAAAATATCTGCGGCGGCTGGTTCTTGAGATATTTCAATTCAAAGTTATTCGCATTATTTTCCACCCAACTGCATTTGATTTGCTTTGGATGTTGATATCTCCCTAGCCAAACCCCGCAAAAACCTGCGGCTGCCAATGCTCGAAAGGGATTTTACATACCTTTGCATTGGCGTACAACTTGTTGTACAATTCATGATTTCACTTTTTTCGACATCTTAGAAAAAATCAAGGCTAACCCCTTGCGAAAAAAAATTACATTTTCAAAAATGTTCCCCAAACCCATCGATATATACATCAAAAGAAAGGTCTGTTCAATACCTATCCACAGCTGAAGACAAAACGTATCTGCTACATCTGGTTCTTGAGATATTTCAATTCAAAGTTATTCGCATTATTTTCCACCTAACTGCATTTGACTTGCTTTGGATGCTGATATCTCCGGAACCAAACCCCGCAAAAATCTGCTGCTGCCAGTGCTCGAAAGGGATTTAACATACCTTTGTATTGGCGTACAACTTGTTGTACAATTCATGACTTCACTTTTTTCGACATTTTTGAAAAAAATCAAGGCTCCCTTGCAAAAAAAAATTACATTTTCAAAAATGTTCCCCAAACCCATCGATATATACATCAAAAGAAAGGTCTGTTCAATACCTATCCACAGCTGAAGACAAAAAGTATCTGCGACATCTGGTTCTTGAGATATTTCAATTCAAAGTAATTTGCATTATTTTCCACCAAACTGCATTTGATTTGCTTTGGATGTTGATATCTCCGCAGCCAAACCCCGCAAAAACCTGCGGCTGCCAATGCTCGAAAGGGATTTTACATACCTTTGCATTGGCGTACAACTTGTTGTACAATTCATGATTTCACTTTTTTCGACATCTTAGAAAAAATCAAGGCTAACCCCTTGCAAAAAAAAATTACATTTTCAAAAATGTTCCCCAAACCCATCGTCTGTTCAATACCTATCCACAGCTGAAGACAAAACGTATCTGCTACATCTGGTTCTTGAGATATTTCAATTCAAAGTTATTCGCATTATTTTCCACCTAACTGCATTTGACTTGCTTTGGATGCTGATATCTCCGGAACCAAACCCCGCAAAAATCTGCTGCTGCCAGTGCTCGAAAGGGATTTAACATACCTTTGTATTGGCGTACAACTTGTTGTACAATTCATGACTTCACTTTTTTCGACATTTTTGAAAAAAATCAAGGCTCCCTTGCAAAAAAAAATTACATTTTCAAAAATGTTCCCCAAACCCATCGATATATACATCAAAAGAAAGGTCTGTTCAATACCTATCCACAGCTGAAGACAAAAAGTATCTGCGACATCTGGTTCTTGAGATATTTCAATTCAAAGTAATTTGCATTATTTTCCACCAAACTGCATTTGATTTGCTTTGGATGTTGATATCTCCGCAGCCAAACCCCGCAAAAACCTGCGGCTGCCAATGCTCGAAAGGGATTTTACATACCTTTGCATTGGCGTACAACTTGTTGTACAATTCATGATTTCACTTTTTTCGACATCTTAGAAAAAATCAAGGCTAACCCCTTGCAAAAAAAAATTACATTTTCAAAAATGTTCCCCAAACCCATCGATATATACATCAAAAGAAAGGTCTGTTCAATACCTATCCACAGCTGAAGACAAAAAGTATCTGCGACATCTGGTTCTTGAGATATTTCAATTCAAAGTAATTTGCATTATTTTCCACCCAACTGCATTTGATTTGCTTTGGATGTTGATATCTCCGCAGCCAAACCCCGCAAAAACCTGCGGCTGCCAATGCTCGAAAGGGATTTTACATACCTTTGCATTGGCGTACAACTTGTTGTACAATTCATGATTTCACTTTTTTCGACATCTTAGAAAAAATCAAGGCTAACCCCTTGCGAAAAAAAATTACATTTTCAAAAATGTTCCCCAAACCCATCGATATATACATCAAAAGAAAGGTCTGTTCAATACCTATCCACAGCTGAAGACAAAACGTATCTGCTACATCTGGTTCTTGAGATATTTCAATTCAAAGTTATTCGCATTATTTTCCACCTAACTGCATTTGACTTGCTTTGGATGCTGATATCTCCGGAACCAAACCCCGCAAAAATCTGCTGCTGCCAGTGCTCGAAAGGGATTTAACATACCTTTGTATTGGCGTACAACTTGTTGTACAATTCATGACTTCACTTTTTTCGACATTTTTGAAAAAAATCAAGGCTCCCTTGCAAAAAAAAATTACATTTTCAAAAATGTTCCCCAAACCCATCGATATATACATCAAAAGAAAGGTCTGTTCAATACCTATCCACAGCTGAAGACAAAACGTATCTGCTACATCTGGTTCTTGAGATATTTCAATTCAAAGTTATTCGCATTATTTTCCACCTAACTGCATTTGACTTGCTTTGGATGCTGATATCTCCGGAACCAAACCCCGCAAAAATCTGCTGCTGCCAGTGCTCGAAAGGGATTTAACATACCTTTGTATTGGCGTACAACTTGTTGTACAATTCATGACTTCACTTTTTTCGACATTTTTGAAAAAAATCAAGGCTCCCTTGCAAAAAAAAATTACATTTTCAAAAATGTTCCCCAAACCCATCGATATATACATCAAAAGAAAGGTCTGTTCAATACCTATCCACAGCTGAAGACAAAAAGTATCTGCGACATCTGGTTCTTGAGATATTTCAATTCAAAGTAATTTGCATTATTTTCCACCAAACTGCATTTGATTTGCTTTGGATGTTGATATCTCCGCAGCCAAACCCCGCAAAAACCTGCGGCTGCCAATGCTCGAAAGGGATTTTACATACCTTTGCATTGGCGTACAACTTGTTGTACAATTCATGATTTCACTTTTTTCGACATCTTAGAAAAAATCAAGGCTAACCCCTTGCAAAAAAAAATTACATTTTCAAAAATGTTCCCCAAACCCATCGATATATACATCAAAAGAAAGGTCTGTTCAATACCTATCCACAGCTGAAGACAAAAAGTATCTGCGACATCTGGTTCTTGAGATATTTCAATTCAAAGTAATTTGCATTATTTTCCACCCAACTGCATTTGATTTGCTTTGGATGTTGATATCTCCGCAGCCAAACCCCGCAAAAACCTGCGGCTGCCAATGCTCGAAAGGGATTTTACATACCTTTGCATTGGCGTACAACTTGTTGTACAATTCATGATTTCACTTTTTTCGACATCTTAGAAAAAATCAAGGCTAACCCCTTGCGAAAAAAAATTACATTTTCAAAAATGTTCCCCAAACCCATCGATATATACATCAAAAGAAAGGTCTGTTCAATACCTATCCACAGCTGAAGACAAAACGTATCTGCTACATCTGGTTCTTGAGATATTTCAATTCAAAGTTATTCGCATTATTTTCCACCTAACTGCATTTGACTTGCTTTGGATGCTGATATCTCCGGAACCAAACCCCGCAAAAATCTGCTGCTGCCAGTGCTCGAAAGGGATTTAACATACCTTTGTATTGGCGTACAACTTGTTGTACAATTCATGACTTCACTTTTTTCGACATTTTTGAAAAAAATCAAGGCTCCCTTGCAAAAAAAAATTACATTTTCAAAAATGTTCCCCAAACCCATCGATATATACATCAAAAGAAAGGTCTGTTCAATACCTATCCACAGCTGAAGACAAAAAGTATCTGCGACATCTGGTTCTTGAGATATTTCAATTCAAAGTAATTTGCATTATTTTCCACCAAACTGCATTTGATTTGCTTTGGATGTTGATATCTCCGCAGCCAAACCCCGCAAAAACCTGCGGCTGCCAATGCTCGAAAGGGATTTTACATACCTTTGCATTGGCGTACAACTTGTTGTACAATTCATGATTTCACTTTTTTCGACATCTTAGAAAAAATCAAGGCTAACCCCTTGCAAAAAAAAATTACATTTTCAAAAATGTTCCCCAAACCCATCGATATATACATCAAAAGAAAGGTCTGTTCAATACCTATCCACAGCTGAAGACAAAAAGTATCTGCGACATCTGGTTCTTGAGATATTTCAATTCAAAGTAATTTGCATTATTTTCCACCCAACTGCATTTGATTTGCTTTGGATGTTGATATCTCCGCAGCCAAACCCCGCAAAAACCTGCGGCTGCCAATGCTCGAAAGGGATTTTACATACCTTTGCATTGGCGTACAACTTGTTGTACAATTCATGATTTCACTTTTTTCGACATCTTAGAAAAAATCAAGGCTAACCCCTTGCGAAAAAAAATTACATTTTCAAAAATGTTCCCCAAACCCATCGATATATACATCAAAAGAAAGGTCTGTTCAATACCTATCCACAGCTGAAGACAAAACGTATCTGCTACATCTGGTTCTTGAGATATTTCAATTCAAAGTTATTCGCATTATTTTCCACCTAACTGCATTTGACTTGCTTTGGATGCTGATATCTCCGGAACCAAACCCCGCAAAAATCTGCTGCTGCCAGTGCTCGAAAGGGATTTAACATACCTTTGTATTGGCGTACAACTTGTTGTACAATTCATGACTTCACTTTTTTCGACATTTTTGAAAAAAATCAAGGCTAACCCCTTGCAAAAAAAAATTACATTTTCAAAAATGTTTCCCAAACCCATCGATATATACATCAAAAGAAAGGTCTGTTCAATACCTATCCACAGCTGAAGCCAAAAAGTATCTGCGACATCTGGTTCTTGAGATATTTCAATTCAAATTAATTTGCATTATTTTCCACCCAACTGCATTTGATTTGCTTTGGATGTTGATATCTCCGCAGCCAAACCCCGCAAAAACCTGCGGCTGCCAATGCTCGAAAGGGATTTTACATACCTTTGCATTGGCGTACAAATTGTTGTACAATTCATGATTTCACTTTTTTCGACATCTTAGAAAAAATCAAGGCTTGCGAAAAAAAATTACATTTTCAAAAATGTTTCCCAAACCCATCGATATATACATCAAAAGAAAGGTCTGTTCAATACCTATCCACAGCTGAAGACAAAACGTATCTGCTACATCTGGTTCTTGAGATATTTCAATTCAAAGTTATTCGCATTATTTTCCACCTAACTGCATTTGACTTGCTTTGGATGCTGATATCTCCGGAACCAAACCCCGCAAAAATCTGCTGCTGCCAGTGCTCGAAAGGGATTTAACATACCTTTGTATTGGCGTACAACTTGTTGTACAATTCATGACTTCACTTTTTTCGACATTTTTGAAAAAAATCAAGGCTAACCCCTTGCAAAAAAAAATTACATTTTCAAAAATGTTCCCCAAACCCATCAATATATACATCAAAAGAAAGGTCTGTTCAATACCTATCCACAGCTGAAGACAAAACGTATCTGCTACATCTGGTTCTTGAGATATTTCAATTCAAAGTTATTCGCATTATTTTCCACCTAACTGCATTTGACTTGCTTTGGATGCTGATATCTCCGGAACCAAACCCCGCAAAAATCTGCTGCTGCCAGTGCTCGAAAGGGATTTAACATACCTTTGTATTGGCGTACAACTTGTTGTACAATTCATGACTTCACTTTTTTCGACATTTTTGAAAAAAAATCAAGGCCTTGCAAAAAAAATTACATTTTCAAAAATGTTCCCCAAACCCATCGATATATACATCAAAAGAAAGGTCTGTTCAATACCTATCCACAGCTGAAGACAAAAAGTATCTGCGACATCTGGTTCTTGAGATATTTCAATTCAAATTAATTTGCATTATTTTCCACCCAACTGCATTTGATTTGCTTTGGATGTTGATATCTCCGCAGCCAAACCCCGCAAAAACCTGCGGCTGCCAATGCTCGAAAGGGATTTTACATACCTTTGCATTAGCGTACAAATTGTTGTACAATTCATGATTTCACTTTTTTCGACATCTTAGAAAAAATCAAGGCTTGCAAAAAAAAATTACATTTTCAAAAATGTTCCCCAAACCCATCGATATATACATCAAAAGAAAGGTCTGTTCAATACCTATCCACAGCTGAAGACAAAAAGTAACTGCGACATCTGGTTCTTGAGATATTTCAATTCAAAATAATTTGCATTATTTTCCACCCAACTGCATTTGATTTGCTTTGGATGTTGATATCTCCGCAGCCAAACCCCGCAAAAACCTGCGGCTGCCAATGCTCGAAAGGGATTTTACATACCTTTGCATTGGCGTACAAATTGTTGTACAATTCATGATTTCACTTTTTTCGACATCTTAGAAAAAATCAAGGCTTGCGAAAAAAAATTACATTTTCAAAAATGTTTCCCAAACCCATCGATATATACATCAAAAGAAAGGTCTGTTCAATACCTATCCACAGCTGAAGACAAAACGTATCTGCTACATCTGGTTCTTGAGATATTTCAATTCAAAGTTATTCGCATTATTTTCCACCTAACTGCATTTGACTTGCTTTGGATGCTGATATCTCCGGAACCAAACCCCGCAAAAATCTGCTGCTGCCAGTGCTCGAAAGGGATTTAACATACCTTTGTATTGGCGTACAACTTGTTGTACAATTCATGACTTCACTTTTTTCGACATTTTTGAAAAAAATCAAGGCTAACCCCTTGCAAAAAAAAATTACATTTTCAAAAATGTTCCCCAAACCCATCAATATATACATCAAAAGAAAGGTCTGTTCAATACCTATCCACAGCTGAAGACAAAACGTATCTGCTACATCTGGTTCTTGAGATATTTCAATTCAAAGTTATTCGCATTATTTTCCACCTAACT
Source organism: Philhelius pedissequus (assembly GCA_910595825.1). Taxonomy (NCBI): domain Eukaryota; kingdom Metazoa; phylum Arthropoda; class Insecta; order Diptera; family Syrphidae; genus Philhelius; species Philhelius pedissequus. The sequence goes on from OU343162.1 coordinate 138,817,016, forward strand.
GCATTTGACTTGCTTTGGATGCTGATATCTCCGGAACCAAACCCCGCAAAAATCTGCTGCTGCCAGTGCTCGAAAGGGATTTAACATACCTTTGTATTGGCGTACAACTTGTTGTACAATTCATGACTTCACTTTTTTCGACATTTTTGAAAAAAAATCAAGGCCTTGCAAAAAAAATTACATTTTCAAAAATGTTCCCCAAACCCATCGATATATACATCAAAAGAAAGGTCTGTTCAATACCTATCCACAGCTGAAGACAAAAAGTATCTGCGACATCTGGTTCTTGAGATATTTCAATTCAAATTAATTTGCATTATTTTCCACCCAACTGCATTTGATTTGCTTTGGATGTTGATATCTCCGCAGCCAAACCCCGCAAAAACCTGCGGCTGCCAATGCTCGAAAGGGATTTTACATACCTTTGCATTAGCGTACAAATTGTTGTACAATTCATGATTTCACTTTTTTCGACATCTTAGAAAAAATCAAGGCTTGCAAAAAAAAATTACATTTTCAAAAATGTTCCCCAAACCCATCGATATATACATCAAAAGAAAGGTCTGTTCAATACCTATCCACAGCTGAAGACAAAAAGTAACTGCGACATCTGGTTCTTGAGATATTTCAATTCAAAATAATTTGCATTATTTTCCACCCAACTGCATTTGATTTGCTTTGGATGTTGATATCTCCGCAGCCAAACCCCGCAAAAACCTGCGGCTGCCAATGCTCGAAAGGGATTTTACATACCTTTGCATTGGCGTACAACTTGTTGTACAATTCATGATTTCACTTTTTTCGACATCTTAGAAAAAATCAAGGCTAACCCCTTGCGAAAAAAAATTACATTTTCAAAAATGTTCCCCAAACCCATCGATATATACATCAAAAGAAAGGTCTGTTCAATACCTATCCACAGCTGAAGACAAAACGTATCTGCTACATCTGGTTCTTGAGATATTTCAATTCAAAGTTATTCGCATTATTTTCCACCTAACTGCATTTGACTTGCTTTGGATGCTGATATCTCCGGAACCAAACCCCGCAAAAATCTGCTGCTGCCAGTGCTCGAAAGGGATTTAACATACCTTTGTATTGGCGTACAACTTGTTGTACAATTCATGACTTCACTTTTTTCGACATTTTTGAAAAAAAATCAAGGCCTTGCAAAAAAAATTACATTTTCAAAAATGATCCCCAAACCCATCGATATATACATCAAAAGAAAGGTCTGTTCAATACCTATCCACAGCTGAAGACAAAAAGTATCTGCGACATCTGGTTCTTGAGATATTTCAATTCAAATTAATTTGCATTATTTTCCACCCAACTGCATTTGATTTGCTTTGGATGTTGATATCTCCGCAGCCAAACCCCGCAAAAACCTGCGGCTGCCAATGCTCGAAAGGGATTTTACATACCTTTGCATTAGCGTACAAATTGTTGTACAATTCATGATTTCACTTTTTTCGACATCTTAGAAAAAATCAAGGCTTGCGAAAAAAAATTACATTTTCAAAAATGTTCCCCAAACCCATCGATATATACATCAAAAGAAAGGTCTGTTCAATACCTATCCACAGCTGAAGACAAAACGTATCTGCTACATCTGGTTCTTGAGATATTTCAATTCAAAGTTATTCGCATTATTTTCCACCCATCTATATTTGACTTGTCTTGGATGCTGATATCTCCACAACCAAACCCCGCAAAAATCTGCAGCTGCCAGTGCTTGAAAGAGATTTTACATACCTTTGTATTGGCGTACAACTTGTTGTACAATTCATGACTTCACTTTTTTCGACATTTTTGAAAAAAAATCAAGGCCTTGCAAAAAAAATTACATTTTCAAAAATGTTCCCCAAACCCATCGATATATACATCAAAAGAAAGGTCTGTTCAATACCTATCCACAGCTGAAGACAAAACGTATCTGCTACATCTGGTTCTTGAGATATTTCAATTCAAAGTTATTCGCATTATTTTCCACCTAACTGCATTTGACTTCCTTTGGATGCTGATATCTCCGGAACCAAACCCCGCAAAAATCTGCTGCTGCCAGTGCTCGAAAGGGATTTCACATACCTTTGTATTGGCGTACAACTTGTTGTACAATTCATGACTTCACTTTTTTCGACATTTTTGAAAAAAATCAAGGCTAACCCCTTGCAAAAAAAAATTACATTTTCAAAAATGTTCCCCAAACCCATCGATATATACATCAAAAGAAAGGTCTGTTCAATACCTATCCACAGCTGAAGACAAAAAGTATCTGCGACATCTGGTTCTTGAGATATTTCAATTCAAAGTAATTTGCATTATTTTCCACCCAACTGCATTTGATTTGCTTTGGATGTTGATATCTCCGCAGCCAAACCCCGCAAAAACCTGCGGCTGCCAATGCTCGAAAGGGATTTTACATACCTTTGTATTGGCGTACAACTTGTTGTACAATTCATGACTTCACTTTTTTCGACATTTTTGAAAAAAATCAAGGCTAACCCCTTGCAAAAAAAAATTACATTTTCAAAAATGTTCCCCAAACCCATCGATATATACATCAAAAGAAAGGTCTGTTCAATACCTATCCACAGCTGAAGACAAAAAGTAACTGCGACATCTGGTTCTTGAGATATTTCAATTCAAAGTTATTCGCATTATTTTCCACCTAACTGCATTTGACTTGCTTTGGATGCTGATATCTCCACAACCAAACCCCGCAAAAATCTGCTGCTGCCAGTGCTCGAAAGGGATTTCACATACCTTTGTATTGGCGTACAACTTGTTGTACAATTCATGACTTCACTTTTTTCGACATTTTTGAAAAAAATCAAGGCTCCCTTGCAAAAAAAAATTACATTTTCAAAAATGTTCCCCAAACCCATCGATATATACATCAAAAGAAAGGTCTGTTCAATACCTATCCACAGCTGAAGACAAAAAGTATCTGCGACATCTGGTTCTTGAGATATTTCAATTCAAAATAATTTGCATTATTTTCCACCCAACTGCATTTGATTTGCTTTGGATGTTGATATCTCCGCAGCCAAACCCCGCAAAAACCTGATGCTGCCAATGCTCGAAAGGGATTTTACATACCTTTGCATTGGCGTACAACTTGTTGTACAATTCATGATTTCACTTTTTTCGACATCTTAGAAAAAATCAAGGCTTGCAAAAAAAAATTACATTTTCAAAAATGTTCCCCAAACCCATCGATATATACATCAAAAGAAAGGTCTGTTCAATACCTATCCACAGCTGAAGACAAAAAGTAACTGCGACATCTGGTTCTTGAGATATTTCAATTCAAAATAATTTGCATTATTTTCCACCCAACTGCATTTGATTTGCTTTGGATGTTGATATCTCCGCAGCCAAACCCCGCAAAAACCTGCGGCTGCCAATGCTCGAAAGGGATTTTACATACCTTTGCATTGGCGTACAACTTGTTGTACAATTCATGATTTCACTTTTTTCGACATCTTAGAAAAAATCAAGGCTAACCCCTTGCGAAAAAAAATTACATTTTCAAAAATGTTCCCCAAACCCACCGATATATACATCAAAAGAAAGGTCTGTTCAATACCTATCCACAGCTGAAGACAAAAAGTAACTGCGACATCTGGTTCTTGAGATATTTCAATTCAAAGTTATTCGCATTATTTTCCACCTAACTGCATTTGACTTCCTTTGGATGCTGATATCTCCGGAACCAAACCCCGCAAAAATCTGCTGCTGCCAGTGCTCGAAAGGGATTTCACATACCTTTGTATTGGCGTACAACTTGTTGTACAATTCATGACTTCACTTTTTTCGACATTTTTGAAAAAAATCAAGGCTAACCCCTTGCAAAAAAAAATTACATTTTCAAAAATGTTCCCCAAACCCATCGATATATACATCAAAAGAAAGGTCTGTTCAATACCTATCCACAGCTGAAGACAAAAAGTATCTGCGACATCTTTGCATTGGCGTACAAATTGTTGTACAATTCATGATTTCACTTTTTTCGACATCTTAGAAAAAATCAAGGCTTGCGAAAAAAAATTACATTTTCAAAAATGTTCCCCAAACCCATCGATATATACATCAAAAGAAAGGTCTGTTCAATACCTATCCACAGCTGAAGACAAAACGTATCTGCTACATCTGGTTCTTGAGATATTTCAATTCAAAGTTATTCGCATTATTTTCCACCCATCTATATTTGACTTGTCTTGGATGCTGATATCTCCACAACCAAACCCCGCAAAAATCTGCAGCTGCCAGTGCTCGAAAGAGATTTTACATACCTTTGTATTGGCGTACAACTTGTTGTACAATTCATGACTTCACTTTTTTCGACATTTTTGAAAAAAAATCAAGGCCTTGCAAAAAAAATTACATTTTCAAAAATGTTCCCCAAACCCATCGATATATACATCAAAAGAAAGGTCTGTTCAATACCTATCCACAGCTGAAGACAAAAAGTATCTGCGACATCTGGTTCTTGAGATATTTCAATTCAAAATAATTTGCATTATTTTCCACCCAACTGCATTTGATTTGCTTTGGATGTTGATATCTCCGCAGCCAAACCCCGCAAAAACCTGCGGCTGCCAATGCTCGAAAGGGATTTTACATACCTTTGTATTGGCGTACAACTTGTTGTACAATTCATGACTTCACTTTTTTCGACATTTTTGAAAAAAATCAAGGCTAACCCCTTGCAAAAAAAAATTACATTTTCAAAAATGTTCCCCAAACCCATCGATATATACATCAAAAGAAAGGTCTGTTCAATACCTATCCACAGCTGAAGACAAAAAGTAACTGCGACATCTGGTTCTTGAGATATTTCAATTCAAAGTTATTCGCATTATTTTCCACCTAACTGCATTTGACTTGCTTTGGATGCTGATATCTCCACAACCAAACCCCGCAAAAATCTGCTGCTGCCAGTGCTCGAAAGGGATTTCACATACCTTTGTATTGGCGTACAACTTGTTGTACAATTCATGACTTCACTTTTTTCGACATTTTTGAAAAAAATCAAGGCTCCCTTGCAAAAAAAAATTACATTTTCAAAAATGTTCCCCAAACCCATCGATATATACATCAAAAGAAAGGTCTGTTCAATACCTATCCACAGCTGAAGACAAAAAGTATCTGCGACATCTGGTTCTTGAGATATTTCAATTCAAAATAATTTGCATTATTTTCCACCCAACTGCATTTGATTTGCTTTGGATGTTGATATCTCCGCAGCCAAACCCCGCAAAAACCTGATGCTGCCAATGCTCGAAAGGGATTTTACATACCTTTGCATTGGCGTACAACTTGTTGTACAATTCATGATTTCACTTTTTTCGACATCTTAGAAAAAATCAAGGCTTGCAAAAAAAAATTACATTTTCAAAAATGTTCCCCAAACCCATCGATATATACATCAAAAGAAAGGTCTGTTCAATACCTATCCACAGCTGAAGACAAAAAGTAACTGCGACATCTGGTTCTTGAGATATTTCAATTCAAAATAATTTGCATTATTTTCCACCCAACTGCATTTGATTTGCTTTGGATGTTGATATCTCCGCAGCCAAACCCCGCAAAAACCTGCGGCTGCCAATGCTCGAAAGGGATTTTACATACCTTTGCATTGGCGTACAACTTGTTGTACAATTCATGATTTCACTTTTTTCGACATCTTAGAAAAAATCAAGGCTAACCCCTTGCGAAAAAAAATTACATTTTCAAAAATGTTCCCCAAACCCACCGATATATACATCAAAAGAAAGGTCTGTTCAATACCTATCCACAGCTGAAGACAAAAAGTAACTGCGACATCTGGTTCTTGAGATATTTCAATTCAAAGTTATTCGCATTATTTTCCACCTAACTGCATTTGACTTCCTTTGGATGCTGATATCTCCGGAACCAAACCCCGCAAAAATCTGCTGCTGCCAGTGCTCGAAAGGGATTTCACATACCTTTGTATTGGCGTACAACTTGTTGTACAATTCATGACTTCACTTTTTTCGACATTTTTGAAAAAAATCAAGGCTAACCCCTTGCAAAAAAAAATTACATTTTCAAAAATGTTCCCCAAACCCATCGATATATACATCAAAAGAAAGGTCTGTTCAATACCTATCCACAGCTGAAGACAAAAAGTATCTGCGACATCTTTGCATTGGCGTACAAATTGTTGTACAATTCATGATTTCACTTTTTTCGACATCTTAGAAAAAATCAAGGCTTGCGAAAAAAAATTACATTTTCAAAAATGTTCCCCAAACCCATCGATATATACATCAAAAGAAAGGTCTGTTCAATACCTATCCACAGCTGAAGACAAAACGTATCTGCTACATCTGGTTCTTGAGATATTTCAATTCAAAGTTATTCGCATTATTTTCCACCCATCTATATTTGACTTGTCTTGGATGCTGATATCTCCACAACCAAACCCCGCAAAAATCTGCAGCTGCCAGTGCTCGAAAGAGATTTTACATACCTTTGTATTGGCGTACAACTTGTTGTACAATTCATGACTTCACTTTTTTCGACATTTTTGAAAAAAAATCAAGGCCTTGCAAAAAAAATTACATTTTCAAAAATGTTCCCCAAACCCATCGATATATACATCAAAAGAAAGGTCTGTTCAATACCTATCCACAGCTGAAGACAAAAAGTATCTGCGACATCTGGTTCTTGAGATATTTCAATTCAAAATAATTTGCATTATTTTCCACCCAACTGCATTTGATTTGCTTTGGATGTTGATATCTCCGCAGCCAAACCCCGCAAAAACCTGATGCTGCCAATGCTCGAAAGGGATTTTACATACCTTTGCATTGGCGTACAACTTGTTGTACAATTCATGATTTCACTTTTTTCGACATCTTAGAAAAAATCAAGGCTTGCAAAAAAAAATTACATTTTCAAAAATGTTCCCCAAACCCATCGATATATACATCAAAAGAAAGGTCTGTTCAATACCTATCCACAGCTGAAGACAAAAAGTAACTGCGACATCTGGTTCTTGAGATATTTCAATTCAAAATAATTTGCATTATTTTCCACCCAACTGCATTTGATTTGCTTTGGATGTTGATATCTCCGCAGCCAAACCCCGCAAAAACCTGCGGCTGCCAATGCTCGAAAGGGATTTTACATACCTTTGCATTGGCGTACAACTTGTTGTACAATTCATGATTTCACTTTTTTCGACATCTTAGAAAAAATCAAGGCTAACCCCTTGCGAAACAAAATTACATTTTCAAAAATGTTCCCCAAACCCATTGATATATACATCAAAAGAAAGGTCTGTTCAATACCTATCCACAGCTGAAGACAAAACGTATCTGCTACATCTGGTTCTTGAGATATTTCAATTCAAAGTTATTCGCATTATTTTCCACCTAACTGCATTTGACTTGCTTTGGATGCTGATATCTCCGGAACCAAACCCCGCAAAAATCTGCTGCTGCCAGTGCTCGAAAGGGATTTAACATACCTTTGTATTGGCGTACAACTTGTTGTACAATTCATGACTTCACTTTTTTCGACATTTTTGAAAAAAATCAAGGCTAACCCCTTGCAAAAAAAAATTACATTTTCAAAAATGTTCCCCAAACCCATCGATATATACATCAAAAGAAAGGTCTGTTCAATACCTATCCACAGCTGAAGACAAAAAGTATCTGCGACATCTGGTTCTTCAGACATTTCAGTTCAAACTAATTTGCATTATTTTCCACCCAACTGCATTTGACTTGTCTTGGATGCTGATATCTCTACAACCAAACGCCGCAAAAATCTGCTGCTGCCAGTGCTCGAAAGGGATTTCACATACCTTTGCATTGGCGTACAACTTGTTGTACAATTCATGATTTCACTTTTTTCGACATTTTTGAAAAAAATCAAGGCTAACCCCTTGCAAAAAAAAATTACATTTTCAAAAATGTTCCCCAAACCTATCGATATATACATTAAAAGAAAGGTCTGTTCAATACCTATCCACAGCTGAAAACAAAAAGTATCTGCGACATCTGGTTCTTCAGATATTTCAGTTCAAAGTTATTCGCATTATTTTACACCCATCTATATTTGACTTGTCTTGGATGCTGATATCTCCACAACCAAACCCCGCAAAAATCTGCAGCTGCCAGTGCTCGAAAGAGATTTTACATACCTTTGTATTGGCGTACAACTTGTTGTACAATTCATGACTTCACTTTTTTCGACATTTTTGAAAAAAAATCAAGGCCTTGCAAAAAAAATTACATTTTCAAAAATGTTCCCAAACCCATCGATATATACATCAAAAGAAAGGTCTGTTCAATACCTATCCACAGCTGAAAACAAAAAGTATCTGCGACATCTGGTTCTTCAGATATTTCAGTTCAAAATAATTTGCATTATTTTCCACCCAACTGCATTTGAACTTCTTGGATGCTGATATCTCTACAACCAAACCCCGCAAAAATCTGCTGCTGCCAGTGCTCGAAAGGGATTTCACATACCTTTGCATTGGCGTACAACTTGTTGTACAATTCATGATTTCACTTTTTTCGACATTTTAGAAAAAATCAAGGCTAACCCCTTGCAAAAAAAAAATTACATTTTCAAAAATGTTCCCCAAACCCATCGATATATACATCAAAAAAAGGTCTGTTCAATACCTATCCACAGCTGAAGACAAAAAAGTATCTGCGACATCTGGTTCTTGAGATATTTCAATTCAAATTATTCGCATTATTTTCCACCTAACTGCATTTGACTTGCTTTGGATGCTGATATCTCCGGAACCAAACCCCGCAAAAATCTGCTGCTGCCAGTGCTCGAAAGGGATTTCACATACCTTTGTATTGGCGTACAACTTGTTGTACAATTCATGACTTCACTTTTTTCGACATTTTTGAAAAAAAATCAAGGCCTTGCAAAAAAAATTACATTTTCAAAAATGATCCCAAACCCATCGATATATACATCAAAAGAAAGGTCTGTTCAATACCTATCCACAGCTGAAAACAAAAAGTATCTGCGACATCTGGTTCTTCAGATATTTCAGTTCAAAATAATTTGCATTATTTTCCACCCAACTGCATTTGACTTGTCTTGGATGCTGATATCTCTACAACCAAACCCCGCAAAAATCTGCTGCTGCCAGTGCTCGAAAGGGATTTCACATACCTTTGCATTGGCGTACAACTTGTTGTACAATTCATGATTTCACTTTTTTCGACATTTTAGAAAAAATCAAGGCTAACCCCTTGCAAAAAAAAAATTACATTTTCAAAAATGTTCCCCAAACCCATCGATATATACATCAAAAGAAAGGTCTGTTCAATACCTATCCACAGCTGAAGACAAAAAGTATCTGCGACATCTGGTTCTTGAGATATTTCAATTCAAATTATTCGCATTATTTTCCACCTAACTGCATTTGACTTGCTTTGGATGCTGATATCTCCGGAACCAAACCCCGCAAAAATCTGCTGCTGCCAGTGCTCGAAAGGGATTTCACATACCTTTGTATTGGCGTACAACTTGTTGTACAATTCATGACTTCACTTTTTTCGACATTTTAGAAAAAAATCAAGTCTAACCCCTTGCAAAAAAAAAATATCATTTTCAAAAATGTTCCCCAAACCCATCGATATATACATCAAAAGAAAGGTCTGTTCAATACCTATCCACAGCTGAAGACAAAAAGTATCTGCGACATCTGGTTCTTGAGATATTTCAATTCAAAGTAATTTGCATTATTTTCCACCCAACTGCATTTGATTTGCTTTGGATGTTGATATCTCCGCAGCCAAATCCCGCAAAAACCTGCGGCTGCCAATGCTCGAAAGGGATTTTACATACCTTTGTATTGGCGTACAACTTGTTGTACAATTCATGATTTCACTTTTTTCGACATCTTAGAAAAAATCAGGGCTAACCCCTTGCAAAAAAATTTACATTTTCAAAAATGTTCCCCAAACCCATCGATATATACATCAAAAGAAAGGTCTGTTCAATACCTATCCACAGCTGAAGACAAAAAGTATCTGCGACATCTGGTTCTTGAGATATTTCAATTCAAATTATTCGCATTATTTTCCACCTAACTGCATTTGACTTGCTTTGGATGCTGATATCTCCGGAACCAAACCCCGCAAAAATCTGCTGCTGCCAGTGCTCGAAAGGGATTTCACATACCTTTGTATTGGCGTACAACTTGTTGTACAATTCATGATTTCACTTTTTTCGACATCTTAGAAAAAATCAAGGCTTGCAAAAAAAAATTACATTTTCAAAAATGTTCCCCAAACCCATCGATATATACATCAAAAGAAAGGTCTGTTCAATACCTATCCACAGCTGAAGACAAAACGTATCTGCTACATCTGGTTCTTGAGATATTTCAATTCAAAGTTATTCGCATTATTTTCCACCCATCTATATTTGACTTGCTTTGGATGCTGATATCTCCGGAACCAAACCCCGCAAAAAGCTGCTGCTGCCAGTGCTCGAAAGGGATTTCACATACCTTTGTATTGGCGTACAACTTGTTGTACAATTCATGACTTCACTTTTTTCGACATTTTTGAAAAAAATCAAGGCTAACCCCTTGCAAAAAAAATTACATTTTCAAAAATGTTCCCCAAACCCATCGATATATACATCAAAAGAAAGGTCTGTTCAATACCTATCCACAGCTGAAGACAAAAAGTATCTGCGACATCTGGTTCTTCAGACATTTCAGTTCAAACTAATTTGCATTATTTTCCACCCAACTGCATTTGACTTGTCTTGGATGCTGATATCTCTACAACCAAACCCCGCAAAAATCTGCTGCTGCCAGTGCTCGAAAGGGATTTCACATACCTTTGCATTGGCGTACAACTTGTTGTACAATTCATGATTTCACTTTTTTCGACATTTTTGAAAAAAATCAAGGCTAACCCCTTGCAAAAAAAAATTACATTTTCAAAAATGTTCCCCAAACCCATCGATATATATATCAAAAGAAAGGTCTGTTCAATACCTATCCACAGCTGAAGACAAAAAGTATCTGCGACATCTGGTTCTTCAGACATTTCAGTTCAAACTAATTTGCATTATTTTCCACCCAACTGCATTTGACTTGTCTTGGATGCTTATATCTCCGGAACCAAACCCCGCAAAAATCTGCTGCTGCCAGTGCTCGAAAGGGATTTCACATACCTTTGTATTGGCGTACAACTTGTTGTACAATTCATGACTTCACTTTTTTCGACATTTTTGAAAAAAAATCAAGGCCTTGCAAAAAAAATTACATTTTCAAAAATGTTCCCCAAACCCATCGATATATACATCAAAAGAAAGGTCTGTTCAATACCTATCCACAGCTGAAAACAAAAAGTATCTGCGACATCTGGTTCTTCAGATATTTCAGTTCAAAGTTATTCGCATTATTTTACACCCATCTATATTTGACTTGTCTTGGATGCTGATATCTCCACAACCAAACCCCGCAAAAATCTGCAGCTGCCAGTGCTCGAAAGAGATTTTACATACCTTTGTATTGGCGTACAACTTGTTGTACAATTCATGATTTCACTTTTTTCGACATTTTTGAAAAAAATCAAGGCTAACCCCTTGCAAAAAAAAATTACATTTTCAAAAATGTTCCCCAAACCCATCGATATATACATCAAAAGAAAGGTCTGTTCAATACCTATCCACAGCTGAAGACAAAAAGTATCTGCGACATCTGGTTCTTCAGACATTTCAGTTCAAACTAATTTGCATTATTTTCCACCCAACTGCATTTGACTTGTCTTGGATGCTGATATCTCTACAACCAAACCCCGCAAAAATCTGCTGCTGCCAGTGCTCGAAAGGGATTTCACATACCTTTGTATTGGCGTACAACTTGTTGTACAATTCATGACTTCATTTTTTTGACATTTTTGAAAAAAATCAAGGCTAACCATTTGCAAAAAAAAATTACATTTTCAAAAATGTTCCCCAAACCCATCGATATATACATCAAAAGAAAGGTCTGTTCAATACCTATCCACAGCTGAAAACAAAAAGTATCTGCGACATCTGGTTCTCCAGATATTTCAGTTCAAAGTTATTCGCATTATTTTACACCCAACTGCATTTGATTTGCTTTGGATGTTGATATCTCCGCAGCCAAACCCCGCAAAAACCTGCGGCTGCCAATGCTCGAAAGGGATTTTACATACCTTTGTATTGGCGTACAACTTGTTGTACAATTCATGATTTCACTTTTTTCGACATCTTAGAAAAAATCAAGGCTAACCCCTTGCAAAAAAAATTACATTTTCAAAAATGTTCCCCAAACACATCGGTGTATACATCAAAAGAAAGGTCTGTTCAATACCCATCCACAGCTGAAGACAAAAAGTATCTGTGACATCTGGTTCTTGAGATATTTCAATTCAAAGTTATTCGCATTATTTTCCACCTAACTGCATTTGACTTGCTTTGGATGCTGATATATCCGGACCCAAACCCCGCAAAAATCTCCTGCTGCCAGTGCTCGAAAGGGATTTCACATACCTTTGTATTGGCGTACAACTTGTTGTACAATTCATGACTTCACTTTTTTCGACATTTTAGAAAAAAATCAAGGCTAACCCCTTGCAAAAAAAATTACATTTTCAAAAATGTTCCCCAAACCCATCGATATATACATCAAAAGAAAGGTCTGTTCAATACCTATCCACAGCTGAAGACAAAAAGTATCTGTGACATCTGGTTCTTGAGATATTTCAATTCAATTCATGCCCCGCATAAAGCTGTGGGTGCCAGTCCTCGATAGGGATTGCACAGACCTTTTTATTGGTGTAAAAATTGTTGTGCCATTCTTGACTTCAAATTTTTCGACGTTTTAGAAAAAATCAAGGCTAACCCCTTGTCAAAAAAAAATTACATTTTCAACAATGTTCCCCAAACCTATCAATATATACATCAAAAGGAAGGTCTGGTCAATACCTATCCACAGCTGAGGACTTAAAGTATCTGCGGCATCTTGTTCTTGAGATACTTCAATCCAAAGTTATTCATGACTTTCCACCTAACTGCACTTGACTTGCTTTGGATAGTGATATCTCCGAAACCATGCCCCGCATAAAGCTGTGGGCGCCAGTCCTCGATAGGGATTGCACAGACCTTTTTATTTGTGTACAAATTATTGTGCAATTCTTGACTTCAATTTTGTCGACATTTTAGAAAAAAATCAAGGCTAACCCCTTGTCAAAAAAAATTATATTTTCAACAATATTCCCCAAACCCATCAATATATACATCAAAATAAAAGGTCTGTTCAATACCTATACACAGCTGAGGACTTAAAGTATCTGCAGCATCTTGTTATCGAGATACTTCAATTCAAGGTTATTCGCATGACTATCCACCTAACTGCACTTGACTTGCTTTGGATAGTGATATCGCCGCAACCAAGCCCCACATAAAGCAGTGGACGCCAGTCCTCGCAAGGGATTGCACAGACCTTTCCATTGATGTACAAATTGTTGCATTCCACATTTTTTCGACATTTTAGAAAAAATCAGGGCTAACCTATTGCCAAAAAAAATTACATTTTCAACAATATTCGCCAAACTCATCAATATATACATCAAAACAAAGGTCTGTTCAATACCTATCCACGACTGAGAACTACAAGTATCTGCGGCTCTGGATCGTGAGATATTTCAATCCAAATTTATTCGCATGATTATCCGCCCAACTGCATTTGAATTGCTTTGGATGGTGATATCTCCGCAACCAAAGCTGTGGGCGCCAGTAACCAAGCCCCGCATAAAATAGTGGGCGCCAGTCCTCGCAAGGGATTGCACAGACTTTTCCATTAGTGTACAAATTTTTGCATTCCACATTTTGTCGACATTTTAGAAAAAAATCAAGTCTAACCCCTTGTCAAAAAAAATTACATTTTCAACAATGTTCCACAAACCCATCAATATATGCATCAAAAGAAAGGTCCGTTCAATACCTATCCACAGCTAAGGACTTAAAGTATCTGCGGCATCTTGTGAGATACTTCAATAAAAAGTTATTCGCATGACTTTCCACCTAACTGCACTTGACTTGCTTTGGATAGTGATATCTCCACAACCAAGCCCCGCATAAAGCTGTGGGCTCCAGGCCTCGATGGGTATTGCACAGACATTTTTATTGGTGTACAAATTGTTGAGCAATTATTGACTTCAATTTTTTCGACATTTTAGAAAAAAATCAAGACTAACCCCTTGTCAAAAAAAATTACATTTTCATGTTCCCCAAACCCATCAATATATACATCAAAAGAAAGGTCTGTTCAATACCTATCCACGGCTGAGGACTTAAAGTATCTGCGGTATCTTATTCTTGAGATACTTCAATCCAAAGTTATTCGCATGATTATCCGCCCAAACCCCGCAAAAACCTGCGGCTGCCAATGCTCGAAAGGGATTTTACATACCTTTGTATTGGCGTACAACTTGTTGTACAATTCATGATTTCACTTTTTTCGACATCTTAGAAAAAATCAAGGCTAACCCCTTGCAAAAAAAATTACATTTTCAAAAATGTTCCCCAAACCCATCGATATATACATCAAAAGAAAGGTCTGTTCAATACCTATCCACAGCTGAAAACAAAAAGTATCTGCGACATCTGGTTCTCCAGATATTTCAGTTCAAAGTTATTCGCATTATTTTACACCCAACTGCATTTGATTTGCTTTGGATGTTGATATCTCCGCAGCCAAACCCCGCAAAAACCTGCGGCTGCCAATGCTCGAAAGGGATTTTACATACCTTTGTATTGGCGTACAACTTGTTGTACAATTCATGATTTCACTTTTTTCGACATTTTAGAAAAAATCAAGGCTAACCCCTTGCAAAAAAAAATTACATTTTCAAAAATGTTCCCCAAACCCATCGATATATACATCAAAAGAAAGGTCTGTTCAATACCTATCCACAGCTGAAGACAAATAGTATCTGCGACATCTGGTTCTTGAGATATTTTAATTCAAAGTAATTTGCATTATTTTCCACCCAACTGCATTTGATTTGCTTTGGATGTTGATATCTCCGCAGCCAAACCCCGCAAAAACCTGCGGCTGCCAATGCTCGAAAGGGATTTTACATACCTTTGTATTGGCGTACAACTTGTTGTACAATTCATGATTTCACTTTTTTCGACATCTTAGAAAAAATCAAGGCTAACCCCTTGCAAAAAAAATTACATTTTCAAAAATGTTCCCCAAACACATCGGTGTATACATCAAAAGAAAGGTCTGTTCAATACCCATCCACAGCTGAAGACAAAAAGTATCTGTGACATCTGGTTCTTGAGATATTTCAATTCAAAGTTATTCGCATTATTTTCCACCTAACTGCATTTGACTTGCTTTGGATGCTGATATATCCGGACCCAAACCCCGCAAAAATCTCCTGCTGCCAGTGCTCGAAAGGGATTTCACATACCTTTGTATTGGCGTACAACTTGTTGTACAATTCATGACTTCACTTTTTTCGACATTTTAGAAAAAAATCAAGGCTAACCCCTTGCAAAAAAAATTACATTTTCAAAAATGTTCCCCAAACCCATCGATATATACATCAAAAGAAAGGTCTGTTCAATACCTATCCACAGCTGAAGACAAAAAGTATCTGTGACATCTGGTTCTTGAGATATTTCAATTCAATTCATGCCCCGCATAAAGCTGTGGGTGCCAGTCCTCGATAGGGATTGCACAGACCTTTTTATTGGTGTAAAAATTGTTGTGCCATTCTTGACTTCAAATTTTTCGACGTTTTAGAAAAAATCAAGGCTAACCCCTTGTCAAAAAAAAATTACATTTTCAACAATGTTCCCCAAACCTATCAATATATACATCAAAAGGAAGGTCTGGTCAATACCTATCCACAGCTGAGGACTTAAAGTATCTGCGGCATCTTGTTCTTGAGATACTTCAATCCAAAGTTATTCGCATGACTTTCCACCTAACTGCACTTGACTTGCTTTGGATAGTGATATCTCCGAAACCATGCCCCGCATAAAGCTGTGGGCGCCAGTCCTCGATAGGGATTGCACAGACCTTTTTATTTGTGTACAAATTATTGTGCAATTCTTGACTTCAATTTTGTCGACATTTTAGAAAAAAATCAAGGCTAACCCCTTGTCAAAAAAAATTATATTTTCAACAATATTCCCCAAACCCATCAATATATACATCAAAATAAAAGGTCTGTTCAATACCTATACACAGCTGAGGACTTAAAGTATCTGCAGCATCTTGTTATCGAGATACTTCAATTCAAGGTTATTCGCATGACTATCCACCTAACTGCACTTGACTTGCTTTGGATAGTGATATCGCCGCAACCAAGCCCCACATAAAGCAGTGGACGCCAGTCCTCGCAAGGGATTGCACAGACCTTTCCATTGATGTACAAATTGTTGCATTCCACATTTTTTCGACATTTTAGAAAAAATCAGGGCTAACCTATTGCCAAAAAAAATTACATTTTCAACAATATTCGCCAAACTCATCAATATATACATCAAAACAAAGGTCTGTTCAATACCTATCCACGACTGAGAACTACAAGTATCTGCGGCTCTGGATCGTGAGATATTTCAATCCAAATTTATTCGCATGATTATCCGCCCAACTGCATTTGAATTGCTTTGGATGGTGATATCTCCGCAACCAAGCACCGCATAAAGCTGTGGGCGCCAGTCCTCGCAAGGGATTGCACAGATCTTTTCATTGGTGTACAAATTGTTGTGCAATTCGTGACTTCAATATATTCGACATTTTAGAAAAAAAAGCAATTCTAACCCCTTGTCAAAAAAAAATACATTTTCAACAATGTTCCCCAAACCCATCAGTATATACATCAAAAGAAAGGTCTGTTCAATACCTATCCACAGCTGAGGACTTAAATTATCTGCGGCATCTTGTTCTTGAGATACTTCAATCCAAAGTTATCCGCATGACTTTACACCTAACTGCACTTAACTTGCTTTGGATAGTGATATCTCCGTAACCAAGCCCCGCATAAAATAGTGGGCGCCAGTCCTCGCAAGGGATTGCACAGACTTTTCCATTAGTGTACAAATTTTTGCATTCCACATTTTGTCGACATTTTAGAAAAAAATCAAGTCTAACCCCTTGTCAAAAAAAATTACATTTTCAACAATGTTCCACAAACCCATCAATATATGCATCAAAAGAAAGGTCCGTTCAATACCTATCCACAGCTAAGGACTTAAAGTATCTGCGGCATCTTGTGAGATACTTCAATAAAAAGTTATTCGCATGACTTTCCACCTAACTGCACTTGACTTGCTTTGGATAGTGATATCTCCACAACCAAGCCCCGCATAAAGCTGTGGGCTCCAGGCCTCGATGGGTATTGCACAGACATTTTTATTGGTGTACAAATTGTTGAGCAATTATTGACTTCAATTTTTTCGACATTTTAGAAAAAAATCAAGACTAACCCCTTGTCAAAAAAAATTACATTTTCATGTTCCCCAAACCCATCAATATATACATCAAAAGAAAGGTCTGTTCAATACCTATCCACGGCTGAGGACTTAAAGTATCTGCGGTATCTTATTCTTGAGATACTTCAATCCAAAGTTATTCGCATGATTATCCGCCCAAATGCATTTGACTTGCTTTGGATGGTGATATCGCCGCAACCAAGCCCCGCGTAAAGTTGTGGCCGCCAGTCCTTGAAAGGGATTGCAGACCTTTCTATTGTTGTATAAATTGTTGTGCAATTCTTGATTTCAATTTTTTCGACATTTTAGAAAAAATCGAGGCTAACCCCTTGTCAAAAAAATTTATATTTTCAACAATATTCCCCAAACCCATCAATATATACATCAAAAGAAAGGTCTGTTCAATACCTATCCACGGCTGAGGACTTAAAGTATCTGCGGTATCTTATTCTTGAGATACTTCAATCCAAAGTTATTCGCATGATTATCCGCCCAACTGCATTTGACTTGCTTTGGATGGTGATATCGCCGCAACCAAGCCCCGCATAAAGCCGTTGGCGCCAGTCCTCGCAAGGGATTGCACAGACCTTTCCATTGATGTACAAATTTTTGCATTCCACATTTTGTCGACATTTTAGAAAAAAATCAAGCCTAACCCCTTGCAAAAAAAATTACATTTTCGACAATGTTCCCCAAACCCATCAATATATACATCAAAAGAAAGGTCTGTTCAATACCTACACACAGCTGAGGACTTAAAGTATCTGCTGCATCCTGTTCTCGAGATACTTCAATCCAAAATTATTCGCATGACTTCCCACCTAACTGCACTTGACTTGCTTTGGATAGTGATATCTCCGCAACCAAGCCCCGCATAAAGCTGTGGGCGCCAGTCCTCGATAGGGATTGCACAGACCTTTTTAGTGGTGTACAAATTGTTGTGCAATTCTTGACTACAATTTTTTCGACATTTTAGAAAAATACCAAGGCTAACCCTTGTCAAAAAAAAATTACATTTCCAACAATGTTCCCCAAACCCATCAATATATACCTCAAAAGAAAGGTATGTTCAATACCTATCCACGGCTGAGAACTGCAAGTATCTGCGGCATCTGGATCGTGAGATATTTCAATACAAAATTATTCGCATGATTATCCGCCCAACTGCATTTGACTTGCTTTGGATAGTGATATCGCCGCAACCAAGCCGCGCGTAAAGTTGTGGCTGCCAGTCCTTGAAAGGGATTGCACAGACCTTTCCATTGGTGTATAAATTGTCGCGCAATTCTTGATTTCAATTTTTTCGACATTTTTGAAAAAAATTAAGGCTTTCAACAATATTCCATAAACACATCAATATATACATCAAAAGAAAGGTCTGTTCAATACCTACACACAGCTGAGGACTTAAAGTATCTGCTGCATCCTGTTCTCGAGATACTTCAATCCAAAATTATTCGCATGACTTCCCACCTAACTGCACTTGACTTGCTTTGGATAGTGATATCTCCGCAACCAAGCCCCGCATAAAGCTGTGGGCGCCAGTCCTCGATAGGGATTGCACAGACCTTTTTAGTGGTGTACAAATTGTTGAGCAATTCTTGACTTCAATTTTTTCGACATTTTAGAAAAAATCAAGACTAACCCCTTGCCAAAAAAAAATTACCTTTACAACAATGTTCCCCAAACCCATCAATATATACACAAAAGAGAGGTCTGTTCAATACCTATACACAGCTGAGGGCCTAAAGTATCAGCAGCATGTTGTTCTCGAGATACTTCAATCCAAAGTTATTCGCATGATTTCTACCTAACTGCACTTGACTTGCTTTGGATGGTGATATCTCCGCAACCAAGCCCCGCATGAAGCAGTGGGTGCCAGTCCTCGCAAGGGATTGCACAGACCTTTCCATTGGTGTACAAATTGTTGTGCAATTCTTGATTTCAATTTTTTAGACGTTTTAGAAAAAAATCAAGGCTAACCCCTTGCCAAAAAAAAATTACCTTTTCAACAATGTTCCCCCAACCCATCAATATATACATCAAAAGAAAGGTCTGTTCAATACCTATCCACACATGAAGACAAAACGTATCTGCAACATCTGGTTCTTGAGATATTTCAATTCAAAGTTATTCGCATTATTTTCCACCCAACTGTATTTGACTTGTCTTGGATGCTGATATCTCCAAAACCAAACCCCGCACAAATCTGCGTACATCTGCGTACAACTTGTTGTACAATTCATGACTTCACTTTTTTCGACATTTTTGAAAAAAATCAAGGCTAACCCCTTGCAAAAAAAATTACATTTTCAAAACTGTTCCCCAAACCCATCGATATATACATCAAAAGAAAGGTCTGTTCAATACTTATCCACAGCTGAAGACAAAATGTATCTGCGACATCTGGTTCTTGAGATATTTCAATTCAAAGTAATTTGCATTATTTTCCACCCAACTGCATTTGACTTGCTTTGGATGCTGATACCTCCGCAGCCAAACCCCGCAAAAATCTGCGGCTGCCAATGCTCGAAAGGGATTTTACATACCTTTGTATTGGCGTACAACTTGTTGTACAATTCATGACTTCACTTTTGTCGACATTTTTGAAAAAAATCAAGGCTAACCACTTGCAAAAAAAATTACATTTTCAAAAATGTTCCCCAAACCCATCGGTATATACATCAAAAGAAAGGTCTCTTCAATACCTATCCACGGCTGAGGACTTAAAGTACAGTAAAGTAGAACTGCAAGTATCTGCGGCATCTAGATCTTGAGATATTTCAATCCAAAGTTATTCGCATGACTTTCCACCTAACTGCACTTGACTTGCTTTGGATAGTGATATCTCCGCAACCAAGCCCCGCTTAAAGCTGTGTAAAGTTATTCGCATGACTTTCCACCTAACTGCACATGACTTGCTTTGGATAGTGATATCTACACAACCAAGCCCCGCATAAAACTGTGGGCTCCAGGCCTCTAAGGGTATTGCACAGACATTTTTATTGGTGTACAAATTGTTGAGCAATTCTTGACTTCAATTTTTTCGACATTTTAGAAAAAAATCAAGACTAACCCCTTGTCAAAAAAAATTACATTTTCAACAATGTTCCCCAAACCCATCAATATATACATCAAAAGAAAGGTCTGTTCAATACCTATCCACGGCTGAGGACTTAAAGTATCTGCGGTATCTTGTTCTTGAGATACTTCAATCCAAATTTATTCGCATGACTTTCCACCTAACTGCACTTGACTTGTTTTGGATAGTGATATCTCCGCAACCATGCCCCGCATAAAGCTGTGGGCACCAGTCCTCGCAAGGGATTGCACAGACCTTTCCATTGGTGTACAAATTGTTGTAGAATTCGTGACTTCAATTTTTTCGACATTTTAGAAAAAAATCAGGGCTATCCCCTTGCCAAAAAAAATTACATTTTCAACAAAGTTCCCCAAACCCATCAATATATACATCAAAAGAAAGGTATGTTCAATACCTATCCACGGCTGAGAACTGCAAGTATCTGCTGCATCTGAATCGTGAGATATGTTAATCCAAAGTTATTCGCATGATTATCCCCCCAACTGCATTTGACTTGCTTTGGATGGTGATATCGCCGCAACCAAGCCCCGCGGAAAGTTGTGGCCCCCAGTCCTCGAAAGAGATTGCACAGACATTTCCATTGGTGTATAAATTGCAGTGCAATTCTTGACTCAATTTTTTTGACATTTTAGAAAAAAATCAAGGCTAACCCCTTGCCAAAAAAAATACATTTTCAACAATGTTCCCCAAACCCATCAATATATACATCAAAAGAAAGGTCTGTTCAATACCTATCCACGGCTGAGAACTGAAAGTATCTGCTGCATCTGGATCGTGAGATATTTCAATCCAAAATTATTCGCATGATTATCCGCCCAATTGCATTTGACCTGCTTTGGATGGTGATATCTCCGCAACCAAGCCCCGCATAAGGCTGTGGGCGCCAGTCCTCGAAAGGGATTACACAGACCTTTTTATTGGTGTATAAATTGTTGTGCAATTCTTGACTTCAATTTTTTCGACATTTTAGAAAAAAATCAAGGCTAACCCCTTGTCAAAAAAAATTACATTTTCAACAATGTTCCCCAAACCCATCAATATATACATCAAAAGAAAGGTCTGTTCAATACCTATCCACGGCTGAGAACTGCAAGTATCTGCGGCATCTGGATCGTGAGACATTTCAATCAAAAGTTATTCGCATGATTATCCGCCCAACTGCATTTGACTTGATTTGGATGGTGATATTGCCGCAACCAAGCCGCGTAAAGTTGTGACCGCCAGTCCTTTAAAGGGACTGCACAGACCTTTCCATTGGTGTATAAATTGTTGTGCAATTCTTGATTTAAATTTTTTTGACATTTAAGAAAAAAATCAAGGCTAACCCCTTGCCAAAAAAAATTACATTTTCAATAATATTCCCCAAACCCACCAATATATACAACAAAAGAAATGTCTGTTCAATACCCATACACAGCTGAGGACTTAAAGTATCTGCGGCTTCTTGTTCTTGAGATACTTCAATCCAAAGTTATTCGCATGACTTTCCACCTAACTGCATTTGACTTGCTTTGGATAGTGATATCTGTGCAACCAAGCCCCGCATAAAGCAGTGGGCGCCAGTCCTCGCAAGGGATTGCACAGACCTTTCCATTGGTGTACTAGTTGCTGTGCAATTCGTGATTTCAATTTTTTCGACATTTTAGAAAAATGTCAAGGCTATCCCCTTGTCAAAAAAAATTATATTTTCAACAATGTTCCCCAAACCCATCAATATATACATCAAAAGAAAGGTCTGCTCAGTACCTATCCAAAGCTGAGGACTTAAAGTATCTGCGGTATCTTGTTCTTGAGATATTTCAATCCAAAGTTATTCGCATGACTTTCCACCTAACTGCACTTGACTTGTTTGGATAGCGATATCTCCGCATCCAAGCCCCACATAAAGCAGTGGGCGACAGTCTTCGCAAGGGATTGCACAGACCTTTCCATTGGTGTACAAATTGTTGTGCAATTCGTGACTTCAATTTATTCGACATTTTAGAAAATAATCAAGGCCAACCCCTTGCCAAAAAAAATTACCTTTTCAACAATGTTCCCCAAAACTATCAGTATATACATCAAAAGAAAGGTCTGTTCAATACCTATCCACAGCTGAGGACTTAAAGTATCTGCGGCAGCTTGTTCTTGAGATACTTCAAACCAAAGTTATTCGCATGACTTTCCAGGTAACTGCACTTGACATCCTTTGGATAGTGATATCTCCGCAACCAAGCCCCGCATAAAGCTGTGGGCGCCAGTCCTCGAAAGGGATTACACAGACCTTTTTATTGGTGTATAAATTGTTGTGCAATTCTTGACTTCAATTTTTTCGACATTTTAGAAAAAACTCAAGGCTAACCCCTTGTCAAAAAAAATTACATTAAAACAATGTTCCCCAAACCCATCAATATATACATCAAAAGAAAAGTCTGTTCAATACCTATCAACAGCTGAGGACTTAAAGTATCTGCGGCAGCTTGTTCTTGAGATACTTCAATCCAAAGTTATTCGCATGACTTTCCACCTAACTGCACTTGACTTGCTTTGTATAGTGATATCTCCGCAACCAAGCCCCACATAAGGCTGTGGGCGCCAGTCCTCGAAAAGGATTGCACAGACCTTTTTATTGGTGTACAAATTGTTGTGCAATTCTTGAGATCAATTTTTTCGACATTTTAGAAAAAAATCAAGGCTAACCCCTTGTCAAAAAAAAATTACATTTTCAACAATGTTCCCCAAACCCATCAATATATACTCGTACATCAAAAGAAAAGTCTGTTCAATACCTATCCACAGCTGAGGACTTAAAGTATCTGCGGCATCTTGTTCTTGAGATACTTCAATCCAAAGTTATTCGCATGACTTTCCACCTAACTGCATTTGACTTGCTTTGGATAGTGATATCTGTGCAACCAAGCCCCGCATAAAGCTGTTTGCGCCAGTCCTCGAAAAGGAATGCACAGACCTTTTTATTGGTGTACAAATTGTTGTGCAATTCTTGACTTAAATTTTTTCGATGTTTTAGAAAAAAAATCAAGGCTAACACCCCTTGTCAAGAAAAATTACCTTTTCAACAATGTTCCCCAAAACTATCATTATATACATCAAAAGAAAGGTCTGTTCAATACCTATCCACATCTGAGGACTTAAAGTATCTGCGGCATCTTTTTCTTGAGATACTTCAATCCAAAGTTATTCGCATGACTTTCCACCTAACTGCACTTGACTTGCTTTGGATGGTGATATCTCCGCAACCAAGCCCCGAGTAAAGTTGTGGCCGCCAGTCCTCGCAAGTGATTGCACAGACCTTTCCATTGGTGTACGATTTGTTGTGAAATTCGTGACTTCAAGTTTTTCGACATTTTAGAAAAAAAATCAAGGCTAACACCCCTTGCCAAAAAAAATTACCTTTTCAACAATGTGCCCCAAACCTATCAATATATTCATCAAAAGAAAGGTCTGTTCAGTACCTATCCACAGCTGAGGACTTAAAGTATCTGCGGCATCTTGTTCTTGAGATACTTCAATCCAAAGTTATTCGCATGACTTTCCAGGTAACTGCACTTGACTTCTTTGGATAGTGATATCTTCGCAACCAAACCCCGCATAAAGCTGTGGGCGCCAGTCCTCGAAAGGGATTACACAGACCTTTTTATTGGTGTATACATTGTTGTGCAATTCTTGACTTCAATTTTTTCGACATTTTAGAAAAAACTCAAGGCTAACCCCTTGTCAAAAAAAATTACATTTTCAACAATGTTCCCCAAACCCATCAATATATTCATCAAAAGAAAGGTCTGTTCAGTACCTATCCACAGCTGAGGACTTAAAGTATCTGCGGCATCTTGTTCTTGAGATACTTCAATCCAAAGTTATTCGCATGATTTTCCACCTAACTGCATTTGACATCCTTTGGATGGTGATATTTCCGCAACCAAGCCCCGCGTAAAGTTGTTGCCGCCAGTCCTCGCAAGGGATTGCACAGACCTTTCCATTGGTGTATAAATTGTTGTGCAATTCTTGATTTCAATTTTTTCGATATTTTAGAAAAAAATCAAGGCTAACACCCCTTGTCAAGAAAAATTACCTTTTCAACAATTTTCCCCAAAACTATCATTATATACATCAAAAGAAAGGTCTGTTGAATACCTATCCACATCTGAGGACTTAAAGTATCTGCGGCATCTTTTTCTTGAGATACTTCAATCCAAAGTTATTCGCATGACTTTCCACCTAACTGCACTTGACTTGCTTTGGATGGTGATATCTCCGCAACCAAGCCCCGAGTAAAGTTGTGGCCGCCAGTCCTCGCAAGTGTTTGCACAGACCTTTCCATTGGTGTACGAATTGTTGTGAAATTCGTGACTTCAAGTTTTTCGACATTTTAGAAAATAATCAAGGCCAACCCCTTGTCAAAAAAAATTACCTTTTCAACAATGTGCCCCAAACCTATCAATATATTCATCAAAAGAAAGGTCTGTTCAATACCTATCCACATCTGAGGACTTAAAGTATCTGCGGCATCTTGTTCTTGAGATACTTCAATCCAAAGTTATTCGCATGACTTTCCACCTAACTGCACTTGACTTGCTTTGGATAGCGATATCTCCGCATCCAAGCCCCACATAAAGCAGTGGGCGACAGTCCTCGCAAGGGATTGCACAGACCTTTCCATTGGTGTACAAATTGTTCTGCAATTTGCGACTTGAATTTTTTCGACACTTTAGATGAAAATCAAGGCTAAACCCTTGTCAAAAAAAATTACATTTTCAACAATGTTCCCCAAACCCATCAATATATACATCAAAAGAAAGGTCTTTTCAATACCTATCCACGGCTGAGAACTGCAAGTATCTGCGGCATCTGGGTCGTGAGATATTTCAATCCAAAGTTATTCGCATGATTTTCCACCTAACTGCATTTTACTTGCTTTGGATGGTTGTATCTTCATGTACAAAAAAACTTGAAATCTTAAGAATTCAGTAATAAAATTAAAAAAAATCAGTAAACCTTGCAAATTTGGTTCAGTAATTATCGTTAACTGACAATTTCTCACAAAATTTGGAATTGTGTTTATTTTTGTTTGGTCCGATTTCAATCATTTTCGCAAAATTTTAAATAATCCTCATTTAGAGAATACGCCCTCAACTCTAGTTAAAGCAATCGTCTAGTTGTCAGCCATTGTCTAACCTTGTCTCAAGTTAATGGACTTTTCAATCGGCTATTCTGAAGAACTCTCCGATCCAGAACACCAATAAAACAAACAAATTCGTCCAATTTGATTCTGAAGGTTTTGTATCGCTGTATGGTGTAATTGTGGGCGCCAGTCCTCGAAAAGGATTGCACAGACCTTTTTATTGGTGTACAAATTGTTGTGCAATTCTTGAGATCAATTTTTTCGACATTTTAGAAAAAAATCAAGGCTAACCCCTTGTCAAAAAAAAATTACATTTTCAACAATGTTCCCCAAACCCATCAATATATACTCGTACATCAAAAGAAAAGTCTGTTCAATACCTATCCACAGCTGAGGACTTAAAGTATCTGCGGCATCTTGTTCTTGAGATACTTCAATCCAAAGTTATTCGCATGACTTTCCACCTAACTGCATTTGACTTGCTTTGGATAGTGATATCTGTGCAACCAAGCCCCGCATAAAGCTGTTTGCGCCAGTCCTCGAAAAGGAATGCACAGACCTTTTTATTGGTGTACAAATTGTTGTGCAATTCTTGACTTAAATTTTTTCGATGTTTTAGAAAAAAAATCAAGGCTAACACCCCTTGTCAAGAAAAATTACCTTTTCAACAATGTTCCCCAAAACTATCATTATATACATCAAAAGAAAGGTCTGTTCAATACCTATCCACATCTGAGGACTTAAAGTATCTGCGGCATCTTTTTCTTGAGATACTTCAATCCAAAGTTATTCGCATGACTTTCCACCTAACTGTACTTGACTTGCTTTGGATGGTGATATATCCGCAACCAAGCCCCGAGTAAAGTTGTGGCCGCCAGTCCTCGCAAGTGATTGCACAGACCTTTCCATTGGTGTACGAATTGTTGTGAAATTCGTGACTTCAAGTTTTTCGACATTTTAGAAAAAAAATCAAGGCTAACACCCCTTGCCAAAAAAAATTACCTTTTCAACAATGTGCCCCAAACCTATCAATATATTCATCAAAAGAAAGGTCTGTTCAGTACCTATCCACAGCTGAGGACTTAAAGTATCTGCGGCATCTTGTTCTTGAGATACTTCAATCCAAAGTTATTCGCATGATTTTCCACCTAACTGCATTTGACATCCTTTGGATGGTGATATTTCCGCAACCAAGCCCCGCGTAAAGTTGTTGCCGCCAGTCCTCGCAAGGGATTGCACAGACCTTTCCATTGGTGTATAAATTGTTGTGCAATTCTTGATTTCAATTTTTTCGATATTTTAGAAAAAAATCAAGGCTAACACCCCTTGTCAAGAAAAATTACCTTTTCAACAATTTTCCCCAAAACTATCATTATATACATCAAAAGAAAGGTCTGTTGAATACCTATCCACATCTGAGGACTTAAAGTATCTGCGGCATCTTTTTCTTGAGATACTTCAATCCAAAGTTATTCGCATGACTTTCCACCTAACTGCACTTGACTTGCTTTGGATGGTGATATCTCCGCAACCAAGCCCCGAGTAAAGTTGTGGCCGCCAGTCCTCGCAAGTGTTTGCACAGACCTTTCCATTGGTGTACGAATTGTTGTGAAATTCGTGACTTCAAGTTTTTCGACATTTTAGAAAATAATCAAGGCCAACCCCTTGTCAAAAAAAATTACCTTTTCAACAATGTGCCCCAAACCTATCAATATATTCATCAAAAGAAAGGTCTGTTCAATACCTATCCACATCTGAGGACTTAAAGTATCTGCGGCATCTTGTTCTTGAGATACTTCAATCCAAAGTTATTCGCATGACTTTCCACCTAACTGCACTTGACTTGCTTTGGATAGCGATATCTCCGCATCCAAGCCCCACATAAAGCAGTGGGCGACAGTCCTCGCAAGGGATTGCACAGACCTTTCCATTGGTGTACAAATTGTTCTGCAATTTGCGACTTGAATTTTTTCGACACTTTAGATGAAAATCAAGGCTAACCCCTTGTCAAAAAAAATTACATTTTCAACAATGTTCCCCAAACCCATCAATATATTCATCAAAAGAAAGGTCTGTTCAATACCTATCCACATCTGAGGACTTAAAGTATCTGCGGCATCTTGTTCTTGAGATACTTCAATCCAAAGTTATTCGCATGACTTTCCACCTAACTGCACTTGACTTGCTTTGGATAGCGATATCTCCGCATCCAAGCCCCACATAAAGCAGTGGGCGACAGTCCTCGCAAGGGATTGCACAGACCTTTCCATTGGTGTACAAATTGTTCTGCAATTTGCGACTTGAATTTTTTCGACACTTTAGATGAAAATCAAGGCTAAACCCTTGTCAAAAAAAATTACATTTTCAACAATGTTCCCCAAACCCATCAATATATACATCAAAAGAAAGGTCTTTTCAATACCTATCCACGGCTGAGAACTTCAAGTATCTGCGGCACCTGGATCGTGAGATATTTCAATCCAAAGTTATTCGCATGATTTTCCACCTAACTGCATTTTACTTGCTTTGGATGGTTGTATCTTCATGTACAAAAAAACTTGAAATCTTAAGAATTCAGTAATAAAATTTAAAAAAATCAGTAAACCTTGCAAATTTGGTTCAGTAATTATCGTTAACTGACAATTTCTCACAAAATTTGGAATTGTGTTTATTTTTGTTTGGTCCGATTTCAATCATTTTCGCAAAATTTTAAATAATCCTCATTTAGAGAATACGCCCTCAACTCTAGTTAAAGCAATCGTCTAGTTGTCAGCCATTGTCTAACCTTGTCTCAATTTAATGGACTTTTCAATCGGCTATTCTGAAGAACTCTCCGATCCAGAACACCAATAAAACAAACAAATTCGTCCAATTTGATTCTGAAGGTTTTGTATCGCTGTATGGTGTAATTTCGCGTGCTCATACATGGTTATCCGAAATTGCTTTTTTTCACATTTGTAATTTGTAGGCATGACGGAAACAAGAAGACAATAAAAATTCGTTTGTGGACATGTAAAAATCCATTTTTATTTTTTTATAACTTTGGTTATTGTAATTTTTAATATTATTTGATTCAAATTTTTAATTCTTATTACCTAACTTTGCCGAAATATTTTCAATTTAAAATTAAAATTACTGTTTACATTAAATGACACTTTTGAAAACTAGTTTCGTTTGAATGTGTGAGTAATTCTGATTTCGATTCTGAAATGAAATCCAGAATCTATTCAGGAGTAGAACTGTCACTCAGGATATGAATAGAACACTTTCAGAAGGGCGTACACGCACTCCGAACGGTTCCGAATTGCCAATCGAAAACGCCATAATTAAAGTAGATATTAAGGGCTACGTTAATCAAACTTATGTTGAGCACACCTTATTTTGACAGATAGAGTAATGAAACAGAACGAAAATTAAACATAAGCACAAGAACACCAACAATATATTCAGATATTTACATAAGCTCAGGTAAGAGTTTTAAATTTCAGAAAAAGATTTTCATTTATAATTCGTTTTAGATAAAGAAACAAATTGTTCACCAATTGGAATTGGCTGCATTACCAATCGGCTTTCATGTACTTACATTTGTCAATTAAAAATTGACCTTTTTTTTCAAATCGGTATCTTGAATAAAATTCAAGGTCATCAAGTTCTTCGAACGGGTTTGCTCGAACTTTATATATATTTGGCTTTTTAAAAAGCTAAAAATCTTGAAAATTATTATCAGAAAACCTTTTCGTTCACCTTTTGCTATGAAATCTCAAACGTCAACTAGAAAAGGTTAGCTTAAGAAAGATAAGGAAGTGTTTGGCTCTGTTTAAATTTAGATGACCACTTTAACGTTTAAGTATATCATTTTAAAACTCATTTTCACAGTCGATTCCTTGTTCGTAATCGTAATCGTAATCGTAATCGTAATCGTAATCGTAATCGTATTCGTAATCGTAATCGAAATCGAAATCGTAATCGTAATCGTATTTTTTTTTTTAATTTTTATTATTCAAAAACCTAACAATATTATTAATATTCCTGCGAAGCCTTAGCTTTTCTGCAGAAGATTGTGTGACTATCTTATTTTAAATAATAAAAAGTGAGCTTTGATTTAACAAATTAAAAATAAACAATTTCCAAGCGTAATGGTAATCGTAATCGTAATAGGAATCATAATCGTTAGGTCTGTTCAATAACTGAGGATTAAAAGTATCTACGGCCTCTCGTTCTTGAGATACTTCAATCCAAAGTTATTCGCATGATTTTCCACCCAACTGCATTTAACTTACTTTGGATGGTGATATCTACGCAATCAAGCCCGGAAAAGGTGTAGCCGCCAGTCCTCGAAAGGTCTGTTCAATACCTATGCACAGCTGAGAACAGACCTTTCCATTAGTGTACAAATTCTTGTAAAATTCTTGACTTCACTTTTTTCAAAATTTTATAAATATAGTGCACGTAGGAACTTGCTCTTGTATCTAACAACTAAACTATGACGGTGTTAGTAGGCACAGGTAGTCTAGTTATCCTATGCAGGTTTAATTTAAGGCCGATGTAGGTAAGATTACTTTGATTCTTAGTACATTTATAAT
This sequence comes from Philhelius pedissequus, assembly GCA_910595825.1. Classification (NCBI taxonomy): domain Eukaryota; kingdom Metazoa; phylum Arthropoda; class Insecta; order Diptera; family Syrphidae; genus Philhelius; species Philhelius pedissequus. The sequence continues at coordinate 138,847,338 of OU343162.1, forward strand.
GAATTGTCGAATGCATGATTCAAGGAATAGTTACATAGGTTAAATAGGCGCCCGCAGGGCTCTGGCCGAACAATCATACTAGTTCTATTTTTATTATTAACTAGGAAATTTTCACAAAAACGACTGCTTAAATCAACTTTTTTTGTCAAGTGCAAGACGGCTGAAACTGCGGTTTTCAACAACTTGCTGCATTTCAGAGAATATACCGGAGATTTAATTTTAAAAGACCATCAACTCCATTCACCTACAAATGCAACATATATTTCTCACCGTACACAAAATGAACTGATTGAAATCTGTAATGCAATTTTAAGAGAGAGAAACTAATTGAAGACGCCAACAAATGTCAATTTTTTTGGGTTATTGCGGATGAATCAAGTAATATATCTGGCACAGAACAACTATCTTTAGGCATTCGATTTGTGCAAAAAACGCCAACAGGCAAATTCCGCGTGCGAGAAGAATTCTTAGGCTATTTGGCACTGCAAAGTAGCAGCATCCACTACCATACCGCATACGATATTAACGTGATTAACCAATTTCGGATATAATTTGTCAAAAATGGTTGGTCAAGCTTATGATGGGTGCTCAACCATGGCCTGGAAATTGAGTGGTGTGCAAAACCGGATACATGACATTATAGAGGCTTATACATTTTGCGGTTTCAATAGTATAGGGCTGGAATTCGACATCTGTCAAACTTAGTTGTTAAACAAATTTTTTTTTCAGTTGAAAGTCTGACATTTACGAAAATGGATCGCTTAACTATTGCACAACGCATAAAAATTGTTAAAACCTACTACAAAAATGGTGATTCTGCCACAGCCACATATCGTGGTTTAAGAGGAGATTATGGTTTACATAAACGTCCAACTACGCAAGCAATTGGCAAAATAGTGAAGAAATTTGAAGAGAATGGATTGGTTATAGATATTGTAAGGCCTTTGCATAGTCGTTTCAGTCGTACCACTGAAAATATCGGCATTGTAAGTGAAAGTGTTGCCGAAGACCCGAATGTGTCGATTCCTCATCGTTCTCAGGAATTCAGACTGTCTTACGGCACATTATGGCGTATTTTGCATTTGGATCTACACCTACATCCACATAAAATCCAGCTCACACAACGACTAAAGACAGCAGACCATTCACAACGTCGTAGATACGTCGAATGGGTGCTTGAACAACAGGCGGTGGACGGCGATTTTTCGAACAAAATTTTCTTCAGCGACGAAGCACATTTCTCACTCGGTGGGTATGTTAATAAACAAAATTGCCGTATCTGGGGTTCTGAGAATCCTCAAGTAATTGAAAAGAGGGCATTACATCCACAAAAAGTCACTGTTTGGGGTGCTCTTTGGTCCGAAGGTGTGATTGGACCTTACTTCTTCGAAAACGAGGATGGAACGACTGTTCACCGTCAATTCGGAGCGTTATGGTCATATTATAACCCACTTTTTTTGCCTGCTATAGGAGAATACGACTTGGAGAATATGTGGTTTCAACAAGACCCACATGCCACACAACTCGAGCGAAAATGGCTTTATTGCAAGAGACATTTCCTGGCCGCGTAATTTCTCGTCGTGGCGATATCAACTGGCCACCAAGATCATGTGATTTGACACCGCTGGACTTTTTTTTGTATTGCTACGATAAACCTTTAACTCTTGAGCACTTGGAAATCAACATTCGTCAAGATATGGCGGTCATTTAATGATGTAGTGTTTCACACATAATGTCAACGTTCAGACTTTATAATAAAAAGGAAATATCATGAAAAAAAAATGTTATATGTGTTTTATTTACGTTTACTTTTAAGACCGCAAAATGGATAACCCTTCCCTTCCTATCCCCAGGCAATTTCTTTCAATGCAGCTCACACAAATTAAATCTGGTCATTAACGACATAAGCGAAGTTTCTGAAATCAGTAAAGGAAGATGTAACTATTTTTCGCGAGAGTCCCTTGCGACGAAAATGCATACCCAGTAAACCTCTGTTTTGTGAAACTAGGTGGACGGCAAAATACAAAAGCATTCGAGTTCTGAAAGGGAATATCGTTGTTGTAATAGAGGAACTGTAAAAGGTTTCGGTGGAGGGTAATAGAATAACAAAGCAACGTACCCACCAACTTTATTACTCTTGCACAAATTCGACCTTTCTAGTTTGTTTCATTTGTGATTTCACATTACTCATCGATGCTAGACCCTGTTGCTAATATTTTACAGGGCGTTGACCAAAATTTGTCAACAGTAAAAGATCAGGTCAATGTTTTGAATAAATTGTTGCAACACAATTGAGAGGATGCTGACAATTGCTTTAAATATATATGGGAGGTAATGGAAAAATGCTTGAGTGAATCAGGCATAGTTTTAAGCTGTCCAAGAATAATTTAATAACAAATCCATCGATCAAATATTCCCGTTTCTTCCCCCAAAATTATTTTAGAAAAGCTATTTATATTCCGTACATTGTTTCCCTGATAATGTCCTTTACAGAACGCTTTTCAGAACAAAATGAAGCTGCATTTTCACTATTTCAGCTATCAAGGTGTCTTATTTATAATACAATTCTATATACTACTGAAATTACTCAGCCAAATAGAAGACTTAGCATTATATTTAATTGGACTTGCTGAATTATTGATTCAAAATAGCTTTTAGGGGCCTTTAGTCCACAAAATTTGCGTTTCATCCCGGCAATCTGACTTGGACTCTGTCACCAAAAAATAGGCAAATTATGGATTCTCCAGAATTCTATATAATTATACAGAAAATAATGGAGAAATATGGCTGCTTTCTGGATAATTTCCTGGCGGAGTCTAAGATGTGGTACAGTTTTAACAAAATGCAGACTAGTGGAAATGATTGTTCAAACATTTCTGATTTGTTGAACAGTATAGAGGAGTTTTATTCATCGATTTTTTCAGCTCTTGGTATAGAGCCTTTAATTCCAGCAACTACTTGCACCGATGAGCGATTGTTCAGCAACTTAAGCAATACAATGATCTACAATGACGGACAAACGACTTGATTCTTTGCACATGATGTACATTCATCGAAATATTGTCAAAGAACAAACAAACTTTTACAACGAAATAATTGACCGTTTTGGAAAAGAGCCCAGGCGGTTGCAGTTGCTATTCAGTATTCACTAAGTAACAAATTTTGAAGAAAAATAATATATTTTCGATATGCTTAAGGGGATAGTATCTCAAACTTTGTTTGGCACTTGTCAAAAAATCAGTTTTGATAAAATAACGTAGTTGAGAATGCACTGTTAAGACTGCATATCTCCGAAAAGCCCCAACTTTGAAAATTCCGAATGTCCATTCGTTCTTATCTACTTTGGCATCTATTCGCAGAAAAAAAAATCAGCTATGATAAAATGACGTATGTCTGCCGGCCATGGGATCTTGGTCTATAATATACGTGTAATTATAAAATTTAAAATTATTTTTTTTGATTCATTTTTAAAAAATTTCAAAAATAAAGTTATTTACAATTTTGTTGTACAGAAATAGTTTGGCTACCTAGATCTTCTCAGATATAAGCACAGATTTGATTTGACAGAATTCCAATGTAGGTACCGTTACCGAGAAAGCCAAAAATGAAAAAAAACGTTATATCAAAGGTACCGTTAATAGACGTTTCCCTTAAATTTGGTTCTGGTCAAATTATAGCTAGCATCAACAAAAAAATTCTCAAAAATTTTTATCATAATCTTGGAGTCGTTTTCGAGGAAAATAAGATTTTTCTTTACGGTTATATGGCAGGTACCATTATTTTCAGGCCTAAAAATAAAATTTCAATTTCCCCTCTGAGGAATGCCAAAAGAATCACATATACCAAATTTGAAGGAATCGCTTAAGCCGTTTAGGCTGACATACTGACAGGCAGACAGACAGATATTTTATGTAGATCACTTCTTTAGTCTTCTCTATGATCGTAATGTCACGAATGCATAACTTGCTCATAGTACCTATAATCGCAAGTAAAATCTGAATTCTTGAAGTACTCGTAGTATACCTACTGCCTTTCAGAACGTACAGAACGGTTATATAAGCTTGAATATCTTGATTCTTGAATTACTTCCATTAAACATTTTTACGCCATGCAATCTTTTAATATTAAGTGCTAAGTTGTGTCGTTAACAGCATACGAAATTTTTAAGAAATAAATTAGAGAAAAAACTGACAATATAATTTTGGACGTGTAAGTTCATCCTGTAATATAATGGTTGATTCGCATGTTTCTGCAGATTTTAAGAAAAGTATATAGGGGATTATATATATTATAAATATAAATATGTATATATATGCATATACGTACGTCACCATAAGAACATATGTGATACCGTACACAATTTGTTATAACTTCTAAAAGCTAGAAAAGTTGACAAAAATTTGAAATAAGAAAATTAGCTCGTTCAAAAAAATGAGCTTTTACCTAGATTTCTGTGCCAACAATTGAGAAGGCGAATCCAAAATATTTGTTCCATTATTTGACAGCAAAAGTAAAAATAAACTGCTAGCGAATCCTGCTCATATTAAAAAGTTTTGAAGATTTCTGAGGTCTAATTTTTCTGAACAATGACAAAATAGGCGTAAGAAATTTGTCGTTGTATTTAACTGGCAATTACAATCCACTCTTAATTCTATGAACTTAATTTTTACTTGCGTTTTTGGTATCTAGTTACTATAGAGTAAGTTTTGCATTTGGAAAAAAAATCGAACTCAAGATTTTAATCAAATTTGACATTACGGTGCTAGCGAAGACGAAAAAGTTGGAACCTGCAATTCCGTCTGTTTCTCTGTCTGCCCGTCTATATTTCTGTAGATTGATCTACGATTTTCTGTAAGCTTGCTCCTTAAGCGTTTTAGTTGATTTTCTCAAATAGATTTGTGACTCGTTTTTTTTTAGCCCCAAAACTGTACCATTCATTTTTGCTACCATACCATTTTTTCTACCATCTTGATTATCTCGAAAAACAAAAAAATATGTCTACTTATATAGGTAGGTATAGTCTACATTTTGGTTCAAATATTTTTTTATATATTTTGTTATTAACGGTACCTGGCACACAACCATTTTTTGATTTTCGACTTCCTCATAAACGGCTCGACGGATTTCGATAAAAAAAATTGTGTGTGTTATAAAATAATAATTAAACATAAAAATAAAAAATTTCTAGAAATATTTGTTTGGATTTTTGAAAAAAAAATATTTTTTTTTTTTTTTTGAAAATTCAATATATCGAAAATTGATGGACGATTTTTTTTTTAAATTCTGTTTGTAATTAAAATTATTAAATACTTACAATTATTATGCCAATATTTTTTTCAGAAAAAAATGAAGAAATTTTGTATATACAAAATTAAATAAAAAAGACCTAAAATATATTTTCCTGTTTCTACTAAAAATCGAACAAAAGAGCAAGTACTTGCTAGCCAGTCATGCATTTTATTTTATTAAGGTGACTGTGCAATGGGTCATAACTATTGGGGTCAAAATTAAATTAAATATAATTTAAAAGTATTTTTTTTTTTATATACCTAGAACATTTCTTTAATTTTTTTCTAAAAAAAAATTGATATGGCAATTTTAGGTACGGGTGATTCGACAAAAATTGGGTAACTTTAAGAGATATTTTGTTTATGATATTATATAAACCAAATTCCTAAAAATTCTAATATTTAAGATAGCTAATCTAATGAAGGTATTGCTCATGACCGGGCCAGTCACTTTTTTATGTAGATTCTGAGTTATATCGTTTTTTTCCGAATTTCACTGCTAGGGGACTGACAAGGGTGACACAGTACTGATAAAATACACAACTTCATAAGAAAATAATGGAATTTATTGACACTTAGAGTAAGTCTCTTAGGATCTAATTGTTGAGAACATTCGTATGCTTGTATTCATTCTACATACTACATACAACGTAAAAACTGCTCTAGAAGGCAGATATGTTTGTGTAATTAGAAACTTTAGTTTTTTGTTTTATTCAAAAATTAAAATCCATACAGAAAGGATTCTTGTTTTTATTATTATATATCAAAGGGATATATATACATATATTCATCTGTTCAAAACTAGATTTAATATGTGATGGCCCCAGAGCTCTAAACAATTTAAATAATGGCTGATTCTTTAAGAACATCAATTTCAAAGTTGGGAGCGGATAATTACCACATATGGAAATTTAAGCTGGAACTCCTACTACGGAGGGATAGTTTGTGGAAGATTATTATCAAAACGATTCTAGATCCAGTCACTTCGGAATGGACCAAAAAGGATTTCGAGGCCAGAACTATTATTGGCCTATCAGTAGAAGATAGTCAACTTCATCATGTGAGAAGGGCTAAAACAGCCAAGGAAGCATGGGATAAGCTCAAGGAACACAATGCAGAGGCTAGTCTTAGTAATAAGGTACAATTAATGAGTAGCATTTGTAACTTAAAACTAGTGAAAGGTGGTAACATGGAGGAACACATCCAAAAGATGACAACATTATTTGAAAATTGACTGCTCTAAGGGAGAATCAACTATCAGATAATTGGACTTTCGCTATGTTACTCAGCAGCTTACATCAAAAATACGATACACTTGTAACAGCTCTGGAAAATTGGTTGAAAGAAAACTTTTAGAAGAATACACTCGCCACAATCAAAACAATGGTATAAGTAATTCAGTCTACCTTCATGACAAACAAGATTAATACGACTTTTACTAAAATGTTGGTGAAGGCTGGGTTTTGGATTTAGGAGTCACGGTACACATTTCAAACAAGCTGGATACATTCATATTATAGCAGCAAATAGAGAGCAAATCACTTGGGAAGGAAAGGGTACCTGCAAAATAAAGACCAGCAACAGCAAGAGCAAAGACGTTATAATACTTATTGAAGACGTCCTTTATCTTCCGGGGAGCTTACTATCAATAAAGAAGTTAATGGAAAAAGGATACACAGTTCTGTTTTGTGGTAAACTATGTGAAATTCCATCTAAAGATCGATTCGAGGTAGCAGTTGGAGATCTAGTAGGAAATATTTTAAAGCTCACACAAAAAGAAACTGAAATCAAAGTATTATATAACTGTTTACATCACTGGTACCGAATATTTGGCCATCGCAACTACGAATCACTTAAACGACTTGAATCGGTAAAAAATGGTAAGTGATCATTTAAAGTTTATAATGAAATTTGTATGGAAACAAAAATGACTCGTCAACCATTTAAGTAAAAGTCAAACAGAAAGAGCACTGCACCTTTAGACCTCAATCACAGTGACATTTGCGGACACATGCAAACGAAAACACCTAGCGGGATAAGATATTTTCTAACTTTTATTGCCGGTTTCAGTAGATACACTGTTGTTTATTTTATAGGGAGAAATCCGAAGTTTTCGATCGCATGGTAGAGTGAGTACACAGAAAATAAATTTTCAACAAAACCGAAGATACTAAGATCAGACAATGGCGGTGAAGACACAGCGGGTCGAGTTTTAAAGTTTGTACAAAAGGAAGGCATTGTATATCAACACACAGTTCCGTATACACCACAATTAAACGGGACTGCTGAACGAAAGAATAGGTCTGTGGCTGAAATGGCAAAATGCATGCTACTAGATGCAAGCATGAGTTATGAGTTCTGAGGTGTTACGACCATGACATATTTTGTGTTTTTGAAGAGGCGACATTATGCTTTAAATAAAAATAAGTAAAAAAATGTTTACGCACTCTATTAGCTGAAATAAAAGTTATCTAAAACAAAAAAAATCAGTACCCTGGAAACACGTCAGTCCTCTGGCGCAATATGAGACAAAGGACTGACGCCAACGGACTGATGAAAAAGGCATGAATTTGAGGTTATTATTAGAACCAAAGTTTATTTTGGTATTTTCGAATAAAAACAAGCTACATTTGTACAAATAAAAGTTAACTAGTCATAAATTAAAATAAAACACATGTTTATAAGAAATTACTAACTCACCATAGGACAGATATTTTGACTGGATACGCACGCGTTTCCACGCCAAACACAACACTAGCACTCGCACAGTAATGGCAACCGTCAAGTGGCTTGGTCTGCAGCTAACTTTACTAACAACTTTAAACGTTAACAGTAATTTGAATTTGAGTATGTGACATTTCGCGGGAAATTCAAATTCGAACAACATACAGCGGACTGACGAATAAAACTGAACACACAGTTTCTTACTATTTAAACGACAGCGGTGAGAATATTATGTTACGAAAATTGTGATATACGTTATTAAGTACATCACAGATTGTAGTGAATTACCAAATTTGCTTAAATTGAAGTTAATATTTAATACACAGCCATTTGATTCCTAATTTTTGGAGTGGTGACATGCCAAAGAACTGACGTTTTGAGAATATATTGTGGTGTTTTATAAAATTATATTTAAAATAATTAGCTGAAGTTGTGTGACCAAATAAAAGACTTTAAGTTGTTTTAGAATAAAATAAAATATATTAAAAAATATAATAACAATTTGGTTTTACTGACTGATGACAGCAAGTTACCCAATTTTTGTGGAATCACCCGTACCTATATTTAATTATATCAGCTTAAAAATATAATTTTGAATAAAATTGTCATTCGTTTTCGAAATATTGAATTTTCAAAAAAAAAAAAAATATTTTTCGAAAATGTTGGTATGCATACTGTAGAAGGACCTCCTATATTTTTTTTATTTATTGAAATCCGTCGAGCTGTTTATGAGAAAGTCCAAAATAAAAATAATGGTTGTATGGTAGGTACCGTGAATAACAAAATATATAAAAAAAAATTGTTTAACCAACGCACACTATACCTATAGTAGTGCACACATTTTATATTTTTAATCAAAATCGTTACGAGTCGTCTTCCAGAAAATTAAGATGGTAGACAAATTGTATCGCAGGTGGCGTTAGTTTTGGATCTTAGAATTCGATTCAAAATCTATTTGCGATAATAATCTAAAATGATTAAATGGCAACAAACAGGCGGAATTGCGGGACACACTTTGTTCGATTTTTTTTTTCAAATATAAGAATTTCCCTATAGTATCTACCTTTATCGCAAGTAAAAACATTTATGTATGTATGTATATTAATTTCCAATACATTGTTAGGAGTTAAAAAAAAAAACTTAAAAAAACAACATTTCCATGATACTTCAATTGCGATTTAACCGTAACCACATAAAAAAAGATAGCTCACACACACACAAACTGAAAAGCAGCATCAACGTTATTCAAAAAGAAAAATATCCTATTGTTTCCTTATCAAAGGGAAACACATTTCAAACTAACAAACACGTACCGTGTGCTTTGGTTTATCGCCTTTCACCACGCCACCATTTGAACAATGGAAAAAGATGATCCTACAAAGAAAAAAAAAAACAGAAAATCTGTTGAAATTTAAAAAAAAAAGGAAAATTAATTTACCTATAACTGGAACTGTCATTCTATGGTCCATGTGCGGTTTATAATCCCATTCTATCAACTGACAACCGGAAAATGCTTCCAAAGAATATGGAATCAGTACTGGCGCTTAGCCCCTTTTTGGTTAACTTTAATATTTATCTGTGGGATACATAATACAGAGATACAGATACATTCTCAGTAAACAAAAATGTTTACATACAAAACATAAACATTATTGCAATTCGAGCTAATTGAAATTTTATAGTCGTTAAGTTCCATTGAATTGGTTAGTTAGGCTATAGGCTATACTAATTTCCTATGGCCAATATGTATGTTTTGAAAATTATTTCGTGAACAGCTTTGATTGATTCGGGGAAAATGAAGTCAAATCGTCAAGACGACGACATTGTGTCTATTAGAAATTAACAAGAAGTGGATTCAAAATGTTCATACACATACCTATAAACTTCTACTTTCATCAGAAAATACATTTATTCCATTTCCAAATGTATAGATACAATTTTTAGAAAAACGAAGGTGCTCCCAGATCAGAAGCAATCTTCATTTCTTCGTCAGCTCATTGTGGTTCCCAGATTTCTGGTCGATTTCCTGTTTACACAACCCGGTCAGGAGGAGAGTTTACTTATAATATTTTTTGGTCTTGTTTTAATGAGGGCCGTTTAAATGTGCGCGGAGTGCACACTAATCGTACATCCTCCGCATCAGTAGTCCATCGAATTTATTGGATAAACAATACGTTTTTTTTTTTTTTATTATTATTTTTTTCTTTTATGGTCTTTTGAGATTGTAAGCACTTTTTATGCTGATCTCGAATGGCTCTCGGTCGCCGAACTGCCTAGTATCATTAAGACAAAGGCAATCAATATAATTGGGACAGTGTCGTTCTGGCGATAATTTTCGTAAGAAAAAAAAACAATTTGTGTTTTATTGTTTTTGAATCACTGTATAGTAAGATGATACTACTGCACAAATAAAAACTGTAAAAAAACGTTTACTGTGATGAATTCAAATATTTTATGAATGTCATAATATCTTATGTGTGGCTATTAGATTAATAACAATGGTATACATTATAAATATAAACCTCTCGATTAAATATGAATAAGCGATATGGATAGGCATACAAAAAATATATTATTCAACGCCTTTAGCCATCTTAATGGACGTTGCTGTCTTTATTAGGTTATAGGTTAGGTTGACTTGGCTGTCACTGTCAGCAGTTGACACACTTATACCCGAAGAGGTCCGTTGTAGTACCACCACTTGGTCTAGGAGACTTAAGATTAGGAACTTCGATTTCAAACTTGCTAAATTTAATGTTGGCTATATTGGCGAGAACTGACGATGACGCGGTTTCACCTTTCTTACTCATATGGTCAATGACTCAGCCAGACTAATATTTCTGTTATCCCGCACACGCAATATATGTGTACTCTCTCCAACAAAAATAGTCAGTACATGTAAGATAGGATGCCAATAAGCTCCTACTACTTCAAAGCTCTTATACGGTTGATGAGTAAGCATTCTAAATTACCACAAACGTAGCAGTGTTAACCAGGGTTTGCCGAATTAACTACATTCTATTTTCTACGTCAAAAACTACGCGTAGTAAAGGGATTAAACTACGCGTCTTATTTACTACAATTTGCTACGTCTGCTGCATTAATGTAGTAAATTAAGAAAATCAATAGAAATTCAACTGGATATGAATTCCAAAATCTTGAATAAGAAAATATCTTACCCAAAGATCAAAGTTCAATGAAAGCCGATTCTGACCAATAAAAATTTATAGACATAGGTAGAGAAATAGGGTATCCCAATTTTTGTTCCTTGTTCCAAATTAAATTTTCCTTTTTTTCCAAACTAATCATCACATTTATTTTCATCATTCACTTTCAACGTATAGAATAGTGAATGTGAACAAGTTTTTTGGATATTTCTTGTCCAAGTCGGTTTCTTATGTATGTACAAAGCCCAGTGGGAGAAAAACTTGAAAACAACAAATAAAAACTATTCCTTATTCCTTTTATTATGATAAAAATTTCAACTTGTTCATTATTCGCCAAAAACAAAAGATATGATAAATTAATATGAGTTCAAACTTCAAAATGAAATGACATTTCAGACGATTTGACATTTGAAACTACGCCTGCTGCAATTTGTTTCATTTACTACAATATTTTATTATTATTATTATTATTTATTAATCTTAACATAAATGTACAAGATTAATTCTTAATTTAACGGCACTAGCTAGCAGGGCTTACAATAACTACATTTAACTACATTGACAAACAAAATGGTGACAGTTCGGCCAAACCTGGTGGTAATTCTGATGTATGGCCTTTTCGATTGGCCAGAACTGTTCTGACCCCCACAAAATGACAGTTGTTACTCTAAACAGAACAGAAAACGATTCTGGATTTCATTTCAGAATCGAAAACAGAATCAATAATACACTCACATAATTAAAATGTCAAAATCATCGGGTTGTTTTGTTGTGTAATTTCGATGTGCTTATTGAATTTAAACTACTTTTCTGGTAAAATAAGGTAAAAAGAAGTAAGTTATAATTATTATTGATACAAGAAAATGTGTATCTAAATTGAAATAAAGTGTTTTGGAAATTCTTTTTAGTGGATGTGATTTTTTTAAATTTAATTTTGACAAATACAGTGATACTTCTGAATTGTATCAGAATCAGTCAAATTGTTTCCGGGTGTTTTATTGGGGGAACGTGTTCCGGACGGCCAATCGAAAATACCATTAATGTGTTTATTTTAAAAACACACAACGAGGGTTGAGTGTATAGTTTAGGCACACAATCAGCATCAGCAGTGTGCACTTGTATTGTATGTGCAGCAGATAGGTTATGGGGGATAATACGCTGGTTTTAACAAGATTACAAAAACAATTTGTATGTAACTCAGTGGTTTTTTTCAGTGGGAATTTCAGCAACAGGCACCATTGTATTTCAAAAAGCTCTGACGTAAGGCCCGTAATGAATTTTTTTTTGGCTGAGTATAGCTATCATTTAATCAGAAACAAATTTACGTGAAAAATCTATGAACGGTACCATTTATATAATTTTTGTATTTCCCGGTAACGGCACTTTGGATTTCTGTCAAATCTTATACTTAAGAAGATTTAGGTAGCCGAATTAATTCTGCATATCAAAATGTTGAATAACGTTTTTTTTTTCTAATTAAAATTAATTTTTGAATTTCTTACTGAAAAATCAATTCTACCACAATAAAAAACAGGATTTAATCAAAATCCGTCCTACAATTTTCGAAATACTTTTTTTTATAAAATTTCATTAATCCGTGGCATCTGATGGTGTTCTTTGTGTCTTTTCCAAAAAGCGACTAAAATTATGGTTTCGACGGTTTTTATAAGTTTACAAAACGATTTTTACTTCGACAAATATTTGTTTGATATGTATTCATATTTGTCAAAGGATTCAATTGTGTAGAACGACATGATCTACAATGTGTACCAACAATTTTTTTCAAAAAATCCTATGATTTTCGAGTAGATTGGAATAAACAGAAGGTACTTTTTGAGTAAAAATTCAGCTTTGTCGGAATATTTTCGAAGTGAATATCTTATTTTGCTGGAACCTGAAACATAACAGCTGATTTCGAAAATAAGAAGATTCCACTCGGATCTTGTGAAAGCTGTTTGTCGTAGATCGAGCAGTAACTGTCCGTGCGGGGAATTATTGATGGAATTTTTGATAGGGCTGAATAACTCGTGGTATACTTATCCGTTTATAAAAGTAATATCGTTCACGGATTTATTGCTTGGGAATTCAACACACCGATCTTAGGGAAATCAATTTATTGAATTACCATCAACCACCCCTGAAAACTACAGTCAGTCAGTGTGCCAAACTATACAGCCTGCTGACTGCCACCCATGTGACAACTAGAGCTTCAATATTAGAAGAAGAGCAGAAGTTAACCGAAATTCGACTAGATCCATATTGTTGAGTTTAATAAAGAAGAAAATCAAATCAATGATTTCGGACAATTCGCTAAGATCGTCGTGGAAGTTACTTCCGAATGAGTTTTTACCGTTTTTTCCATAACAGGACATTTGCAAAAGAAATAAATTCGTCGTTTCCTTTTTCTGTCTATTGCCGCAACTTTGACAGTAGAATGCTCATTTTTAGCACATGCTCTTCTACTGGCCAATATTCGGGTTTTAGAGATCGTTTCGAGATTTTATGGGTTTTACTGGAATCTGACTGTCTATCAGGATAGCTGTATTACGCTATTGGCTTGGGCCTTGGCTTAGTATCTTACATGCAATTTAAAATATTCAATAATATAAATTTAAAAACATAGTTTCAAAAATGGATCGTATGTCCGTTTTCGAAATATAGAATTTTCAAAAAAATTTTTACCATCTAAACAAAAATTTTTTTCGAAAATATTAGAATTTCGAATTTGAAGGATCTGTATACAAAAATGTTCATCAAAAAATGTTGAACAGTTATTGAGAAAGTCGAAAATCAAAAAAAGTTGTATGGCAGGTACCGTTCGTAGCATATAATGCAAACAGATTTTTGAACCAACATTTTCACTTGCGATTATAGGTACTATAACGTAAGTTATGCATTCGTAAAAAAAAATGTTTTCTAACAATCAAACACGACATTACGATCATAAAGAACACAAAAAAGTGGGTACCGCAATTCCGTCTGCCTGTATATTTGTCTCTGTATAGAACGATCTACAGCCTAAACCGCTGAACCGTTTGGTCCAAACTTTGTGCTCAGGCGTTTTAGGTGATTGTCCAAAATAGATTTTTGAATCTTTGTTTTAGCCCCAAAAATAACAATACTTGCCATACAAATTTTCTTACCATCTTGATTATCTCGAAAACGGCTCTAACGATTTTGATAAAAATTCGCATATGTACTACTTTAGGTATGGTCTACATTTTGGCTGAAAACAATTTAAAATATTTTGTTATTAACGGTACCTGCAACACAACCATTTTATTTTTTTCCGGCTTTCTCATAAACGGCTCAACGGATTTCGATAAAAAAAAATGTATACAGGAGCTCCTTCAAATTCTAAATAGTATTGCATTTCAAAATTTTCGAAAAATAGTTTTTTTTTGGATTTTTGAAAAAAAAAATATTTTTTTTTTGAAAATTCAATATTTCGTAAAACGGGTGGACAATCTTATCTGTAATTTTGTTTTTGAATTTATATTATTAAACATTTAAAATGTTCATACCAATTTTTATTTTTGAAAAAATTTAAGAATTTTGAAATATATAAAAAATTAAGTAAAAACGACGTTAAAAATATATATAGCCGTTTCTATTAAGAATCTTTTGCATATAATGTGATCGAACATAGGAGCAAGTACGTGCGATCCAGTCGTGCATTCTATTTTTTATTAAAATCGTAAAAGCCGTAATTGCGGGGGCCCACTTTTGTTCTGTTCCTTATATCAACGTAATGCCAGGCTTGTGAAAAAATTAAATACACGACTGGATCGCACGTACCTACTTGCTCCTATGTTCGAACACATTATATGCAAAAGATTTTTAATAGAAATGGCTAAATATATTTTTACAGTCATTTATCACTTAATTTTTATATATATAAAAATTCTTAAATACAAGAAAAAAAATTTTAAATATTTAATATTATAAATTCAAACACAAAATTCCAGAAAAAATCGTATAATATATAAAATCCTTTTCGAAATATTGAATTTTCAAAAAAAAAATATTTTTTTTAAAAATCCAAAAAACTATTTTTCGAAAATTTTGAAATGCAGTATTATTTAGAATTTGAAAGAGCTCCTATATAAAAATTTTGATCGAAATCCGTTGAGCTGTTTATAAAAAACTCGAAAATCAATAAAATGGTTCTATGGCAGGTACCGTTAATACCAAAATATTTTTAAAATTTGTTTGGCCAAAATGTAAACAATATCTAAGGTAGTACACACATCAATTTTTAAGAAAATCGTTGGAGCCATTTTCGATATAATCAAGATGTTAAAAAAAATTGTATGTCAAGTAGGGTTATTTTTTGGGCTAAAACAAAGATTCAAAAATCTATTTTGGACAATCACCTAAAACGCCTAAGCACCAAGTTTGAACAAAATCGGTTCAGCGGCTTAACTATAGATCGTTCTACAGACAGACAGACATACGGAATTACGGGACCCAATTTCTGGTGTTCTCTATCGTCGTAATGTCAACTTTGTAAAAATATGCAAAGAAAGTTATACGAAATAGAACATTACAAAATTAATTTCATTTTTGTTCCAGAGTCAACCTCCAAACGAAGTGAATACAACAAAATATTAATAATTTTTTTTTTAAATAAAAAAGTTTAAGCTAAATTTCATCAGCACATCAATCGATAATTTGAATGAATTCCAATCGTAATTATAACGTCATGTGTCTGCTACTGCGCTAGGCGCTACACATTAACCACGTCAGCGTCTTGAGATATCAGTTTGCACATTGATTGAGGATCAAAGGACAGACAGACAGGAGCAGCACCATCCTCATCATCACGATCAAGATCCAGACAGAGCGTGAGATGGATTACCATTTGCAAAAGAGATGAAAATTTATTGGCAATTTTCTAGTGCAAATCACACCGTTTGCGGAAAATCGCCGGGTAGGTATATAGTTCGCGTGGTGCGATGATGTCTTCAAATCGGCATTTGATTGAGATGGGTGTGTGTGCACGCTTTTGATCTTTGGCGCGCAGTCATGCCGTGTGAGTTATTTATTTCGTTTATGATCTTAAGCAAGCTCTAGATACACTATCCAGTTCATCTGCACTGCAGATTTTGCAAAACATTTACAAGTAGCAGCTATAAGATACTGTATCTATGTATCTACGCGAGCACTATATTGTTTAGTATAATAAGCGAGAAGGATTTTGTTATTTTAAGAGCGGTAGCCTAAACGCCACCAGATGCGCGATAATCATCGATGATAATGCCGCTCTGTTGATGAAGATGATGACGATTGACGATTGCGCCGCCCTGCTAAAGAGATGCAGCAATATCTACTGCATCTAGCTAGCCATATTGCAATGCGATAATAGATACACAAAAACAAAAAAAAAACACTATAACGATAACCCTCCCGAAAAATTGCTTATTTAATTACGATATTTGTTTATTTCGTTTGCCGTACGTAGTTGGACTAGAGCGTGTGCTGTGCATCTCTTTGATTTTTCAATTTTGATGTGATTTTGATGATTTGTTTTATTTGTCAAAGATCCATATTTTCTTTTCAATCTTTATGTCAATATTACCTCACCGGGACTGGGACCGAAACATGGATACAAGACGATTCTTTACATCACATCACATATTATACACATCAAGCGGCCAACCGGACCGAAAAGAAAATCGTATCTGCAAACAGCCCCGAGTTATGCAAACAATGCCATTCTGCTTCCGTGCGGTGATACATTGCATATAAAACTAACTGATTTGAATCTCTGGCCTCATTCCGGCAACGCATATAGCTTGTAGTTAATATTTACATATTTCCATATGGAAGGCAAAAGATTTTAAAATTTTTAAATTTCCAGAAGCATCACACACAACAAACTCATTCCGAGCCAATTCGGTGCCTTATCGACGAAAACAAGAAATAAAAAAATCACTCAAACATATAGAAACACTTTAGGCGTACTAAATTTTTGTGGTTCAAACAAAAGCGACAGGACGAAGCCAAGGATCAATATCGACCTATTTAGTGGTATACAAAAACTGTTGGAATATTGATACGCACACAACTAAGTGGGTGGTCGCCAATTAGTTATCAGTTTTGCTCACTTAAAGAAATAATGACTGTAATTTTACTAATTAACAAGTGAATGCACGAGTACTACTTGATTTATAGTATACCGAATAGATAGAGACTCCGCAAAGTTACAATGCCTTTACACGCGTAAATTTTGTTGATAAAAATTATGTACCTTTGAATAGAGGCATTAAGCTAAACGCCTTTAGAGGTGTAATAGTGGCTACATAAGGATATTTTTTTATTGACAACAGCCATTTGCTTTGAAAAATAAGGTTGTTTCCTGCATGGGATCGATTCCCCAATTTTTGTAATGTTGTTAAAAAAATAACTTGAATCGTCGCTCGATTGTTGGGTCGCTCCCTTTGCCGGATCTCATTAAATAACCCCTCTAAACCGACTTAGTATTCCGAGGCTGAATGAATAAACGAGGTAGTAATCACACTTATTACGATAGGCATTTCGCTTAAATGACGAATGTCCTTTTCAAATATTTCAATTACAAATGGCATTTTATTGTCGATTTTTCAAATTAAAGCCATAATTCGAGTGGAACTTAAATGTTTGTGAGAGAAACGTCACTTATCCATTTTACAACCAGAGTAACGCCTTATTTATATATATATATATCTTATATATAAGACAATTGAAACACTCTTTTTGTCGAATAAAAGTCTTAAACGACTCTTCGCGAAATTGGCTAGAAATGTAATTCTTTTTTAACAATTTTTTTAATCTTGGATTTATTAAAGGGTTTCAATAAATTACTAATGCTGAACAAATAAATCGCCTCTTACAACAAACTAATAAGAGGGGTATCACAGAACGCTGTATCTAATCAATAGCCCAAAACAGTGAAATCTTAGAACAACATAAATAAAATGCACGACTGGATCGCACGTGCTTGCTCTTATGTTCAATCACATCCTAAGCACAATAATTTTAGTAGAAACAGCTCAATATATTTTTAGACTTTCTTACTTAATTTTAATAATAATATAAATTAAAAAACTGAATCACAAAAAAAAACGTATACCCATTTCAATTCGAACAAAATATTTTTCGATTCTGCAGTATTATTTAGAATTTAAAGGACCTCTTATATAAAAATTTTGATCGAAATCCGTTTATGAGAAAGCCCAAAATCAAAAAAATAGTTGTAAGTAAGTATCTTCATTTATTTATCTCATAAAGGAACTAATTCCCCCTTGTGACGAATAACAAGTCACAAGCCCTTGTGAGGATTATTGTGACTCGATAACATTTATCTAATTCTCCCCCAATCGTCACAAGAAAACCCACAACGAAACTCACCACAGCTAAAGGTGAATTGCGTAGTGGCATTATTGGAACACCTGAATATTAAAAACAAAATACAAATTGAAATTTATGCGGATTATTTATTATAGATGTAATAATAAACATAAGCAAATATGTATAAATATGTATTTTTGTTTAAAAAAATAAACAACAATCAAAGAGAGTCCTTTTCATTAATTTTCAAACAAGAAAATGTAAAAGGATTTATATTTGATCTGGAATGGTATAGAATGAAGAGAATACCTACAGGCAATCACACTATTGTGTGATTACTAATAAAGTGTTTATTTAGGATGCTCTGAAACTTTTTCCTTATCTCTGGTAGTCGCTGCTGAAGTTATCATCTTAAATTAAAGTTTCATATTTCTGTTTACTTCGTGTTGGGATATAAAATAAATTGTTTTACAAAATATAATATCGAATGTCGCATCGAAATGTCGAAACTCAAACTATTTGTAAGTTGTGACCTGCTGTGAAGTAGATCACAATTTCGATTGTTTTTATGACTCTCACAAGTTGTGACCTTGGGGGAGAATCCGAAAAAGTCACTAAATTAATTTCACCTCTGTTTGTGACTTGTGATGTATCAGTGATGTTGGGGAGAATCGGGCTGTAAATTTATATGATAAAAATGAATCATAAGCAATGGCAATGCCGTCAGTTTAGTTGGCAATAAATAATTTAATATTATATTATATTTTGTCCACGCTCAATGGAGTGTAAGGCCAATGCTGTCTTCCCAGTGCTTTTTAAATTAATGTCGGATTTTTGGTTGGAATTTCGTTGACGAAGAAGTTGTTTCGTTGTACCGATATATGAAAGATTGCAATTTTCTTCCGCATTGCCACGACAGTTAATTTTAAAGACTACGTCTGTGTACTTATCTTTTTCGGTTTTTGTTTTCATGTTGGTGAAAAGAGGTGCCAGCGTCCTATTGGATTTATACGCTAAACTGAAGTCATTAGTGCTATTTTTCACCATCTCTTTAAAGTTTTCTGACAGTTTGGGAACATAAACTATACTCTTATAAATACCTCTCTCTTTTTGCCGATTATCAACAGGAGCTTTGTGTTTTTGGCGAAGTATCAAGCTCCGTATGATTTCCATTGGATAGCCATTATCTATGAGAATTTGTGTGACTATTTTCTCATTTGCGGCGTGAAATTCCCGGTCACTCAACGCAGACTTTTTGAACTAGATTAGAGGTTGTATTAATAAGAATATGCTTTGCTTGATTGGATCTAAAGTTGACAAGTCTTCCAGATGCTGTGTCTTTCAGATACCAATTGAAAGAGAGTCTATCATTAACGCGATGAATCTTGACGTCTAAGAACGTTATCGCTCTGTTTTGTTCCCTCTCAACGGTAAATTGTATTTTTTCATGATATGAATTAAGTCATCGTAAAACATTGTCGACCTCCCCTCATTAACAACTGCAAATATATCATCTACATATTTGACGATTATCTTTGGTTTGTTACTATCGGCAAATTTATTGTCCAAAAGGTTGTCCAAAACTAAAGTGGATTTCCCATTGGCATTCCATGAATTTGTCTGTATAAGTTATCTCTATACTGAAGGTAATTGTTTTCTTTAAGACAAAATGCCAACAACTCTATGAATTTGGTTTGGCTCAACTGTGTATGTTTAATAATTGTCTCCCATTTTTTCCTAATGATGGCTACTGCCAGTTGTACAGGAACATTAGTAAATAATGATACAACATCATAAGATACTAAAACATCAGTTTGTTCTAGAACCAGATTATTTACCTTATCTTTAAATTCATAAGAACATTTAATTGAGTAGACCGAATCTCTTGTCACGCACTGTAAAATTCTTCCCAAGTATTTTGCAAGTTCATAACAAGGAACTCTCATTGATGATGTTATAGGTCTAAGAGGCATATTTGGTTTGTGAATTTTCGGTAACCCATAAATTGCAGGTATTTGTGCTATATATGTCGTCATAGCACTGTCTTTTGCCTATCATCAATCAACTTGTTTCCATGTAGCTATTTCACCAGTTCATTGTTTTTATTTTGCTGAGAAGAAAGGGGTTTCCCCGAGTAGGGCGGTATACAGAACGATCAGACAATAGGTCTTTCATTTTGTTATGCAACTGTGAGTAGTATAGATTGGTAGGTTCTGGCGTTCGTAAAGTGGTGCAAACACCACCCTATGGATTGGTAGGTTCTGGCGTTCGTAAAGTGGTGCAAAACACCAACCTTCTTGTGGTTTTGATTTGATTGACAGTTGGATGTTCCAATTGTGGTTAGGGTGTTCCAATTGTGGTTAGGGTGTTCCAATTGTGGTTACGATGTTCGGATTGTGATTATGATGTTCCAATTGTGATTTAGTTGTTTATAGTTTTATTTATATATTATATTTGATGAATGATATATTTTTAGAATTTATTTTTGACTGATAATGATTACAAACGGTATAGTTCATAAATTAGTTCAAAACACGGTTTTGGTTTGATTGTCAGTTGGATGTTCCAATTGTGGTTTAGTTGTTTATACTTTTATTTTTATATTATGTTTGATGAATGATCTATTTTTAGAATTTATTTTGATTGATGATGGTTACAAACGGTATAAGTTGAATTGATTTTCAATTCAAAGGGACAGTTGATTTTTTTTTTTCAAAAAAGAAGCGTGTAATAAAAAACAAAAAGAAAAAAATGAAGTGTAATATCTGTAGTAAAGTGTTTTCGCGAGATTATACATTGAAGCGTCACATACAAACTATGCATGAGGAGATCTTAAATCATTGCGCGGGTTGTGGCAAGAGATTTACTAGGAAATACAAATTGAAGGAGCATATGTTGAAATGTATAGTTTTGGTTGAGCAGAGGAGAAAAAGTAATGAAAAATTACTTGTGACATCACTAGCTACATCAACATTACGAGTAATATCACCGTCGGAGTCATCATCATCATCATCATCAAAAATGATATGCAAAGTGTGTAATATTGAAATTGATAAGAAACGATGGAAACAACATCAGCGAAGCAGTGTACATAAAATAAAAGAGCAAGTGTTCTGCAGTGATAACGTGTATAAAATATTGACATCATTTAAAGATCGAATTGTGTCATATTCCATCCAAAATGAAAAAGAAGACGATTTGGACGTGAATTCATTTTTTGCAAGGAAGAGAGCAAATATTAAAAATCTTTTGCAAGAAAAAGTCGTAGAGAATGGATCAATTAAATTCAATTTGGAATTATTCGCCGAATTTGTGAAGATTGTTAATGTGGATGATATGAATTTTGATGTAAAGTCAATGATGACACGTATGCGAACTCTTCTTCCATTTGATAATATTGATCAATTAATATCAGAAATGGAGACAAATATAATGGAGAAGCTGGAAGAATTTCAGGAGCGAGACAGTGGATGGACTCTTATTAAGATAAAAGCATTGGAATTGAATATAAATAGATTTCAGTGTTTGAGGGGGTCAAAGCACTTCAAATTACCAGCTTTCATTAATAACAAAAAGGCTGTTATTAATATTCAAAACAATGATATATACTGTTTCAAATGGGCTATAATATCAGCTGTGAATCCAAACGTGTCGAATGCTAATTCCCCATATGCTTATAACATATCAGATATAACTAGTGATTGTATTCCCATTGCTAATATGGTTTTAAATTTTAAAGATCTTGTTTTTCCTTTGGGAATTGATCAGATATACAAATTTGAAGCACAAAATGATATAAGCGTAAATGTTTTTGGATACTCAAATGAAGAAAATAGTATTGAGGGTCCATACTATTTGACTAAAACTGAAAAACCGATTCATATTAACTTATTATTTTGCAAGGCTAACGCAATGTCACATTACGTTTGGATAAAAAGTTTAAGTCGGCTTCTACGCGATAGGATACTTAATGCGAAAGAGAAAAAACTATACTTTTGCAATAGTTGCTTACATCATAATTACAGCGAGGAAAGTTTGCAGAACCATAAGAAAGAATGCGGGGGTGTTGTTACACATATGCCAAAGTCATAGCGTTTGTCACTAACCAAGCGTTTGCACGTTCAGCAAAATTATTGTCTTTGGATTTTACTATTGTCCACGCCTTGTTGCTTAATATTTGGTCTGCTGCGTGTCGTTTATTTATGTCTTTTGATTGAGAATAAGCAATATCATGTTCTCTGCAGGCAGCGTCCAAGAAATTTATTCCTTTTTCCCCTCTAGCTAAACGTTCTTTAAGTTTAGTGCCGGGTCCACAAAACTGATAGCCTGGTAGGTGAAGTTCAACAGGTAAGGAGTTAATAACTTTATCTATTAGTCCTCTTCCAACTGTGTTTCGATTGATACTGGAGGGCTTTTTATAAAAAACTACCATTTTTATTATCTTATTGATTTTTATTGAATGTGGTGATCAAGTTTGATGAACGTAGTACTGAAGACTAAAACATTTAAATTAAAAACTTAGGTTTTAATGTATATGTGTGCACTCATTATTAAGATGCGTTTCATTAAACAACAAAACGATCTTGTTGTCCGCAACAGAGATTTTTCAAATACTAATAGTTTATCGAAACCGAGGCATAGTTTACTTTTACCAAACACAATAAGAGCTTTGATAGTGGGACCATCAAATTGTGGAAAAACAAATGTTATGATAGGTTTAATAGAAAGTCCAAATGGAGTAAAGTTCAAAAATATTTATTTATATTCAAAATCATTATATCAATCAAAATATCAATATCTACAACAATTAATACAACCTATAAAAGGTATAGGATTTTATACATTCTCTGCAAATGAAGATGTTCTACCACCGGATGAAGCAAAAAATAATTCTATTATTATTTTCGATGATGTTGCATGTGAGAAACAAAACAATATTAGATCATACTTTTGTATGGGGCGTCATAAAAACATTGATTGTTTTTATTTATGTCAAACATACACACGAATTCCTAAACACTTAATACGAGATAATGCCAATATGATTATCATGTTCAAACAAGATGAAATGAATATGAAGCATATATACAACGATCATGTGGGTGCAGATATGAAATTTGAAAAATTTTCAAATATGTGCACCGAGTGTTGGAAGGATAAATATGGATTTCTTGTTATAAACAAAGACGATCCTATCGATGCGGGTCGTTATAGAAAAGGGTTTGATATATTCATTCAACAATAAGTATTCAAAATTAATCAATTTCTGATTAGTATACAATAGTATGAGACTAGGTCAATCTGTTAATCTGATCTGATAATTACAAGCTGATCTATTAACAACCTGATCTGATATTTAAACAGCTGATCTGATAAAGCTGATCTGATAAAGCTCATCTGTAAATAACCTGATCTGATATCTACAAGCCGATCTGTTAAGAACCTGATCTGATCTGTTAAGAACCTGATCTGATATCTAAAAAACAATAAATATTCAATATTAAACCGTTTCTGATCAGTATACAATGTGCTGTTGCAATAGCATGAGAGTAGGTAAATCTATTAACTGATCCGATAATTGCATGCTGATCTGTTAACAACCTGATCCGATATCTTAAAGCTGATCTATTAACAACCTGATCTGATATTTAAAAAGCTGATCTGATCAATGAAAAAAATGAATAAGAAAATAATAAGAGATGTTATAAACACGAGAAATGTATTGCGGAAAAAGTTCAATAGTATTAAATTACAAGAATTAGATGCAGCAGACTTTTTGGAAGACACTTTTAAGCCAATCACTAAACCTCTCAAAGACCTCGTTAAAAATTCAAAGCCTAGTTATGATTATGGTGAAAATGAAGAAACCAACCTTGAACCTTTACAATTCCATCTAAAAGGTAATACAAGTACACCCCTTAAAAAGAGCAACTCACCGGTTGATCATACTTATAAAAAAGATGATGATAATGATGATACGATTTTAATCAATTCAAATGGTTTAAGTAATGAAGATACCTTCTATTCACAAAATGATGACACTGACAAAAGTGGTGTATATACAAATTTGAATTTGACAACATTGGAACAGAAAAACAAATTGGATAAATTATATGGTCCACATAGAGATTCAAATGCTAAATGGAAATTTGGTAATAAAGAATTCGTACTAAAATCAAATCAAATTTCTATAGACGATCATATGTGGTCTTTAACACCCGGACTCTTTGAGCTTTTGTTTTACAAAACACCATCTAAAAACTATAATAAATCCGATTTGCAAATTTACAAAAAAATTCTTATTATAACAAGTGCACATAAACGTCAATATGATGAAAACGAACAAATTAAAGGAACAAAAGCATACAAGTACAGAAGTATTATAAAAAAGTTATTCAATGATAAACACAATGATAAAACACTCCATAAAGGAAATGGTATCATGACTGTAAATCCACAAAAACCTAACTATATTTTTTGGGATGATCCCAATGAAATCGTCGATAGATTACGACTTTTAATTTCATCACAGTCGGCAGGTCATACAGGTCACAGTAATGAAATTGTTTCCATTATTGAAGAACTTAAAGAAAGCAATATAATTGTATAAATATAAATGTATAGAATCATTAGCAAAATGAGCGTCGACAAGTTTGGTCACTTTTCTAATAATAATATAATACGACAGGATAGACTAAAGAAAACCATTGGATTTAATTTGGACCGTGATCGAAATATAAACCTTCATTTTAAACGATTGAAGAATATAGCTTTCCCTATTGAAGACAATGATGCAGTGTCAAAGCAATTTGTCTCGGAAAGTCTGAGTCAGTTGTCTTTAAAATCAAAACAAGAAATCACACTTTTGAGAAACAATATTAAAGATATTGAAAAAGTTATAAAAGATTTAGAATCCAAAATAAAATCAAACAAATTGCTGAATGAAAACCTAAACAATGAAATAAAAACACTTAACAATTATATTGAAGATAGGTTCAGAGGGTTTGAAAATTATATGTTTAAACAATTGATGGAACCAAGAATCTTGAAAAAATTTGAGCAAAGCCATTTACCAAAGCAATGAATTTAAATATAAAAAAAGGATTAGTAGATGAGCTTCATAGACAAGCGCGCAGGAATTTCCAACGTCGTCGAGTAATAATGAAAGGAATCGATGATCTTTGGCAAGCAGATTTAGTAGAAATGGGTATCTATTCAAAATTTAATAAAGGTCATCGCTTTCTTCTCACTATCATAGATACATTTTCGAAATTTGCCTGGGTTGTACCTCTTAAAACTAAAACTGCTTCTAGTGTCAGTGAAGCGATGAAAAGTATACTTATTGAGAGTCGTCGGTCGCCAGCAAACTTACAAACTGATGATGGAAAAGAATTTTTCAACAAACAATTTCAATTTTTAATGAAGCAGTACAGGATAAATCATTATTCAACATTTAATATTGTAAAGGCATCAATAGTTGAACGTTTCAACAGAACCTTTAAAGGTCTAATGTGGAAGGAGTTTAGTTATCATGGGTCATATCAATGGATAAATATTTACAAACAATTGATTGAAAGGTACAATAATACAAAACATAGAACCATTAAAATGTCACCAATCAGTGTAAATTCTACAAATGAAAATATGTTACTAAAAACTGTTTACAACAACTTGAAAATATTTAATAAACCAAAGTTTCATAAGGGAGACAGTGTACGCATTAGTAAATATAAACATGTTTTTGAAAAGGGTTACACACCAAATTGGACGACTGAAATTTTTAAAATCAAATCAATTCAAAATACTAATCCAACTACATACATTTTGGAGGACTATAAAGGCCATGTGATCAAGGGAGGAGTCTATGAGTTTGAGCTGTTGAAAACTAGATATCCAAATAGTTATCTAGTTGAAAAGATTCTTAATACCAATGGAAACAAAGTTCTAGTAAAATGGTTGGGATTTTCAAACGACCATAATTCATGGATTAATAAAAAACATATATTGTAATATATACATACACACACACTCACACACACACACACACGAATAAAACATTTTTTTTTTTATAAAATATATATAAAATATGCTTTTAATTTCATTGTTCACCTATCGCTTAAGATGTCAATAACGCTAACTTTAACTGGGAATATCTCAAACCTGGAGGCAAATTACTTTCCATCAATAAATTTGGATAGGGATTACGAATGCGGTCTTGTTGATTTTCATGCATATAACACTGTTCCCAATGTTGATTTGGAAAATAATTTGTTTCATGTACAAAACACATTCATTGAACTTCCAGTTGGCTCGTATGAATTCGAAGATATAGCTACATACTTGGAGAAAAATTATGAGAGTATAAATAAAAGTGGAGAATTTTATATTGATGCTAATTATAATACATTGAAAACAGAAATTTATTGTAGTGATGATATCGACTTTAGTGCAAATAGAACCATCGGTTCATTATTGGGTTTTAGTAAGAGAATGTTAAGAGGAGGAAAAGCGTACGAATCAGACTTACCTATCAACATAACAAAAGTCAATGCAGTACGTATTGAATGTAACATTGTAAGTGGATCATATATTAATAATGCACCAGCACACACCATTCATGAGTTTTCGCTTAATGGTAGTCCTGGATATAAAGTAGATGAAATCCCCAAAAATGTCATCTATTTACCTGTAACCACCAGACAGATAAGTTCAATAACTGTTAAAGTTATTGATCAAAACGGTAATCTAATAAATTTTCGTGGAGAAACCATCACACTTAGGCTTCATTTAAAACCAAAGGACCAATGATTATTTACAATAAAAATAACACTAAAATAAAACCCTCCATCACTTCTTCACTATCAGTCACACGACCAACAACAGTAGTTTGGAAGGAACCGTCGCGAAAAAGAAAAAAATTAACTACCAACAATAAGAAATATTTAAAATCATTAGGTTTCCTACTAAAAAAATAATGAGTGAAGTATTGGATGTTTCACAAAAGCCCGTCTATGATGAGAGCATCATAAAAAAAGAATATCATAGCTACACACCATATTTGCAATCATTTAAAAATAATGATGAAGTAAGAATATCGATTCAGAATCAAGATATCTATGTGCTACCTAGCGAAAGTTACATTTATATCGAGGGATTTATAACGCTGGATAATGGAACAATATCACATAATATAAAATTAAAAAACAATTGCGTAGCATTTCTCTTTGATGAGATCCGATATGAAATTAATGGAATAGAAGTAGATCGGACAAGATATCTAGGCATAGCAACGATGGTTAAAAATTATGTCTCATTAAATAACAATGAAAGCAAAATGTTAAAAAATGCTGGATGGTTTGAAGAGACCGATTTTAAATTAGAGAATGGGTATTTCAATTTTTGCGTACCACTCAAAATGCTCATGGGCTTTGCTGAGGACTTCAATAAAATTGTATTGAACTCTAAGCATGAGCTCATATTACTACGTTCAAAATCTGATAAGGATGCATTTTTTTCAACTGATGATAAAGAGAAAATAAAATTAAACATTATTAATATTACATGGAAGATGCCTCATATACAACTGGCTGATTTTTCAAAACTGGAAATTCTCAAAACAATAAACAGCGGACGATGTTTAACAATGTCATTTCGAAGTTGGGATTGTCATTATAATCCTGTACTATCTCAAGGACTACACAATTTTTGGAATGTGAAACTTTCTCCACAAAGTGAGAGGCCTCGGTTTATTTTAATTGTCTTCCAGTCTGCAAATGGATTTCAGCACTGTGATTTGAGTAATGTTAAAGTGCATCTTAACTCTGATTCATATCCGTATGATGATCTCAATATAAAGTTTGATCGTAATCAGTATGCCATCTTATACGATATGTATATCAAATTTCAACAGAGCTATTATATGCGTGACCCTCAACCTATTTTATCGCGTGAAGATTTCAAGAAAGTCGCGCCAATCATTGTAGTTGATGTAACACACCAAAACGAAACTATCAAAACTGGCCCTATAGATATAAGAGTGGAATTTTATACAACGAAGAATATCCCTGACCAGACTTCTGCATATTGCGTACTTATACATGAACGTATAATTGAGTATACACCTCTTACTGGAGTGATAAAACGAATCGTATAATTTTATCAGTTACAAATTTGCAGTCGTCCCATACGCATTGTTCAGTCTGAAAAGTTTTTTTTTTTTTTTTTTAAACAATATAAAATTTAAAAAAATGGTTGCGAAAAATTTTATTACAATAGACGCACAAGGTTTCAAAAATGAAACTAATAGTTTTATATCTAAAGAACTCGCGATTACTTTTAACTATAATGAATATCAAAATTTTCTGATCGAACCACCATTCCCCTTTGAGAGACTACCAGTTAATAAACAAAAAGAAGCAAATTGGTTAAGAAACCATTATCATCATCTGGCTTGGAGTGATGGTTCGGTCAGCTTTAACAGTGTGCAAAAGTTTTTAAAAGAAAACATTTGCATAACCACAGTCATCTATGTGAAAGGATTAGAGAAAACAAAGTGGATCGAAGATATCCTTGGTGACAACTGGTACCAGGTTGTTAACATTGAAGACTTGGGATGTGAAAATCTAAAGTCTCTTCAAAAAAACAACTGTTTATCAATACAATGCCCACATCATTACGCTGCTGGTTGTTGTGCCTTGGAAAATAGTTTTTTAATCCGCAGTTTTGTTGATTCAAAAAAAAAAATTATTAAATAAAAAGTCATTTAATTATGTTACATTATATGTAAAAGAAAAATTTGTTTTATTTATTTTTTTGGTACAATTTTTATTTTCGAGGATCTTCCTATAGGACCTAAATAGGTAAGGGTGTATGGTGAACTATTTATCGTCTTAATAGCATCATCCGATAAGCTTCTATAGCGATCCGGAAGAAAAATCTATTAAAAACAAAAAAAAAAGTTATTATATTATTTTTTTTATTTTTTTTACTTACTTGAAAATCTTTGAAGATGCATAGCATCTTTTTCCCGTACTTGGTGTTCACCACTTTGATATGTTCAATATCGTATAAGTAGTCCTTTACCAAGCTATTTACCTTTATAGTTGTTTTAAATTTATGCTCCTCTATAGTTTCAAGTTCCTTTTCAATATCCATGATGGTACTTGTAGAAAACAAATTATTAATTGTACTGTCCACTAGGAACATGAATTCACCCTATTTATATTATTTCAAAAACTGTAGTTAGTTAGTAATGTTGTCATTACATAAACCACAACCCACATATCAGCTTTGTTTTTTTTTTTTATTATAAAAAAATTATCATTGACCTCCTCACAAGGATTTTATATGTAGATATTTTTTAAAAATAAAAAGAAACAGTCACACTTTTTTTATACATTTATTGATTTTCATATTCAATTTTATAATGTCCCCAAGCTAAAGTACTTATATTATTTTTACATATATATCTTTTTGTATCCTCAAAGTTCAATGTCATCTTATTTAAATTTTGTGTATAAATTATATGAAGCTTATTCCTAAAAGTAGTCATATTCTTATAAATAGAGATTTTATCAAATAAACAGGTCTTATAGTTTTCTATAGTTAGTCTTTTTGTAACATACTTCTTGATCCCTTTACATTTCTGAATTGAAGTACCATCATCAATTGTAAAGGAGTACATTTTTGCACGTAAACCAACAAATTGTACCATTTTCTTTCCACTATTCTCATCTTTAAACATACCTATTTTTTTTGCATTAACAATCGGAAAGTTGTGCACATTCAAGGGATTGTAGTCAGAAGTATCAAAATATGTGACTAAATCAGTCAAGATATCAGAGTAAAAAATCTTCTGTATTTATAGTATATATGAAAGAATCTGTATCCATATAATTAAGAAGCAACCTGTTATCAAATTTTACTTTCATATATTCATAATGAAACTCATACATAAGTAATTTTGAAAGTTCTAAGACAACGAAGCCCAAATAAAGAGGTTTATCATAGACAACTTTTACCCTTTTCATTTGTATAGCAATCATATTTTCAGAAAAAATAGATACACTGTGAAAATTTGGTTTTGCTATTAGATCCCGTGCACCTTTTCTTTTACCAATATTCTCCCAATATGTAAGAATTTTAACATCAGTTCTTTTATCAACGTTTTCCATTGTCTTACCATAGACACTATTATTCATTAATTTGAAAAATTTTTTTTCGAAGGTATTTCTGGCTTTCTTACGATGGTTAGTATTCAATTCAATATACTTTTGAAGCCAATTTGATTGTTTAAATTGAATGACTCTGTGAACTTTTTTTAATATCAAACCGTGTTTTAAGGTTTGCTTCAAGTTTTCTATATGAATAACATATTTACGTTTATCATAAAAGCTGCTTACCAACTTTTTAGATTTGGTTCCCGGAGTGCAAATATTTTCTGGGCAGAATGGTAAGTCATTGTGAACATCATGTAAGGAACTGGGATAATCCAAGTCTACTTCCAAAACGTAACCAATGTCTTTATTTTTGTAAGATGTTATATAATTTTTGGTAAACTGCTCAACATCAGTCACCCACTGAAAACCACCATAGGGAAGAGTTTGATTCATAGCCCAACCATAGAGATTATTAACATCCAGGTACATCAAATATGATGAAGGTAAGTTTGGCATATATGAACTCATAAATTTGTTGTTTGCTTTCGAATATCTATGACAACATTGAGTTAAACCACCTCTAACACCCTTTTGGAAAAATTTATACATTTCTAATTCGGTTAATAATTCCAAGTCAATGTCTGTAATTTTGAGCATTGCATCCCAAGATAAACCTGGTGCTGTATAATAGTAGCAGGGATCTAATTTATAAATTTCTTGACATATTTTTCGAAAATTTTCAAAGATATCGGCAAGCAAAACAACATCACTTTGTAAATAAATTTGCATGTATTCCTTCATATTCTTACAATTGAAATATGACCACATTTTATTAGCAACTTCATATGACTCATCGGAACATTCCTCATCAGTTAGTTTGTTAAAAAAATGATATTTTTCCGGTAAAGACTTCATTTCTAAGCGATCCCATGAATTAATATAATCATAGGGAAACACACCCTTTCGTTTAATTAAATCGAATTGATTATCACAATTAAAATATGATGTTGTTAATTTAAAATCATCTTTACCTAAATTTTGTGAAAGGGAGTCAAGACTTTCGTTCAGAAAGCGATATGAATCAAGAAATCTCATTTCAAAGTAGGTCTGTGATTTTTCATCTACAAGTATCTTTTTAGATATTGATACATATTTTTCTTTATTCAAGGCAATGACATTTATTTCTCCCTCCACTGCATTCAATGAAGAGAAAAACAAATGACTGTCATAGCCTGTTAGATTGTGTAAGAATATTGGAATAAATTTGGGAAGACCTGATCTTAAATTACAACTATTATGACTAGGTCCTCTATATTCACCTGTAATATGACAGTGATCTCTTACTCTATATTCAAATTCTACAAACTTTTTCTCACATAATATGCAGCATTCTTTGTTCTCCTGACACCATTCTTGTTGCGATGTGAGATCTTTCATCGGTACAGCATATTTGTAATAATCAGCATAAAGACGTTGAATATCTTCACATAAACTAAGAATAAATTCCTTCGTACAATCTGACCCTATAAAAAACAAGAATATTTAAAAAATAAAAAAAATAAAAAAATAAAAATATAACATACCAGTAAATGTCCTCATTAAATTATTTCTTTTATCAAAGAAGCAATTAATGTAGTACGCAAATGCACAAGGAACATGCTGTTGAGTTGTTGTTGTTGATGATATGGTTGGATCAGGAAGACAAGTACTGACAGGTAATAAAATGCTCTCAAAGTCTGCATATATCACGAAAGGCACATTGATAGAATTTTCAACTTTTGAAAACTTTACACAGTTTTCTCCTTCCTTTGGCATATGTGTAACAACACCCCCGCATTCTTTCTTATGGTTCTGCAAACTTTCCTCGCTGTAATTATGATGTAAGCAACTATTGCAAAAGTATAGTTTTTTCTCTTTCGCATTAAGTATCCTATCGCGTAGAAGCCGACTTAAACTTTTTATCCAAACGTAATGTGACATTGCGTTAGCCTTGCAAAATAATAAGTTAATATGAATCGGTTTTTCAGTTTTAGTCAAATAGTATGGACCCTCAATACTATTTTCTTCATTTGAGTATCCAAAAACATTTACGCTTATATCATTTTGTGCTTCAAATTTGTATATCTGATCAATTCCCAAAGGAAAAACAAGATCTTTAAAATTTAAAACCATATTAGCAATGGGAATACAATCACTAGTTATATCTGATATGTTATAAGCATATGGGGAATTAGCATTCGACACGTTTGGATTCACAGCTGATATTATAGCCCATTTGAAACAGTATATATCATTGTTTTGAATATTAATAACAGCCTTTTTGTTATTAATGAAAGCTGGTAATTTGAAGTGCTTTGACCCCCTCAAACACTGAAATCTATTTATATTCAATTCCAATGCTTTTATCTTAATAAGAGTCCATCCACTGTCTCGCTCCTGAAATTCTTCCAGCTTCTCCATTATATTTGTCTCCATTTCTGATATTAATTGATCAATATTATCAAATGGAAGAAGAGTTCGCATACGTGTCATCATTGACTTTACATCAAAATTCATATCATCCACATTAACAATCTTCACAAATTCGGCGAATAATTCCAAATTGAATTTAATTGATCCATTCTCTACGACTTTTTCTTGCAAAAGATTTTTAATATTTGCTCTCTTCCTTGCAAAAAATGAATTCACGTCCAAATCGTCTTCTTTTTCATTTTGGATGGAATATGACACAATTCGATCTTTAAATGATGTCAATATTTTATACACGTTATCACTGCAGAACACTTGCTCTTTTATTTTATGTACACTGCTTCGCTGATGTTGTTTCCATCGTTTCTTATCAATTTCAATATTACACACTTTGCATATCATTTTTGATGATGATGATGATGATGACTCCGACGGTGATATTACTCGTAATGTTGATGTAGCTAGTGATGTCACAAGTAATTTTTCATTACTTTTTCTCCTCTGCTCAACCAAAACTATACATTTCAACATATGCTCCTTCAATTTGTATTTCCTAGTAAATCTCTTGCCACAACCCGCGCAATGATTTAAGATCTCCTCATGCATAGTTTGTATGTGACGCTTCAATGTATAATCTCGCGAAAACACTTTACTACAGATATTACACTTCATTTTTTTCTTTTTGTTTTTTATTACACGCTTCTTTTTTGAAAAAAAAATCAACTGTCCCTTTGAATTGAAAATCAATTCAACTTATACCGTTTGTAACCATCATCAATCAAAATAAATTCTAAAAATAGATCATTCATCAAACATAATATAAAAATAAAAGTATAAACAACTAAACCACAATTGGAACATCCAACTGACAATCAAACCAAAACCGTGTTTTGAACTAATTTATGAACTATACCGTTTGTAATCATTATCAGTCAAAAATAAATTCTAAAAATATATCATTCATCAAATATAATATATAAATAAAACTATAAACAACTAAATCACAATTGGAACATCATAATCACAATCCGAACATCGTAACCACAATTGGAACACCCTAACCACAATTGGAACACCCTAACCACAATTGGAACATCCAACTGTCAATCAAATCAAAACCACAAGAAGGTTGGTGTTTTGCACCACTTTACGAACGCCAGAACCTACCAATCCATAGGGTGGTGTTTGCACCACTTTACGAACGCCAGAACCTACCAATCTATACTACTACTGTGGTATTGCCTTTATCCGCTGATACAATAATAATTGTTTTTTTGTTTTTTAAGGAAGTAGGTAGTGTCTTTATGGACTTTCAATATGTATTTGGCAAATCGGTCGTTGGTTTGAAGACGTTGGAAAGAGTGAAGCATGTTGCTGTATTTCGCTCTTGTAACTTCTTGCTCCATGTCATCTTTTACACATCTAATTATTTCTTCTCCATCTGCAATTAATTGAAAAAGTGGAAATGTGTTCCTATCAAAAGGCAGAGTAAATTTCCTGCCAAGAGAGAGGAGCCATTTAATTTCGAGCGGGAATTCTATATCACTTTTATTTACGAACCACTTATCGCGTATTGTGATATTTAGCATTTTCCACAGTGATCTTTTTAGTTGGTCAATTTAGTGCGTGTTGATTTGTTGTTTTTTAATACAAATATTTGTGAAAGCTGGATTCTGTTTTGTAATAAATTGCTTACATTCATCAACAGTGACGTTTTCTTGTATTCTTTTGTGAAGCAATCTAAGCGTATTTTTGGTGTTTTTTATTTTGTGAAAAATTTCCGAGATCTCTAAGTTGAGGATTTTTAAATGGAATTTTTGTTCAACTTTGTCATATTGACTTAGGTTTCTTTGGAAGAAAATAGTTTCTTGGTGCTGTTTGTGAATTTGTTTATGTGCTGGGGTACGAGTACAATGCCATATAGTCTACAAGCAAGCAGGAAATGTTGGGTTTGTTTTTGTTGAGCCAGTCTTCTTTTACAGTTACTATATTCCTTGTGATTTGTACATATATCTTCACCATATTTGTATAACATGTGTTGATAATAGTTCTTCATTTTTGCAAATAAAATTGTGTGCTGCTAGCCGTCCGAATGAATGCTTATTGTTAAGTTAATGAACAATTGGTTGAATTATTATAGGTGTTCGAGATTTAAATATATTTCTTTCGACTGTTTTGGTCGTAATGTTTTTTTAATGAAACAATTTCATTTCCTTTCCCGACGTTTCGACGGTGGTTGCCGTCTTTTTCAGGGGATCTTTTATTAACAAAAATTTAACCAATTGGTCAATAACTTAACAATAAATAAATAATTTAAGCAATTTTAAAATGTTGGTTTAAGAAATTAACATAACAAATCAAATATATATTTTCCTAATCAAATTCATTTATCAATAACATTCGATATTTATAAGCACTTTTTACGAAGAAATAAAGATTTTTCCAATTTGGTCCATTAAGAAGATACCCAGTTTCCTGCACCGTTAAAGTTTATGCTCCTAAATTTTGTTGTATTTGCAGTGAATAAGTTGGACACACTCTAATTAGGTGAAAGCAATCTTCTTTCCATTTAAGGTTACACAAAGTACAAAACTGATAAAAACTTCCAATGTATGGTGCTCGGACTTAACGAAGTCCGAGGAAATCGCATCTGGTCTTAAAAATTAAAGAAATAGATATCAGCCTATAGATAAAAGTTAAGTTTTGAGTACAAAAATCTGCTCTCTGACTGCTGTGCTTCCATTACAAGCAACTCTCTTTGGGTATCTTCAAACTTCTGAATTGTACGATACAACCGATTTTTCAACGTATTTCGATCACTTGGAGAAGTGTTCGTACCTTCTCCATAGACTTCGCCAAGATTTCGCCATTTCTCCATACACCAATCCTTATTTCTTATTTCATACTGAAGAATTTTATTTGCGAGTCGCGTTTCAGGGAGGTCGAGCACTTTTATAATATAGTCAGCTTGTGTTTTAAGCGTACTGGTATAAAGCTTAGGCAAGCCTGTTTCTAAATAAACAGCATAATTTGGAGTCTTAATTGGAAGGTTGAACAATTTTTTGATGAAATTTCTCTCCAGTTTTTCCATTTCCTCAAATTCTTCAGTTCCCCATACTTGCGCAGCGTAGCACAAGGTTGATTTAATGACTGAAGAAGCGCTTGAAATACTTTTTAATCTGACACCCTTAGATATTTTCAGCAAGCAATCCGCAGCCTGCTCAGCTATTCGCCTGAAGGCGACCTCACAGTGGAAAAACAACTGTTTTGGCCACGCCAACATAATGAACACGTTCAGTATCCCACAAAGACTACACAGACTACATCATACCCCAACCACTTTTTGATAAAAACTTCTAGGTAAGCATACCGTCCAGATCACAGTGGGAGAATTATGCTTTCTTGGAAGATGAAAAAATGCAGATGATGGTGAAGGGGGTATTGTCTACTCTAACAGACTAAATCTTAATCTCTCCTTCCGTCTTAATAACCATTATAGCGTGTTCCAGGCAGAATTAATGGCAATTAAGGAGGTTCTATCCTGGCTGAAAGAAAACTCTCTGGCAGCCAGGCAGCGCTGAAATCTCTGGATTCAATCTCAAATAACTCCAAAACAGCCCTCGACTGTCGATCATCTCTCAAAGAGATGGCGGAACAGTTCAACATTCACCTATGCTGGGTGCCAGGGCCGACGAACTCGCCAAACAAGAACAACACTACCCATTTCAACTGACTACAGTAACCTGGGTATTCCAATCGCTACATGTAAATTTATGCTAAATCTAAATGCTATGGAGAGGACAAATCTTAGGTGGACTAGTGGTAACACATGTCTAGCGACAAAAAAGATTTGGCCAAAGCTGGATCTTAAACGCTCTGAGGCTTTAACCTCTCTATGCAGATGGCACATTAGCTCAACTGTAGGTGTCATCACAGGACACTGCCTCATAGGTAGACATGCTGCAAGACTCGGCGTGCTCGCAAACGACTTTTGCAGAAGCTGTTTAGATGAGGAGGAGGAGGAAACTGTCCGTCATCTCCTCTGTGCATGCCCTGCACTGTCTAACAGACGAAGATTTCTTCTAGGAGACTTCTTCTTCAGCGACATTAGTGAACTAGCACACTTAGACATTAATTCTCTCCTCCGCTTCATACGAAGCTCAAAATGGTTTTAAGTCCTTACTTTTGGGGCAAAAAAACCCAACTGATGTGTTACCACAATGGCCCTTTCTTTTTGGACTACGTGTATTAGTTAGTTATTTCATCAACAGCTAACAGCCACTATAACCTAACCTAACCTAACCCCTACGTCACCAGATCACTCAACATAACCTTCGTCCGCCCGCTACTTGGATACGCCTGCCAATTGTGGTCCGTGTATCAACTAATTCATATATCTAGAATCCAAAGCTTAGAACACCGTTTCTTTAGATTCGCCATTCGCGGCCTGTCTTGGGATAATCCTTTGATCCTGCCCCGTATCAAAATCGCCTTCAACTAATTAACCTTAATGCCCTGCAAGAGCGAAGAAAAATTTTTTTTTTATAATTTTGCACGCGCTCAAGGGATTATGAATACCCTTTATATGTTTTTAACACAGCGCTGGCATCCGGTGAAAGAAGAGAAAGAAGGATATGAAAGATGCGTGGCGCGATGTATTGAGACGGTGGTTAACTAACAGAAATCCTCTGCATTCATCGACTCCTCTCAGGTTCCGTTGACCCTGAAAACCTCTACAAGTCTATCTTTCTCAGCACTAACACCCGTAACCTAAGAAACCCTCGTCTCTTCAACCTGCATACTCAGCGTATCGTACCTCTTGATGCTTCAAGAAACTTATTATACCCGTATGCAGCGTAGGGTTGATTTAAGCGAATACTGTTACGACTTCAACCTTAGCACTCCAAGTCTAAAACTCCTCATGTTAAGTCGTCCGCCCAAATCAAACCGATCTTAGCCCTAAGTTTCATAGCTTTAAGTTAGGCTAAGTTATGAAGCTTGTATTAAGCCAAGTAAATGGGGGTATTGCCCCACCAAAATTAAAATTAAAATTTAAAAAATGAAATAAAATTCGTAATATATATTACCCGTGTTTTATTTTACCCGTAGTCCAGATCAGATCATATTTATTTGCGTTACAACAACAAAACTAAACATATGAAGGGTATTCATAATCCCTTGAGCGCGTGCAAAATTATAAAAAAAGAATAGATGATCTGATCTGGATCACTGGGAAAATAATACACGGCTATTATAACGAAAATATACGCCTGGACTATACTTAAGACAAGTTTGAATGTCTAGGCGTAACGTTTACGTTACGTTTGCCTTGTTGAATCTTAAATAATAATAAAAAACAAAAATGAAATTGTCAAATATGATTACTTCTTCATTTTTACTTGCCATATGATGTATGTATAGATACTATAGGGCAAGTTATTCATTTAAAAAAAAATCCAATTCGTGATTTTAATCAAGCTTGACTTTCCGATAAATGAAAACACCAAAAAAGTGGGTCCCGCAATTCCGTCTGTATGACTCGCATTTTGTCTATCTCGACAACGCACTACAGCCTAAACGGCTGAAGCCGTTTTAGAATTGTTTTTTAGCCCCAAAACTAACTGTGCATGCCATATAATTTTTTTACCACCTAAATTATATCGAAAACGGCTCTAACGATTTTAATTTAAAAAAAAACAGCTCTACTGTAGGTATAGTCTACATTTTAGTCCAAACATTTTTTTGTTTTAAATATTTTGTTATTAGTTGTAGGTGCATTCGACTTTCTCATAAACGTCTCGACGGATTTGAATCCAAGGTTTTATATGAGCGGCCCTTCGAATTAGAAATAATACTGCATACCAATATTTTCGAAAACCATTTTTTTTTTTGGATTTTTGAAATAAAAAATTTTCTTTCTTTTTATTTTGAAAACTTCAATATTTCAAAAACGTGTGAACGATTTATTTTGAAATTATGTTTTTAAATTTATATTGTTAATTACCTAAAATTGCCATACCATATTTTTGTTTAAGAAAATTTAAGCATTTTTGTTTATAAAAAATTAATGAAAAAATAACTTTAAAAATATATTTAGCCGTTTCGACGAAGAATCTTGTGCAAACGATGTGATCGAACATAAGAGCAAGTTCCATTCGTGCATTTTATTTTAAATCGTTGGAACAGTGTTTGCTAAAAATAAGATTTATTTTTTGACTAAAACAAAATTGTATTGCAAATACCGTATTTTTGGTCTTAAAAAACGAAAAGACGTGTTGGTCTAATGATCAAGAAACATTACGAACCAAGTTTGAAGCAAATCGATCCAACCGCTTAAGCTATAGATTCGCTGACAGACACAGAATTGTATGAACTTTTCGTCTTCGTTATCATCGTTATGCCAAGTTTGGTAAAATCTGGAGTTCGATTTTTTTACGAATCCAAAACTTGCCATATAGTATCTATGTAAGAACATTCAATGTTAAATGGATACCTTTAAAACATAATATTCATTTAAATCACTGAAAGTGCTTAAAACCCCCAAGAAAATCTGCTCCTTCTATTTCTACACATAATTTTTTGTAGTGTCCATTTATATTTACATACAGCACTTGTCACAAAATGCATTCAAGAACGTGCCATGTATGGTAAATATCTTTCGGATAAATAAAATACTCAAATATCACCTAAAGGGATTCCTATTTCCATACTCGCAGCGAAAGCATCGCATTCCAAATTATGAACATATAATTTTTTTTAAACTAGCTAGATCGTTTTGAATTTCACTTCCGATCGATTATAAGGCTGTAGGCAATACCAATAGATTTGAGAGGACCATTCGGTAAAAAGAAGCCGCCTCTCTTGATGGTGATCGTTTCAAAAAAAAAAAAAATTAACTACCAACACGTGCAATGCATTTTTCTTCCTCAATTGACCTGATGGGTAATCCAATTGTTTTGCAATTTGAAAATTTCCAACACAACTTGGTGATCCTATTGTTCTTGTTCAAGTGATCCGATCAAGGGTGAAAATCCAATTTTAAGACCAAACCAACTCAATGATCGGATATTTGTTTTGTTTTTGTATGTACATAAATGCAAAATGCGGTCACTCTGGAACAACGATGATGGCCAGACGCCTTTGTGTCTAGAGTGGAGGATTGTGACTAGAAGAATTTCTGAGTGATTTATTATCTTAAGTTGTGTTACATAATTCGAGGACATTAATTGTTTTCTATAGCGGAAGAGGCATATCGTATTTATTTATCATCTCTGTTGGCTGTTCATTCATTTGTGTACAGTTTATTAATAATACATAATATACTAGCTCTATCCCTAGTGGTTTAAGTTTAACTTTGTCACTCATTGAGTCTCTTAGAGAAGGATTTCACCGCATCAAATATTTCATAGAACTTGTGTAAATCGAAACAGAATAATTTCATAACGTTCACGAATTTATCGAAATTGGCCACGTTCACATAATAATTCTTAGCAACTTTAGTAACCCATGCGAAAACACAGCTGATGAAAAAACAGCTGTTCTCATGAAAGCTCTCTTGAGCTATCGTAACCATTTTTAAATAACTATACTCTGAATAAGCAGTTCACGCCTTATAGGGGAGCTTTTTGGAATACAATAGTGCCTGTTGGTGAAATTGACACTGAAAATAACCACTGAGTTACATACAAATTGTTTTTGTAATCTAATTAAAACCAACACATATTCCGTGATGAACTACCAACTTCACATCCAAGTGCACGCTGCGTGCCTTCACCATGCACTCAACCATCGCGTGTGTGCTTTGAAAATAAAAATATTGAAACAGTGTTACCACTGCTACGTTTGTGTTAATTTAGTATGCTTATTACTGCACCCCTGTAATAGCTTTAAAACAGTATGAACTTATTGACATCTATTACAGTCAGAGTGAAAGGCAAGCGCCATATCTTCTCTGTACTGACTATTTTTGTTGAACAGAGTATATGATAGAATGGTCTTTTTTTTAATTCATCTTATTTTTCAACATAGTCTCCTTTTAGAGCTATGTACTTCCAACGATATTCCAACCCTTTAACCCCTTCCAAAAAAAAATTGTATCACACTCTGCAAAATATGCATTTGTTGCATCAAAACTCCTTTATTTGATGAAAATCTTTTTCCATCGAGCCATTTCTTCATATTTGCAGGTAGGAAAAAATCACAGGGAGCCAAATCCGAAGAATAGGGTGGATGATCTACCAGTTCATAGCGCAATGCTAGAGCATTATCGTGATGAAAGAGAACTTTCTTCTTCTTCATATGAGGCCGCTTTTCCAACAATTCTGTGCTGAATCTGTCCAATAAATTGGTCTAGTAGTTCCCGTTAATTGTTCTTCGTTTTTTCCTTTTTCCCAGAAACAGTGGCCATAACTTTTTCCGCCGACGGAACTATTTTTGCCTTTTTGGGCTCACGTTCACTTGAAAAAGTCCACTGTTTCGAATATTCTTTTAATTCTGGTGTGAAGTGTTGTATCCAAGTTTCAATAACAGTTACAAAACACCAAAAAAATTAATTTAAATTGCGCTCAAAGAGTTCCAAACACTACTCCGAAGTTACGATCCGATTCCGTTATTCTTCAATTTTTAGCAACGCGGCACCCATCTTGCCGATAATTTTTCATGCCCAAATGGTCATGCAGGATCCGAATATCTCTATCAATGTTAGCTATCTCACGAACCTTGATCCGGCGATCGTCTGACACAATATCCTTTATTTTGGTGACCATTTCTTCAGTTGTGATTTCAGTTTCACAACCTAGATGCTCAACGTCGCGTCGCTCAACTGGGTACTTTCAATGATCGTACTATCGTACACTCATCGCAAGTGGTTACCTTGAAGTTATGTGGTATGTTCGCCATTTTGTCTTACCATGAATATAAGAAACGTGGTTATTCCAGGTCATCGTTAAGGTTAAAATAACTTATAAATTTTGAGCTAATACCACATATTCGAAAGGAGAGTCTTTTAATAATACTAATGTGAATGGAATGGTCTGTTTTATTTTTTAGGATTGATCATTAAGCTGTTTTGGTCCTTAGTCATGCAGCCACATGATCAGCGTAGAGTCAAATGGAACATTACTTAATAGTTGATGGCTTATCCGGTATTATAAAAGGAAAACAACAAAGGTCCGAGTATGGATCCCTGAGAGACACCACTTTTATTTTATAAACAATATTTAAATAAGAAAAAATCAACTTAATCGCATTAGAAGACAAATTACAAAATCAGGATAGCTTTTCGTAAGGTGTGGAATGATTAACCAAGTACAATGATTTCTCAAAGCCTAAGAGTGTAAAAACATGACATAAGCCCCATCAATAGATTATTTCCTCTCAAAACACTTATTAAGGCAGTAATGTAAGTATTTTTACTTGCGATTATAGGTTCTATAAGGCAAGTTATGCATTCGTCGAAAAAACAAGTTTTCAGATGACAATCAAACATGACATTACGATGATAGCGACGACGAAATAAATAGGCTTAGTCTGTCAGCCTGTCAGTCTGTCAGTCTGTCAGTCTGTCAGTCTGTCAGTCTGTCAGTCTGTCAGTCTGTCAGTCTGTCAGTCTGTCAGTCTGTCAGTCTGTCAGTCTGTCAGTCTGTCAGTCTGTCAGTCTGTCAGTCTGTCAGTCTGTCAGTCTGTCAGTCTGTCAGTCTGTCAGTCTGTCAGTCTGTCAGTCTGTCAGTCTGTCAGTCTGTCAGTCTGTCAGTCTGTCAGTCTGTCAGTCTGTCAGTCTGTCAGTCTGTCAGTCTGTCAGTCTGTCAGTCTGTCAGTCTGTCAGTCTGTCAGTCTGTCAGTCTGTCAGTCTGTCAGTCTGTCAGTCTGTCAGTCTGTCAGTCTGTCAGTCTGTCAGTCTGTCAGTCTGTCAGTCTGTCAGTCTGTCAGTCTGTCAGTCTGTCAGTCTGTCAGTCTGTCAGTCTGTCAGTCTGTCAGTCTGTCAGTCTGTCAGCCTGTCAGTCTGTCAGTCTGTCAGTCTGTCAGTCTGTCAGTGAGTCTGTATATATGTATAGACACCTACAGCCCAAACGGGTTGGCCGAACTGCTTCAAACTTGGCATATAGAGTTTTTTAGGAATTGTAGAGAGGGTAAATTGATTTGTTTTTAGCTCAAAAATAACGGTACCTGCCATATAACATTTACGTTAAGGCTTATTTTTCTCGGAAATGGCTCTAACGATTTTGGTTAAAAAATTCAGTGCAGCTTTTTAAGTACGACCGATCATATGATTGAAAAAAAAATGTAAATGACTAAAAACGGTACTTTCCATAGGACCGTTTTTTTATTTCGACTATCTCATAAATGGCTTAACCGATTCTTCCGATATTTCACAAATATATAGGTTTAGGTTGCCCAATTTATACTGCGTACTAATATTTTTAATTAATATTTTTTTGTATTTTTAAAAGCATTTAAATTTTTTTTTTAATTTATATTTTGAAAACTGCTCAATAATGTTTTTTTTTTCAAAAATTATAGTTATATGTATTTGCTGAATTTTTTTTAAATTTTTTTCAAAAAGTTTTTAAGAAAAACTTTTTTTTCTCAAAAACCGCTTAACATATTCTTAAAATTTTTTTCTCATAAATTCAATTTTTTACAAGAAATAAAATGGCGTACATTTTTTGAGCTCAAATTAGTTTAAGTATTTATTTCTGAAGAATATTGAATTATTTTTTTTTGTTTTTAAGTTTTTATTATTAAATAAATTAATTATTTATAAGTATATTTAAGTATACCAATTTTTTATAGAAAAAAAATTAAAGAAACTTTGTATATATAAAAAATTAAGTAAAAACCGAATTTAAAAATATATTCATAGCAATTTCATGCGATCCAGTCGTGCATTTTATTTTTTACGAAATCCGTATTATTTGGATGTTAATATATTTTCGTGTTCAAAGAACGTTGTATTTTGCTTTTAAATAATGTTTTCAAAAAGCCTTCGAGAGAAAGGGTAATATTTGGTAATAAATTGGCATGAATTCGTCTCCTCTTCAGTCTGTTTGTGCGCAGAAGCATCTGTTCTTCCACCTTCAGTTGGATCGCCAAACATTGATACATTCTATTTTGTAGTCGTTCCAAATGTTTAATTGCGTATAAGCCCTGTAACTGAGAGAATACGACTGTGTCTCATAAATTGGTATTCGATCTAATCCAAATGTTGCGTCAATCTTATTGAATCAATTATTATGTTTTGATTCGTTCTTCGTATACCAAACAATTTTCCAACGAAGTAAATGCTATCAGTTGGTATCTTAACTAACTTACATTACTGATGTTCAACCTTTGGGGTTTGCTGAGTTGGCCTCAGAAAATATCAACAAGCTTTCCGGTAAAAGATTATTCCATATCCGAATTAGAAATACAATTATTAATCTTCATACATCGAATTC
Organism: Philhelius pedissequus; assembly: GCA_910595825.1. Taxonomy (NCBI): domain Eukaryota; kingdom Metazoa; phylum Arthropoda; class Insecta; order Diptera; family Syrphidae; genus Philhelius; species Philhelius pedissequus. The sequence continues at coordinate 138,891,911 of OU343162.1, forward strand.
CACCGATATTTTGGATTCTTTTGTTGTGTAGATACGAACGTACACCTTACCTACTCGTAGTTTATTTATAATGAGACTTGGACATCATCAATCAAAATTCATTAAAATTTCAAATTAATAAACCAACGAGAATTCTTCTATCGAGAATACAATGTTGATGTTTAGCCAACTTCTGATTCTGAGCTGAAGCTGACATCAACACAAAGGGCAAAGAGACAAAATACAGCAAAACTATAAGTCACCGTTTATCCGGATTCCTTGTCTACTGTCTGGGGAGATCGCAGGCCACTGATTTAAAAAGATGAAAACCAACATAGAGGTATGACGCAGCATATCCTAAGCTATTAAATTCTTTCGTCAACGCGTATATCAACACTGCCGACGACAACACTGTGATCATGGTGACAACGGGGACAGAGGGCTACGTTTGATTACAAATCTGTATCCACTTTTTAAAGACCTATACCAATTTCATATTTTCAATTGTCAGCACATATTTATTATCCCCATTGAACAGTGAAGGTTCCATCAGATAAACAAATCAAAGACCCATGGTCTGCCACTACAACACAGCTTAGTTTACTAACGAGGGTATTGATATTGATGAGCGAGGTGTCTCTCAATGATGTACAAAAAAAAACGTTTTGTCATTAAGAAATGTGTGATGGCGAGAAATTATATACAAATATGGTTTTGATGCTGTTGCAACCAGCCGGAAGGCTTAGTTTCGGTGTTTCAATATAATATGGATACCTACCAATTTTGCATCTTCTTAATATCTCACCGACAAACTTATAACTCTAATTTGCCTAAATTTGTTGTGCTTTCAAAATAAATAATAATTCAATTGAAAGTGAACGAACGGTCTTAACTTACTTATTATATAGGGTGTTCCAACAGTTTAAATCATTCAAAAAACTAATTTTTATATTATGTGAAGTAAGAGCTTAAAAACATGTTTCATGTAATAGAAAACTTATGTAATATGTAATATGTACACAATTTATTTAATGTTTTCTACAAACAAAAAAAAAATTCAATGGCAATTTTAAGTAATATAATATAATAAATTTTAATAAATAATAAAATAAACTTAAAAACAAAATTTAAAAAAAAATGTTCACCCGTTTACGAAAAATTGAATTTTCAAAAAAAATAAGACTTCCTGCATAAAAATTTTCATTGGCATCCGTTGAGCCGTTTATGAGAAAGTCGAAAATAAAAAAAATGGTTGTATGACAGCTACCGTTAGTAACAAAATATGTAAATGTAAATGTTTTGCCAAAATGATGATCATACTTAAATTAGTACGCACATTTGATTTTATCAAAATCTTTTGAGTTGTTTTGGAGATAATTAAAATAGTAGACAAATTTGTATGGCAAGTACCGTTATTTTTGAACTATTCAAAAATATATTTTAGACAATAACCTAAAATGTATATGTACCAAGTTTGAAAAAAATCGGTTCATCAGTTTCGGCTGTAGATCGATCTATAGACAGACAGACAGACGGAATTGCGTGGCCCACTTTTTTCGTTTTCTCTATCATCATAATGTCAAGTTTGATTAAAATCTCGAGTTCGATTTTTCCCCAAATGCAAAACTTGCCTATGCTATAGTATACGTACATTATGTACACACATATATCGCAAGTAAAAATAGCTATAGGCCCTAGTTATAGCGATCAAGAAAACGAAACAAGAAAATAGTTTTGTTTAATTTTATTCAAATCAGTATAACCCAAAAAATCTACCCTTCTCTAGTTTGTTAGTTCTTAAATTCAAGAGCATAAAAGCGCATCATGATCCGTTCTTATTTTTTTTTTTATCAATTTATTATTGGTGGGAAACGAAAAGTGATGAACAAAAAATTCATATAATTTCTTGTTATTAATTAAACTCTCTGTACTTAGTGCCCAAAATAGATAAAGTCCGTACAATTTTCAACACAAATAACGTCGTCAGAAGTTTATTGTCAGACTAACAACGTGTGACAGTGAAATATAGTCAGCACCTTTGGTCAAAATCTACCAATCGTATTTCGTGTAAGCTGACAATTGGCAGATCATTCACATATCTAGGCGGGTATGCAACGTCGTACGTTTAACAATAATGATAAAATTACGCAAAAGTTTACATTATTTGTGTAAGTGCTGTGTAATTAAATCAGATGTTCGTTAAACCAATTTTTAAAGTCACAATGACGTTTGGTTAATTGTACCAAATCTTATCCGCATTTTGTGTATATCATTTGCAATACAAAGTCTAAAAGTTCATTAATCACCTAGTAAACTTACACAAATGGTAAACTTAACTTAGCCCGTGGTTACGCCTCTAGTAAGCGAGTGCGCTAGTTCGAACTAGTAGATCAAAACTCGAGCTAATTAGGACAAACAGTGTTTTAATTTTTGTCGGAGGAAAAAAAGGTAAATACCAACTAGTACGAATCGAACTAGCGTCAACGATCGTCCGCAGTGTTGTTTTTTAATTGAAAGTGGGTGGCAATGGCGCAGTGGATAAAGTGCTTGATTGCTAACTTAGACGTGTCTGTTCGATCCCCACGCTAGGCGCATACTTTTCTACACCTCTAATTTTAATTGGATGCCGCCCATGGGTTAAAATGAGACAGTCAATACCTGGTTCTCAAATCCACTGTGCCAAACTAGTGCCTTGCAATTCAGGTTGCATTTAAAAGACCTCAGGTCTTACAGGCATATAGTTAAATTTAAAACAAAAAATAAAAATAAAAAAAACAAAAAGTATTTCGAAAATTTCCAATGGACAAATTATATATTTGTTTTTTGACACAGATACTTAATGAAAAAAGGACCGAATAGATTTAAAAAATGTGTTTTGTTGCTTTCACCAAAAAAATGGGTCGAAAATAATCTTCTGCAAGTTTTGCATTTCGATCGAAATCGAATTGAAAAATTAAAATCATGAAAAAATCATGAGAAAAAGAAATCAGAACTCTAAGCAAAATTTTAGAGGACGAAAATTGCGAAATAAACCAGAATTAGATATGCCTGACTTGATATGAGTATGTATGTACATAGAACATGAATTGCTATAAGGTCTAAAGTTAAATTCTTATTTTTGTTTTAAGTTTTCACGGTAGTTAAACTGAACAAGGATATGTTTTTATATGGCTTAAAGAAAATAAAATCTTTTATAAGACTTTTATTGATATATTTATGTCAATAGAACATCGAATTGAATATTCGAAGTTCCATTTCACAATAACCATTTCGAGCGAATTGTGGAACACCCAAATTAACTTTCGCCGTATGAATTAAAAAAAAAAACTGAAATGCAAAACATTGGCAATTCACAAAACAAATACAACCAAACTAATTTCCTTCAAACTGAGCTCCGAAAATTTTCGGGACTTAACTCTTTTTCCGAATAAAACTGTGTTACCGCCACTAATAATTCTCTTTGTTATCGATAGTTGATTGATAATTTTCGATGTCGCTTTTTCGTCCACATTGCAATTGGACATAACAAATACACACACAAAGCGGATGTATCATTGTTTCGAATATACGTACACTGAGGGAAAAAAAGCAACGTAAAATCTAAGACATCGTATTTGATTGAACGTTGGAAAATAGTATCATGAACGTATTTAATTTAACGTTGAAAATATATTGATATAACTACGCAACGTTGTTTTAAGTACTGTAATTCCTGTTTTAAAGTGAACCGTAGTTGATTCAACAGTGAAACAACTTTCATAAATTATTAAGTACGTTCAACGTTGTTTTAAAGTGGAAAATACTAAAATGTATCCAAAATTAAAATTCCATTCACAACTTTCAAAGTGTATCATAGTTGATTGTACTTTGTTCAACATTATTTCGAAGTTTAGCTTATTATTCTTCCACAAACATTGATGAAAGATTTTCAATGTAAAATCAACTTTAATTTAAATTCATTCATAGTCAATTTTAAGTGGACCCAATGTAAAACAAAAATGTTTAAAATTTAAAGTGGAAGCGATGTATAAACAAAGTTCATTTTCATATTGATGTTGCATTTTCAAGCTACGATCGACGTAAAACCAAAGGGATTCATAGTTGATCTTAAGTGGGTTCAATGTGTTTCATGAAAACAGCAAAAAAAAAATAATACCTGAAACGTAGGGTCTTTGGCTTCATATTTTCAGTCGTGTTTTGTCTTTCGGAGCTTACAAAGTTTAATGTACCAATTAAAGACGATGAACTATTAGTAAAACATTAAGAAAATTTCAAAAAAGTAAGTTTTGTTTTAGTGAAATCATAAGAAAATTAATCTTAGTTTGATAGAAATTTGTTTATTTTTTATACATTAGATTATTTGGAGCAAGTCTTAAGCCAAAACACCATTTTCTGGTGCCTTATCCCGAATCCCGATGCAATTAAGAAATGTGGACCGTTAACATTTTCTTGGGATATGCGGTTTGAATCAAAGGTGTACCACTACATTAATATCCAGTAAATTCGAATTTGTATTAAAAAATAAAAATACAATTTTTATATTTATTTTGATCGTTTTTTTATTTAAAAAAAATGGAAAACTCTTATTAAATTCAGATTGACGCAAATCATGGGTGGATCCAAGTTGTTATTTAAAAAACGTAAGTAGTAAATTCTACAACGTTTCATGGTTGGTAAGATTAAAATTAAAACCTTTCCATTTCCAAGTAATTTCTATTAGAATTTACTTAAAACAACATTGAAACGTAGTGAAATTAAAATTGAAAGATAGTAATTTCAAAGTTGGTTCGTAATATTCTTAAGCTTGAATACATTTAATTTAACGATTCATCATTTTAAAAATAAAGTTGGAGCATTATACTTTCAATGACGTATTCCCTTTGAGTCTAATATGGCACACAGTAGATTCGAAGTTGTTTCATTTTGTTTTTAAGTTGGATGATATTGATTTTACTCTTATTCTACCATAAATCAAAGAAAAAACTATTTAAATCAAGCATGAAAACTATTCGTTTTCATATAGGAAAAAACGTTGAATCAATGATGTTCCACTTTGATTCTAAAATTTTCATCTTTTACCCCGAATCATTCCTGAATAACCTTAAATAAAAGTGGTTTTCTTTGATTTTACGTTGTTTTTTCTCCGGGTGTTGGTACCTATATATTTTCATTTGATAGAAATTTAAATACTTTCAAATATTTCCGATTGACTTTTATCCGAATAAAGCTAGAACCACATCCTCAACGTAATTCGTCAACGCGATGAATCTCTGGTGTAAAAATGTCGTAAAAATATATCCTAATTGTGACATGTCTTGTGCTTGTCAAATAAAAGTGTTGTCAAATGCATTGACGAGAACGTTAACACCTGCGTTGATACGAATTTTTTAATCAGTTCGATAATCGATTACGTTGACTGTGTAAATCTAGCTTGAACCCCTAACTGTTTTTCCATCTGTCAAAATACATATATACAAAATTCAAAGCATTTTTAATATGATACTAAGGTAAAAAGAGTATTTTGCTAATTTTAAACAAGTTAATCATCGAACTATATTCTTAAAGTTTTACTAAATATAAAATCAACGAAAAGGCTATTTTCTGTTTTTAGAATCATTGAGACTCTACCAGCAATCAAATTTAGTTACGGCTTGAATATATACAGTTAAATAAAAAAACCGTGCACGGTAATACATAAATATTTACATGGCCTATAAATATTGAACCATATATCGAATTGAATCAAAAAAAAAAGGAAATAGGTATAATTTATGGTTAATAATAATTAATTAATTAGAATCCATTGGTTAATTTCACTGCAATATTTAAGTCATATTTATTGGTAAGGCCCAGACAAGTGTTTAAAATTAACAAAATTTTAGTAAAGTGCTTTAATATTAGCAAACTGTTAAGTAGTATCAATTTTTCGCTTATGTAATTTGCCACATAAGTTAGTAACGTACTCATTTGCCAAAGTGTGATACTTAAAAAAAAGTATTCCAGTTATAACTGATACCAAATCTTTAGAGAAAAAATTCCCAAGTTGAATTAACCAAAAAAAAAAAAACACTCAAGCCATTTGATTTTCATTTAAACGTTTGATTTTTTCTATTTGTTGTCTTAGTTTATGTTAAATTAAATTCGTTATACAGTTATAATACTTCATGATTTTTTTTTGTTTATACATAATGCCGTTTTACATCTATACATATTTAAATACATCACAAAATGCGTTTGTTCATCTAGGTATACAAAATGCGATTTTCTAATTGCCAAAAAAAAACGCGTAATACCTAATTGCATTAATTAAAAAAAAAACTAGCGGGAATTGTTTAGATTTCTTTCATAAAATACTACATACACACATATGTACATATATTGCCTTTTATCGAATAAAATAAAGATATAATTTATCATTTTTCATAACAAAATTCTTATAACCTAATTCTATATTTATTTACAAAAATGAAAAAAAAATAAAACTTGATTTGTACAAACATAAAATAAAAATGACCTACAAACAACTCAGTAATGGTGGTCAATGGACAATCTCTAGACGCCATATTTGATACCGTAGTCTTGATAATGGGGCCGGTAGTGTGTTAAATTGCTTAGGTTACTCAAATTACTGAGGTTTCCGGCATGCAGGTGATGATGGTGGTGGTTTAAGGTCGCATGATGGTGGGAGTGATGGCCGCCAATGGTAACCGCTGGAGGACTAGCTGACTGAATGCTGCCATTGGGACTGCCTGTATCCACTTGGCAGGATTGATTATGCTCGAATACCATATCGCGAAAGCCGACGGAGGTGGTTATTGTTGGACTAGTGTTGGCAGCAATTGCCGCCGCTACTGATGAAACATGATTACTGTTCGCAGATGACATGGCAATTGTGTTGTTATTGTTGCTGCTGCTATTGTTGTTGTTGTTATTATTGTGGTTGAGCACGGATTCAGGTGGGGTTTCGGGAGTGTACCATCCGCCGTGCGGATGATGGTGGTGTGGATTACTGTGGTGTGGATGATGATGGTGTGGATGTCGGAGCTGGCCACCGGCAACTGCTGCCGTCGCAGCAAGATTTTCCTCGTTCAGATGGTAGGGATATGTGGAGTGGTGGATTCTTGGATTGTAGACATTCATCAATGAATCAACTGTAAAACCATGGTCCATGGATGTGCCCAGATTAAGATTCATTTGTTGAGCAAGACTATCATGGCAGGAATTGAGCATTGCTGCTGTGCCGACAGATAGGTGAGCTTCCTTGGACAAGCATCCGGTAGCTAGGTCCATAAGAGGTTCCTTCTTGAATTGAGCATGCTTCATGTCAAGAATCCCATTTGACATTAGTTTAAGAGGCTTAATATCAGCTAATTTCTCATTCATCATAGCCTGTCGTTTCATTGCTTCCTCCTTCTCTCGAAGAACGTCCTTCTTTTTGAAGCGACGTCGACGTCGCAGGAATGATCCGTTGTCAAACATATTATACGAGTCCGGATCTAGTGTCCAGTAGCTGCCTTTTCCGGGTTTCTTATCGTCTCGCGCTACCTTCACAAAACACTCGTTGAGACTTAAATTATGTCGAATGGAATTCTGCCAGCCTTGCTTGTTGTCCCTGTAATAGGGAAATCGCTCCATTATGTATTGGTAGATTCCGTTAAGTGTCACCTTTTTATCCGCAGAATTCTGAATCGCCATGGCAATCAAAGCGATGTACGAATAAGGTGGTTTGACGATTTCTTTGTTCTGGTGAGGTGCCCCAAGGGAATATGCCGACGCTGGATACGAGTAACGGGAGTATTGGTCGTAGGCGTAATGGGCCGCAGCAGCAGGCGTCATACCTGGTCCAGCAGAGGGGTATCCTGCCGTTTGGGCATAATGCCTCGAAAAAGAATTCTGATCGGTGAAAAGGGTATGCATGTTTTCCAAATTAATTTCCTTATGTACTAAAAATGTACTAACTTCGTACTAAAAATCTCTTCCACTTCACAATTCACAATGAAATTCACAGATTCTTTTATATATAAGTAGGTATAACCACAAAATATCTTATTTCACGTAATAAAATTTTATAACCGTAAATCATTATTATTATTTTTTTTTTTTTTTGGAAATATGAATGACACAGCTTGCGGCAAATATTTAGGTATGTTCTTTTCGTCTGTGTTTTTTTATTAAATATTTATTTTTTACACCTCGTTAGAATGATAATATTATTTTATTTTTCCAACGGTAATCGAGCTAGACACAACAATACACGCACGAGATTTTTTGGATGGATACACTTCCATCCGCTTCGGACAGTCACACGTCTGATACTGAATCTGTATCTGAAATAACATTCACCTCGACACGATCCCACAAAAATCACTTCAGACTTGTTTTCATTTCCTCCTCCTCCTCCTGATGGGGGATGCAGAGGGATATGGAATCTCTCAGATACATGAATGGAATGAACGGATATAAAGAAGCTCGCTTTCGGACGGATTTCGATGGATGGGCCATGCCAGCCATGGCAGCCAGTCAGGCAGTTTTTGTTATTTTAATCTTTTTTTGTTGTGTTCCTTGGCCTGCCACACACGCACACACACTAGTGAATCCTCCATTACTAATTGCAACTATGTGAATAACACCATCATAGAACACCCCTGCTCAAGCAATAAATTCGTCAGTGTGAGTGCCGATTCATAGCGATGTGCTGAATACCCGCCTTCTTCAACGGAGTTGGTTAAAATTTTTGTAAGCACACACACATACTATTGTGTTGATGTGTGTATCTAATGAATGAAACAAGGTGCAAGCAGGGTAAATGTACCCATTGTTATGGATAAATATTATCCTGGAAAATTGAACGCATTTTCTTCTTGACGTCACCGTCGCGTCGCTTCGTCGTCCGATATTATATAGATAGAGAAAATGTCCTGCTTGCATTTATACGCATGGGGGTGGTTTGAAGTGTGTTTTCATTGGAAGGCATTAGCCATTCAAATTATAAACGAGATGTGAGAGTGGAAGGACCTCACCGACCGACACAACGGACGAGAGAATGAGATAGCATCTGCACTTAATCCTTTTACAATCTAGAAATTACGTTAGAATAAAGATGGTTGAGTTGAACCATGCCAAGGATAAAACGAGATAGGAAACTGTTATTTTTGGATTGGATAAGCAATTGGAAGATAAATATTTTTCTTTTTTGCTTCAACGAAGGGGGAAGAGTCGTAGATATTGGTATCTAGGTAGGAATTTGCCAGGAATCTATTTATTTATTTGTTTTTTTTTGTACACTTTTTGTATAAACTAATTGGGCTTGGTTAATATGTTTAAGGTGTAAACATGGTTTAACCAAATATTAGCTAAATAGCTAAATAAGTGAGCAACTCTGATATTTAGATAGAAAATAAAATGTTTTAGAAGTTGAAACCGAAGAAGTAAGAATCAAAAAAATATTGGCAATTTAATAAAATGAGTAGGTTACTAGGTAGAGATAAGAAGTTCGATTGCATTATATATGTGTTCCGGTCGCTGCAGCCTTCGCAGCAACACTTTAACTCCTCCTGGAGCATAGGGCAGCAACAGATTCCCTCCATCTATCTCGGTTCACGGCATGGTGCCTTAGCTGAGCCCACGAATGGAAGTTAAAGGACTGAGCTTCATTAAGTACAGTTGACCTCCATGTTGTTCTTGGTCTACCAACTCTCCTTACACCCTGAGGATTCCATCCGAAGGACTGCTTTGCTATGTTCTCGTTTGGTTTCCTCAGAATATGGCCAATCCATTGCCATTTTCGTTGTCTAATCTCAAGATCTACCCTTCTCTGGTGAGTCCAATGCCACAGCTCAACATTTCTTATGATTTGTGGCCATCGAATCTTGAGAATGTATCGAAGACAGCGATTGATAAAAGCCTGTAGCCTGCTCGAGATGTCGACGGAGCATTTCCAGGTTTCACAGGCGTACAGGAGGACGGATTTCACGTTGGACTCGAAGAGTTTTAGTTTTGTGCGTAGCGTTATTATGCTGGAGTTCCACACGGGAGAAAGCATTCCAAAAGCACTACGAGCTTTGTTTATCCTGCTGACAACATCAGATTCCGTTCCACCATCAATTGATAAAATACTGCCTAGGTAGTTGAACTGCAAAACCTTCTCAATAGGTTCCTGTCTCAGAATAATCTCCTGATGAGAGTTGCGACCGGTCTGCAGCATTTTTGTCTTTTTGGCGTTGATATTTAAGCCAGCCATCTCGCCGTTCGCTTGCAGCAATTGGCACATTTGATCCAAGCCGCCTACACTGTTTGACATGAAACATATATCGTCAGCGTAGTCCAAATGACTAAGTTTATCGAATGGACTCCATTGGATGCCATTTCTCTCGTTTGTACCAACTGTGGCAGTCAGTACATCATCTATTGCCAATAAAAACAAAATTGGTAACAACACATCTCCTTGTCTTACTCCTTGACGCACCTCGAATGAATCGGAAAGCTGTCCATTGTGCAGCACGCAGCACCTTGCATTATTGTAAGACTCCTTAATAATAGCGACTAGCTCCTCAGGGATACCTCTCATGATAAGTGATCGCCAGATGCATTCACGATTTACCCTGTCGAATGCCTTTTCAAAATCGACGAACATGAGATATAGAGGCGACTGGTACTCAGCTGATTGTTCAAGAATGATCCGCAGGGTGTTAATATGGTCGACACAAGATCGGCCACTGCGAAATCCAGCTTGATGTCTCTTGAGTGTTGACTCTATCCTTTCTCTTATCCGCTCGAGAACAATAGTTGCCATTAATTTTGAGAACACAGACAGGACGGTTATACCACGCCAATTATTTCAATTTCTAAGATCGCCTTTCTTTGGTATCTTAACAATTACACCATTCTTCCAGTCTTTGGGGTAAGTAACTTTCTCCCAAACATCCTGAATTAGTGGAAGCAAAATTGCTGCCGTTGTTTCAGGATCAACCTTCAAGAACTCGGCTGGTATGCCATCAAGTCCAGCTGGTTTTTTTGTTTTGAGGAGAAGAATCGCATGCTTAACTTCTGCACTGCTTGGAGGGCCGGTGTCAATGCCCCTAGAAGATCTACGCATGTGGACCATTTGCGGTTCATCATAAACATTCTGGACATCGTTGAGTAGTGCGCAGAAGTGCTCCATCCACCTCTTAAGCTGATCTTCCAATGTCATCAAGAGATTGCCGTTTATGTCAAACACAGGGCGGGATATGTTGTTACGTTGCCCAACGATTTCCTTAGTGATTCTGTACAGCTCTCTTGCGTCCCCTCTCCCTGCAGCATGTTCCGCATTTTCCGCAAGCTTGTTCAACATTGCCCTTTTATCGCGTCTCACACATCGCTGCACTATTTTATGAGTTGCTCTATACTCATTCTGCAGATTTATTTTCCGATGCGCAACATTTTCGGCAATAATTTTCGCTTTCAATGATCGCCGGTGTGTGATTTTATCCCAGGTGTCTTGGGATATCCAGGGATCTCTAGATCGTATTTGCGTCGGAACAGTTGCGGAGCCGATTTCTATGAAAATATTCTTCACTTGATCCCACTTTTCGTCAATAGACAAATTATCGTTCACAACCATGTTCGACGCTGCTTCCATGAGTTTAACAGTGTAGTTGCGACAAATGTTAGGATCAGTTAAAGCGATTGTTTGAAATCTTGGTCTCCGTGCCGTTACCTCTGGGTGTCTCTGGACAGCCGCTGTTCGAACCTGCAGCGTTGCTAATACGGGGTGGTGGTCGCTACCAGCATCAGCTCTACAAACATTCCGAACATCGCGAAGTGATTTTCTCCAACGTTGCTGAATTATGAAGTGGTCAATTTGGTTTTTTGTTCGACCATCAGGAGAAATCCATGTGACTTTGTGACAAGTCTTGTGCGGAAATAAGGATCCACCAACTACAAGCTGCCGAGCGTTGCAGAAGTCGACGAGCATATCACCATTTTCGTTCCTTTGACCTAAGCAATGTTTACCAAGAACGCGTTCAAGACCAACGTTATCCGGACCAACTTTGGCATTAAAATCACCCATGATGATGACGATGTCACCCTTAGGAACGCTACTGTACACCGAGTTTAAATGAGTATAGAATGAATTCTTGTCGTCGTATTCTGAATCATTTGTAGGAGCATAACATTGAATAATGGTTATCTTACGAACTTTGGAGCCAAATCGGGCCGTCATAAGCCTTGCCGAAATTGGATTCCATGATATTAGACTTTTGCTAGCTTCCTTAGTTAACATAATACCCACACCATTTAATCTTGGACCTCCCACGTTCTCATCCTCACCAGAGTACAGCATTCTCGTCAGTCCTGAGTCAGCACTATATTCAGCTTTCCCCCTCCACTTCGTTTCACTCAGACCCAAAATACTGATATTAAATCTTAGCATTTCACGTTCAACTTGTTCATACATTCCCGTCCCGTACAAAGAACGAACGTTCCATGCTCCAATATTTGTACGTGTTTTGTAGCCAAAAGTACTTTTCCTCGAACCGGAAATATTTCTGGAATCTGTTGTTGATTCATTATTATGCATTAACCGATGGAATAATTATTAACAGACAAAAATACGATGTTATATAAGTTCTCTGAAACTCTAAAATGTAACGGGTCCGCCATCTAACGCTTTTTTTCAACTAGTGCTTATTTCGTGAATGGTAACACTTAGCTCATGTCTGATTTGACAGGTAATTAGTTTTATCCTTTCGCTGAACGAATATGGTGTGTATACGCTTGAACAACGCTCGCTAAGTGGGCCTGCGATCGACTTATGGAAGATGCCGATTTTGCCAAAAAAAAATCATCTATTCAGATGAAGCTCATTGGCGGGTATGTAAACAAGCAAAATTATCGCATTTGGGGCACAGAAAACCCGCACGCATACATTGAAAAGCCGATACACCCAAAACGAGTCACTGTTTGGTGCGGATTTTGGTCCAGAGGCATAATTCGAAAATGAGCAAGGAGTGGCCGTTACAGTCAATTCCGATCGGGCCATGTTGAACGAATTTTTGTTCACAAAAATTGAAGAGGAGGATATTGGCAATATTTGGTTTCAACAGGACGGCGCTACGTGCCACACAGCCGAAGCTACACTCGATGTTTTGCGCCCATTTTCAAAAAAAAAAAGAAGTTATTTGGCGGACCCTGTAGTTAGTTAGATATACAAGCAAAAAAAAATGGAAAATCTTAAGCTTATTTTTAATTATTTTTAGGAATTAAGAAATAAAGCAGAGTTATTAAAAAAAAACATTTAAAATTGATTATTATCTAGATCTGGATTTAAGCTAAGCTCATATAGAAATAGTGGTCATTATATATTTATGAGAGTAAATGACTTAGCTCCAACGGTGTAATTTCATTCTACTCTTTACGGCTTACAAAAAAATAATAGATACATGAGTTTCGGTAAAACTTACAGTTCAATATGGTAATATTTAGTACCTTAAGTTCCGACAAAACCGACAATTTTGATTAAAGGAAACTACTTTGCATTTTTGTGAGTAGGTAAGTGTTTGCTATACATATTTTGTTTCAAAAAAAAAATAAAATATTAAAATAACTAACTTGATTAAAAAAAAAAAAAATAAAAAAAAAATAAAATAAAATAAAATAAAACAAAATAAAATATAGTCCACAATTAAACTTTATAATTTATAATGCACGGTTAAATTCCATAATATGCCGTTTCTACTGGACCACAAGATTTTAATCAAATTTGATATTACGATAATGGAGAAAACCAAAAAAAGTGAGTCTGTCTGTCTGTGTCTGTACAACGATCTACAGCTTAAGCGGCTGAAGCAATTTTTTCAAACTTGGTATTTAAGCGTTTTAGGTGATTGTCTAAATAGATTTTTTGATGTTTTTTTTAGCCCCACAAATGACGGCACCTAGTACCCACTTACCATACATTTTTTTCTTTATTATCTCGAAAACGGCTCTAACGATTTTGTTATGTATGTGCACTGGGTACAAACTACATTTAAGTCCCAACTTTTTTTTACATATTTTATTATTAACGGTACATGCCATACAAACATTTTTTTTATTTTCAAATTTCTCATCAATGGCTGGTCATATTTCCATTACAAATTTTATATAGGAGGTTCTTCAAATTCTAAATAATGCTGCATACCAAAGTTATCGAAAAATGTTTTATTTTTTAATACGTATTTCGAAGACAGGTAGACGGGTTTGTTTAATTCAGGTTTTAAATTTATATTATTAAATACTTAAGACTGTTATACTAAATTTTTGTTTTAATTGGCTGAAATTTTGTATATAAAAAATTAAGTTTAAAGTTTGGTTCTACAGTATTTTCTTATAAATTGCATACATATTTTGATCGACATTTTGGCGATTCTCACAACAATCAATGAGACGATCCATGGTATAAATTCATGTAATTAGTCAAAGAAGTCATATACTTTGTCTTTCTTAAGGGTAATATCTCCGCAACCAAGCCCCGCAAAAAGCTGTGGCTGCCAGTGCTCGAAAGGTATTGCACAGACCTTTCCATTGGTGTAAAATTTGTTCCACAATTCTTGACTTCACTTTTTTCGACATTTTAGAAAAAAAATCAAGGCTAACCCCTTGCCGAAAAAAGTTACAGTTTCAACAATGCTCCCCAACTCCATCGATATATACATCATGAGAAAGGTCTGTTCAATACATATCCACAGCTGAAAACAAAAATCACCTGGTTGTTGAGATATTTAAGCCCAAAGTTATTCGCTTTATTTTCTCCCCAACTGAATTTGACTTGCTTTGGATGGTAAATGTTAATTTTTAACAATTCTGATTCTTCGTCACTTTCGACACTCGCAAATTTTTTAAGAAATTCAATATATTTGAGCAATTTTCACGAATTTATTAGAACAAATAATATCAAATATAAAAATCAGTTAACTAAAATACAAGCACAGCTAAGAAAGATTTATCTTTTGGAAATACCAACTAATTAATAAATAAATTGATTTGTAAGGAAGAAAATAAATCAAAAGCATAACGGATGGAATTGGGCGTGTCTTAGGAAAATATGATATAAAAACCATCTTTAAACCGCCAACAAAGGTTCGCCAATTTTTAAGATCGCCTAAGGACAAAATTCCACTTCAAAATCCTGGTGTGTACTATGTTCCCTGCAGTTGTGGGTTTTCTTATATTGGTGAAACGAAACGAGGTATAAAAACGCGATTAAGCGAACATATTAAAGCTCTCCAAAACAACGCTGTCACAAAATCGGCAATATGTGAACATTTGGCCTACAACGAAGATCATTCTATCCGTTTTGATCAAGCCAGATCAATCGCAAATGAAAGATTTTATGTACCAAGAATTGTCAGAGAAGCAATTGAAATTAAGAAACATACAAATTTCAATAGAGATTCTTGCTTTAAATTATCGCCAACGTGGGATCCTCTCATATAAAACAAAAGTAAAGCCAATCAAAAAACCTGTAGCCGATATCGTAAGCTTTGCATTTGTACAAGAATATATCGACTCAACCCAACAACAACCTAGAACGAGTACACCACCCACAAGAAATCCAAGTCCAACAACATCTACGCACCGGTACTGTTTGAGAGCGAGAGCTAAAAAACAATAACTAAAACAACATCCATCAATCGCCAGTCTCATCCCGTGACCAGGAAGTTGGAAACTTTTTCGAAACGTCGGGAAAAAGAAATAGAAATTGAAAAATATTTCTAACATTTAACGCGGTAAGTTCCGAAAAATTTAAGCTTTATGTAATATGAATATCATCCGCGAAAATAATAACCTAAGATCTCAAGAAAATAAATAATTTCAACATACTTAAATGTTTAAGTTATGCTGTCAAAGACTTAGAAAAGCAAATTATGATTTTTTTTTTTATATAGATCTTTACTGTAACTCAAATTCTTATAATTTTTTTCATTTGAAGCTAGATTTCACAATGCACTGAGATGGATATAGTATCTTATATCCTACCTTATAATTGAAAATATTGTAACTATAGTATTCAATTTATATCACAGATTCTTTTTAACATTTGGAAGGAAAAGTTACTAAAAAAAAACTTTATTAAAAATTCAACAAATTATGAATTTAGCTCTTCAATTTCTGATGAAGCGCAATTTGAGACATCTAGTCTTCTTAACTGGCCAGTACTCATAGTAAACTCACACTCGAAAATAAGATCGCGTATAACATATCACGGTGTCTCTATCAGTTTTGAGATCTTGTAATGTTACAATAATGTATAACATCAGCAATAGCTTGGAAAACGATAATTCATTGCTTATTTCATTCATGTTTTTGTCGCAAAGAGTCATAAAAAGGTTTTAAGAGATTATTTTTTTTATTTTTTATTTCATCTATCGAAAATTTAAATTCAGTTTGTAGAACGTGCGAAAACGTTCATCAATGAAGAAACTCTTAGAAGAATATTTCGAATTTCTTCAACTTGATGATCTATAGAATGGTAATGATAAGAATAGAATTGACCACCGACGACTATATTATAACTTTTCCACGCGGGACAAAAACCTGGTTTTCTTGGAAAAATCGGTTTTCATCAAAAACCTAGGTACCTATGCATAACAAACAATATTTTTCCCATATAATTTTGTGTTAGTATAACTACAAGTTTTCGTAAGGAATTGGTTTTGACAAAAATCAGCCAAAACGACAAAATTTTTAATTGAATTTTATATTTGTTTCAAATGTCTACATCCCAGCATTATACCATATCTGATAAAAGTTTCTACATTCCAATAGTTGACATAGAAGTTAGAAGACAACTAGGTATCAAAATAATTGATATGTCAAGCAAAACGCGTAAATGTGGAGTGTGAACGGATTTCGGGTTTTTGGAAACTTTTGCCAGAAAAAATGTTATTATATCTCTACGGTTCTCTGTCACCATCATAGATGATCAATATTAAGATAGGAAACTTCTGTTGTCAATTAGTTTTGCCTTAAAACAAGTTTGCTATATAGGACTTACCTCCACATTATATCATTTCTTTAATATTAAAAGTATGTAAACCCTTCACAACCAAGCTTTTTCCACCAAATGCCTTTATTTCATTAAAGAATAATAATAAATGAATACCTATTTGATCTAATTTTCTTTTTTTTTATTTTTCAACACGAATGTTAAACTATTTTTTAGTTAATTTAATTTTATGAAATGGATGCCCGGGGGACTTAAGCTTTAATAGCAGTGCTATTTTAGACTGGCGGAAGACTTTAACACTTACCCAAGGGCTCCACATGCCATATTTAAGACAAAAATTACCTTAAATATTGCCAATGGAGTCGCTTTGGCAATGACAATGGCAATATTGCCCGATCGATGAAAGGCAATAATTGCTTTTCACCTCTGAGGCAATATATTGAAGCATTTCAAAATGGCTTCCCTTCAATAAAAGAGTGCCGTGCATAAATCAAAACAAAACAAAACTGACTGAACAAAACCGGAAAAAAATTATTAAATATGTCTAAAAATTACAAAAAACATTATAAAGGGTGATTTTTTTGCTACTTGGTTTTTGACGTTTATATTTTTGACAGATCACACATGACAAATTCCACGAACATTTGACATTTCGATTCAGTATTGTTTGCCATTTCATCATGAATAGACTTACGCCTGAACAAAGTTTGCAAATTATTGAAATTTATTATCAAAATTCGTGCTCTGTGAAAAATGTGTTTCGCAAGCTACGTCCGTTTTATGGTCGTCATAATCGACCCACCGAGCAGGCTATTCAGCTCATTGTGACCAAATTTCGCACCAGTTTCACTTTATTGGACATTAATCCACCAAATCGTATCCGTAGAGTGAGTACCGAAGAGAATATTTCTGCTGCATCCGCCAGTGTTGCTGAAGATCGCGATATTTTCATTCGGCGCCGATCGCAGCAATTGGGTTTGTGTTATTCGACCACCTGGAAGATTTTACGCAAAGATCTGGGTTTAAAGCCATACAAAATACAGCTGGTGCAAGAATTGTAGCCAGGCGACCTACCACAACGTAGAATTTTCGGTGAATGGGCCTTAGAAAAGTTGGATGAGGATCCGTTTTTTTATCGCAAAATTGTCTTCAGCGACAAGGCTCATTTTTGGCTAAATGGATACGTGAATAAGCAGAATTGCCGTATTTGGAGTGAAGAGCAGCCAGAGGCAATTCAGCAGCTACCAATGCATCCCGAAAAATGCACTGTTTGGTGCGGTTTATGGGCAGGCGGCATCATTGGGCCGTACTTCTTCAAGGACGATGAAGGCCGCAGGGTTACGGTCAATGGAGAAAGGTACCGTTCGATGCTAACAGATTTTTTTTGCCGAAAATGCAAGAATTGAACTCGGTCGACATGTGGTTCCAACAGGACGGTGCCACATGCCACACTGCACGCGAAACCATGCATCAATTGAGAGGCGAATTTGGTGAGCAGTTGATCTCACGTTTTGGCGCAGTCAATTGGCCACCAAGATCATGTAATTTGACCCCGTTAGACTATTTTTTGTGGGGCTATGTTAAGTCTATTGTCTATGGGGACAAGCCAGATACGATTGCTGCCTTGGAAGCCAACATTGAACGCGTCATTGGTGAGATTCCGGCCGAAATGTGTGAAAAAGTTTGCCAAAATTGGACCTTCAGAATGGACCACCTGAAGCGTAGCCGCGGGCAACATTTAAGTGAAATTATTTTTAAAAAGTAAATGGCAGAAATTGATTTATCGATCCAAATAAAAATTTCATTCACTTTTTACAAGTTTCTGTGTTTTTTTGAATTTTCGAAAACCAAGCTCTTAAAAAATCACCGTTTAAAATAAAAATGAGTGAGCTTAAATTAACCAAAATAGAAACAATAAGACTTTTTAAAATTTAAATTGCCAGCAATGAAATGCCCACCAAATATTTTGATTGCCATTGCCTGAAATATTATAAGTGGAGCCACAGTGTTATAGATATATATATGCGCATATTGCAACAATTTTCACCTTGAACCAGAATCCAATTTTAAGTAAATATACCTACCTATACTTTCTTTTTTATGTATGTATGTAATGTATGGATGTATAAGGCATGAATAGCTATAGATACGATTTTTTTTCTTAAATAAACATTAAACAACAATAAATATTATACTTATAGATACATAAATTCTTTGACTTGACCTCATGACCTACATATATATGTAAATATATATGAATAAGTTCATTCTTATACCAACTTGACAACAAAATTAAATAAAAAAAAAAGGAAAAACATAATAAAATAACAAACAAACTCGCAAAGTGGTGAATAAACAAGCATACGTACCGGCTCATTTCTGAAAAACTAAAAACAAACCAAGACTGAAGATACTTCTGCTCCTTCCTACTCGTCATCAACAAGAGCAGATTTTTTAAATCGCATTTTAAAATTATTTATCAAAACAATAATATTTTTTAACGAAAGTTGTTCATCATCAACATTATCCGCCGCCCAGCAATCCAGCATGGATGTATGTATGTTTTGTATTTTAAAAAGTTGTACTAGTGTGTGCGTTTGGGTAGCAAAGCCATTATCATAACATAACTCCGATAAAGGGAGTAAAAAGGGTTGAAAGATATAACCACACCCATCGACAACAATGATATTTTAGGGAATTGTGTTCCGGCTGTGTATAGGAGCATCCAGGATTGACGTAGGAGCACCACCAAATTAAAGAATAATACAAGAGAATATACCAACTTACAAACATACACTACGCACCTATACATCTGTATATCCCTGCCCTACCTATCCTTTAGCATATTATAACGAATCTGTGAGGACTCAATAAAAAGCCGAATTTATTATCTCTGAAAATATTCAACAAACAAAAAATTATATTTAAGCTGCCAAAAACAATAAATAATTAAATTATAAATGAAAATATTTTCTCAATAAATAACTCGTGGTATATGTACGTACCTACCCATATTTATAGTTGGAACTTAAAGGGTTTTTTTTTATATTAAAAGGTCTTATCTGCCAGTGTCGTTGTTTCAATATGGCGAAGATACGAGTAGGAATATAGGTGTAGGGGCATTTGACGAAATACCGCTGGAAATATCGTTACACATAAAATTTCCAGTGTTTTGCATATTATCAGGATGTGTGATGAAGACATATGGATATGCTGGTGAAAAGGTGAAATGTGTGGTGTTTGATGGGGATATTAATTCAATAAAATATTAAAAGACCAACACATATGTATATACAAATTTTTAGTAATATATTTAGTACAATAGTTTCCATTCTTAATATATTTAAATTTAATTAAAATGTATGGCTCTTTTAAATGAAATAAAAATATCGATTGAACAACAGTACTGAATGGAAAAGAATGGAAATTTCGATTTATTCGAAAATAATTATGATTTAAGACAACTTTATATTTATAGAAATTAAGTACCTACCTATAGGTATTTTTTAAGTAGATAAGCTATAAATAATAACACCCAAATTAATAAACATGAACTAGGGAAGGCTAAGGACTTATTCCGTGGACTAGGTGCGAAATAATTATTAATAAAACAGAATTTCTGCTATTTGATTTTTACGAAAGTATAGTCCTTCTCTAGCTATCGAAGACTGTATGGTTTAGTGAAGGACTTGAATTGACATTAAGAACGCAAAATACAGGGACATAGAATAAAAATCGATAGAGTTAATAGTTATTGTAGTAGATTTTGTTCGTGGATTTTCGAGTTTTTTTATTATTTTAAATTTTTAATCCGCAGACTAACTTTTATTCTATAGTTTAGTAAAGTCATGGACTAGAGTTGGACTAAGCATTTTTTACTTGCGATTATATGTACTATAAGGCAAGTTATGTACCTATTCGTAAAAAATTTTTTTTTTCTAACAATCAAACCTAACATTACGATAATAGAGAACTTACCAAAAAAGTGGGGCCCCCAATTCCGTCTGTCTGGCTGTCTGTCATTCTGTCAGTCTGTCCTCGAGTCTACAGCCTAAATAGTTGGATAGATTTGCGTCAAACTTGGTACGTATTGTTTTTTCTGTAATATGCCCACACGTTTTTTTAATTTTTTTAAGATGACAAATAACAGTAGCTCCCATACAATTTTTTTTTTGGCCAAAAAAAATATTATTTTTCTCATAAACGGCTCCAACGATTCTTATAAAAAAAATCAGTTCATTAATGAAGGGAAAGGCTACCTTTTGACAATTTTTTTTTTGGGAAAAAAATTGTTATTTTTGTTACCTCTGGTAGAACCATTTGTTTGGTTTTCGATTTTCTCGGAAACATTTAATTTGATTTTTTTCATTTTTTTTCCGCAGAAGCTCCTAGAGAATTTAAACACTATTGTATACCAAAATTTTTCAAAAAAATTTTGTTTTGGAAATTTATTTTTTTTTTTTTGAAAACTCAAAATTTCGAAAACGTCTTTTTTCAAAACTTAGTATTTGGTGGTTTTTTGACATTATCTCGAATAGTTAAAAAAACTATTTTTCTCCTCCTATACAAATGTTAAACTACCGTTAAGAAAAAAATTTATTTCTCGAAAACAGCTCCTAGAATGTTTATAAGAAAATGTGTGTGTTCTTAAATTGTACAGTTCACTTTTAGGTGTAAAAATATTTTTTTTGCACACTTATTAATGGTACTTCCCATAAACCACTTTTTATATTTTCGATTTTCTCAATATTGGATAAGGCAATTAATATATTTTTTTTGTACAAATGCTCCTTAAAATTGTTAATAAGACTGCGTACTCAAATTTTCAAAAAAAAGTGTTTCGAATTTTTTTTAAAATAAATAAAAAAAATAAAATCGATTTTTCAAAAACCAGTCACAGATTTTTTTAATTTGTATATTAATAATATCTTCAAAATGGCGTTTCAAATTTTTTTTTCTAAAAAGGTTTTCAAAATTTTATACATAAAAAATTAATTTATTAAAAAACCGCTCCAACGATTTTTGAATTTTTTTTTTGATATATTCTTATTTATCGATGAATTCAACTGGCATCTTTGCTTTTTCTCAAACTATAACGGCTAAGCAATATAAAAACATTTAAGTATGTGTATTATCATATTCGAAGAAAACGCAAACAACACTTACATATTATTTTTGTTTTTGTTTTTGTGGACTGTGTGGATTAAAGCCAAAATGCTTTTCGCCCGGGTACGATAGTTGGGCTCAGTTATATGCTATCGTACCTTTCTAAGACGCAATATTTTTGGTCGATGTCTAACGACTCTAATAGAATTTGCAGCATATATATACTGCAAATTATATTTTTCTAGGAGAATTTGGTTAACTTCATGCACCTAGAAATATGTATAGATATTATGCCCGTGGTACCCGGGCGAAACGCATTTTGGACTATAGGTCACAAAATATTTCTATGTGTATTATCCATTCATTTCTACATTATTATTATTCCCTTTTTACGAATTATTGCGCACGTCATTGAATACTAAATGCAATATAGGCCCTCATACATTTATATATACATATGTGCTTTAAAAATCACATGAAGCTTATGTATGCATATTGCACCTAAATTATGAAGTTGTATATTCATTTCCATTATTATATGTACATGTTTACATACTTAGTTTCCATCAATATGTATATATATGTAGATATATTTTACTCTCCTAACTTACATAATTAGAGTCCATAACTTTATTTTAATATACATTTATATGTAGGTATCTATGTAACTATTCCTTGAATCATCCATTCCACAATTCATTATACTAAGAATCAAGTTAATCTTACCTACATAGGATTTAAACCTGCATAGGGTAACTATACCTAAATAACTAAACCTCAATGGTTAGGTACATTAAAGTTGTTAGCTACAAGAGCAAGTAGGGTTAGAGGGGACTTGTTTATCTATCTATACTAAAAGTTAAGTAAAACAAATTTGTAGGTTAGATGTATATGTATCTTCTTCGTTGTACTTTTTCGATATACATATGTACATAAGTACTATAGAGCAAGTCTTGCATTTTGAAAAATATAGATCCCGAGATTTTAATCCAACTCAACACTACGATGATAGAATACAAAAAAAGTGGGTCCCGCAATTCCATCGGTTGGTCTGTATGACTGAATATAATTCAATCAGCAGCCTAAGCTCCTGAAGAGATTTTCTTCAAACTTGTTACTTAAGCATTTTAATTGATTTTCAAACAGATTTTTAACTCTTTTTTTTGTTAATTTTAACCCCAAAATTACCAGTGCCTGCCATACATTTTTTTCTACCATCTTAATTATCTCAAAGACGGCTCTAACGATTTTAATTTTTAAAAAATCTGTACACTACAACAATAGTATATATATTGGTTCAACATTTTTTTTACATAGTTTGTTATATCTCAGAATATTGAGCATACGATGTGAGCGAACTTATAAGAGTAAATTATATGCGATTCAGTCGTGCATTTTATTTATTGTGAGAAAAACCATCTTCTGCAGACAAGCCAAATGGGCTTCCCCGGAACGACATAAGTATTGTTAAGCTTTAATAACAAATAAAATAAAATAAATTACCTATACATAAGGATCTTTTTATATACAAGTATTGATCGATTTTTTAAGAATACTACGGAGAAGATTACACTGAAGTTACCGATGAGGTTGCACAATTTTTAAATGAAATTAACCGTTTGCGTGCACCATTTATTAAATAATTAAGGTACACCACCAAGAAATTAAGAGCAGTCCATAGACAGCTCTTAATTGTGATGTCATTATCTTTGTTACAAATCTGCGACAATTTTGACAAATAGTTTGAAATCTGTCAATTCTTTTGACTGATATAACTATCTGATATTTTTTCTGATCACACATTGGTTGGATAAGTTTTCTCTGATACTAAGCTATCCGAATATATTTGAGAGCAATTCGGATAGGTTAGCTGAAAGCTATTAAAAATAATAACAAAACTCGTATCAAATGTAATTATCGGTCAGCTGTTCGTCAGATAACTAGTTATTCAAACAATTATGGGATAAATTAAGATATAACTTTCATGACAGAAGCTGTTTTTGGATTTTGCATCAACTGTGCTTCTGCCCAGGTTATAACAAGAGAAAGTTATTCCAGATTTTTGAAAATTCTTATGTGAACATGATCATTGATTAGGTTTTGAGTGCCTATTTTATGTAGATACATATATACATTTACATATTTTTAAATCACATCGATTACAGTATCCGATGAGTGCACTTTGGAGAGCAATATGAGAATAACATTTCTATTATTGCAGAAATTTCAAAATTGAGCCCAACTCCCCCCGCAGTTAATTCATCGGATTCTGTAATCGGGGTATGAATATTATTATTAGTAAGACCTTCGCCTACTAGTTATAGTTTCACAGATAAAGGTAGTAAATGCTCGGAATTGACAATCGTGATACGAGAATTCATTGTGCGGGCAATCGTTATCCAGGAAATCGTTATCCGGGGAATTGTTTTACGGGAAATCACAGCCAACCAACTAATACTATTTTTGATTTTTGATAGTAAGCAGAATTGAATTATAGATTTTTTATTTTGGAAGACGAATTTCTTTTTTGTCATCACGGCGCATAAGGGAAGCAGTGTTGATGGCAACGTAAATTACCCTGAGTAAGTTACTCGTATAGTTACGCGTAACTAATTGAAATTAGTTACGATCCATTTACTGCTAATAAGACCCTACAAGATTTTGACGGTCCGAAGGACAACCGATTTCTCAATGGCGTATGAATTAACGACCATTTTGAAAAGGTTCGCTCGTAACATTTCTTCGTATAATGTTTTTAAAATGAATCTGTGGATTCTTAAACTGATCCAATTCATTAAGCCCTTACGAATTTAACATTTTTAAAAGAACGTTATTCATTTCAAAAAGATAATTGTTATTTAATTTGTCTTTTGAATACAACTAATGCAAATAGTAAGATGCTAGTGCATATGTATACATTAAACAATTTATCAAGACGGGACTTATAGTGATTTCCAAACTGTTTGGGAACCTTTTATTCTAATCATAATTTGACAGCACAAGCTAGAGAAGCAGTAAATGTTGGCAATTATTTATCAATTCACAAATTGGATTAAACAACTAAATATGTATTTGTTTTGACACTCTAGATTAACTAAATTATAATGGAACTTATTATAGGAATCTTGGAAAGTGTTCCTATAGAATAGACCATACATAACTATGTATTTATATGAAATTACATATTTGTTGACCTAAATTTACATTTGTGCTTTTAATCGTTTCAAAGGCAGTGTTTTGCAATTTTTCCAGGGAAATTTTGCACAATACCTCCAATCTTAAAGTTTCAGGGCATCTTTGAGGTATGAGTCCCATGATCGTCGAGTGAAGTTGACACAGCTAGGCCTTAAATACTGTCACTTTTGTGAATTTGTTCAGACTTTTATAGTTTTTAGTGAGAATTTAGAACTCAAAACCAGCGACTTTTTGTTTCCAATTATTATATTCTGATGTGAATAGAATATTTCCGTGAAAAAAATATCAAAAATTTAATTCGTTACATTTGTTAGGTTAGTTACATTAGTTACGCGTAACTTATTAAAATGTGTAAAATTCGCGTAATTAACCAACACTGAAGGGAGGACATGCTGCCCCGCTGCAACCCTCCTGCTTGGCCAAATATAGGATTTGGGGTGAGGTCGATTTTTGATGTAGTAACATTTTTTTTTGGATTTAAAGATTTTTGTAGACTCAACGAAACTGCATAAGAGTTCTCCAATCATTTTACAAAATTATCCAAAAATATTTGATATAAGTACAATAGGTATAGGGTATATAGTACTACATATGAAAGAAATAAATAAAATATTTTCGATAAGTTCCAAATAGTAAACTTTTCCAAAATTTCCCGGGAATCGTTACTCGGGGAATGATGAATTAATATTTCCTTATGCGGGAAACTATTCTGAAAAATTAAAAAAAAAAATTGCGACCAATCGTTATTCGGGTAATCCTTTTCCGGAAAAAGTTACGCTCCCAGCTAATCTATTCATATTACGTATACATAGGTATAGGTACAGTTTTTGTGACATCAGCACATTTAGCAACTTACACGACGATTTGTTTGTATTAAATTCTTGTAGGCAGATATAGTCTATCTAAACCACTGGCGGATCCACGGGGGGGGGGGGTCATTTGAGCATTGGAAACTTAGTTAACTATTAATAAGATAATATTTCGGATAGTTTCTTTTCGATTAATGTTTGGTAAGTTATTAGTTTCACCTGACCATATATACTTATGATATAAGTTTTTTTTCCACTTTATGTTGACATTCATTGAAATTATAACAACATTTCCGCGCCACTTGAATAGAACATGCATTTAGTTTGATTGTTATCTTTGACAGTCGGACTCATATTTTTCGTTGATCAAACTTTTATGTTAATTTCGACAATTTGATAAAAAAAAAAACCTAAAATGGGTCGAGGAAAAGCATTAACTTAGGCAACAAATGACAAGTCAAAGCTTAGGATGCTACACTGGCATATCTATTAACAAAATAGCTAAAAAGAAATCGACAGGAGCCGAACACTTATATCCAGATTTTTAAGTAATGAGTTTAAGTATGGAAAATAAATGAAAGGCCGCACACACATTGTACTTACTAATGCGGAAGGACGACTTATACGAGTATTAAGAAAAGCGTCAAATTCTCATGACTCTTTAGCAAAAATCAAAAAATGTGATATCAAGCCAAGTCTCACAACTATGCGTCGTGTTATTTCAAAAGAAGAGCATATAAAAAGACTTAAAATTAAGAAGAAACCACCACTTAACCCCGTTCGAAAAATGCAACGCCTCAATTTTTATCGGGCACATGTGACCTTGGCTTCGGAGTGGCATCGCTTGGTCTTCTTCGACGAAAAAAAAATAATTTGGAAGGCCCCGATGACTATAGGTACTATTTTCATAACCTCCGCAATAAAATTCATTAAATGGACCAGCTGCATAGCAGAGTTGGAGGTGTGATGGTGTGATGGTGTGGGTGGCAATTTTCTATTATGGCACCTGGAAACTTCAATTTTTGTCCACTACAATGATTGCATTGACTGGCAGTGGTATATTAAAAGAGGCATTTCAATACTTTCATACCCTTTTTGGACCTTTGCCGTGGACTTATCAACATGATAACTTGCCAATACATACAGACCGGATAGTTAAAACCTATATAGAGGGCCGGAATGTGGAACTATTAAGCTGGCCGACCTACTCATCTTGAAAATGCTTGGGGATGGTTGGCATGTCAAATATATAGATCAGGACAAAAATATTCGAGTATACCCGAAATAACCCAAGCCATCGAATTAGCTTGGAGCTTGATTTCGCTAAATTATTTTGTATGCATCGCTTCCAAGCCGAATGTGTGAAAGTTGATCAACACACTATTACAAACATTGTTGTTTAATCAAAAATACCTTTAATACGTTCAATTTAAATAATGTTTGAAATAAAAAGAATCAAAATTTTCTAAAATGACCCCGCATTATCACGGTTCTTAGTAAATAATTTTCAGCGACAGGCACCAGTGTGTTTGAAAAAGCTCTCCCATAAGACCTGTACTGAAAATATAAATTGATCATGATGGTTTAGGAGCAATGAATGACAGAAAACAGAACTGAGAGGTGTCCTAGTAAAGTGGCGAGGAGTATATGTATGTATAAGCAAATAATTATAAGCGCCTAAAGTCCTCGGCTATGTGTGCTTCTCTTTATTAGTTCTGATTTCTCGGTTATCGGCCTTCGGCTTCGAGTTGTTATTGATTTGGCACAAAAGTGAAGCTGAATCGTATGAAATGGCTACTATTGAAGTTGTAGCTGTAGTACAAAAGTATGTTTAAGTCGCATGGTATAAAGAATACTGATATGATATTCCACATTTCATTATCCTATGTCTCTCGCACACATTGTCACCGAGTGACGTAGTTCAGCATATGTTTGTTATTGTTTCTAAATTTGTATTGTATGCATTTTTGTCACCAAGTGACGTGGGCAACACTGAATATAATACCACGTATTCGAATATTTATTGCTGTTGTTACACAATCGATTTTTTATAGGATTGGTTTGAGACAAAATAGCTCCACAGTTAACGTAATAAGAACTAGTTAGTTAGAAAATCTTAACTTTTAAATCGTTGTATCCCGGCTTGACTAAATCCTGGGTCCGCCACTGATCTATACCTACCAAATGTTAATTTTAATTTGATAAGTAAGAAAACAAAAACAAAGTAGGTATTGCCGCCAGACAGTCTAAAAAAATGTGTTTTATTTTCTCTTTCATTTTTGTAAGAATAAAAATACATATATAAATTTAAAGCAAAAAGCAAAATCACGTAAAAATAAAAGATTGTCGATACACACACGTATATCAATTTATTCACTCTTTTATTTCAAATGCATCTTTATAAATAATATTATTGTCGTCGCATTCCGTTTAGTCCCCATTATTCATCATCTTTGTCGCCGTCACCGTTCATCTTTTTATGGGCAATTTAGATAGAAAAAGTATTTGTCGCTGACATCATGCGTTGTGCTTAAGATAAATCGAGGGGAATGAGTTATGAGCGCCATGGATCAATGGATGTCACTTCAACTGCGATGAAATCCATTAAAAAAGTTTCTCTCCCCGTAGTTCCAACATTTTAACACACACAATGTTAAATTGTATGAAAAGGCGTGTCCGTTTTCACAAGCCACACCTACTTGTGCTTGATTGGTTGAAGTGCTGAGAGTGAGTGTCAAACGCAACCCCATGTGTCTCAAACACAGTTAAACTAAATTGATGTGACGTCATGGAGGTATCTCCCATATTTTATTTATAATTTCATTCCAATAGATACATTTTCGGAATTGACTATAAAATCGATTTGCTAAGAACAAAAGACTTTATTACTAGATTGCTTCCTTTTTGGTACGATGGATAGCTATTTACTACTTGCGACTTGTGTTGCGGGATGATGGACTAAACTTGAGCGGTTTAACAATGGATTATCTTCGATTGAAAAAAAAAAATCCTGCGTTAGGAATTCCCCGATAATATACATATCTACCTATAACAGAATTAATCGACAAACCGCAAAGTAACGAGGCAATATGTTTGGCATTAAGTTGCCTAATACTGTGTTTTTCCGGCCATATTGCGGCTTTCAATGGCATCCAGGCGCTAAGGATAATCGAAGGACTTAGCTATAGGTATTTTCTATACTTACCTATACAACGACGACCATTGATAATGTAAATGAGACATGAGAGGAAGTAACAGTAGCAGAGGCTGGCTGTCTCATAATCGTTATTGGCATCATTAACATGAACTGTCCCGACAAACGCGAGAGAATTTACAATTTCGGAAATTCCCAATTTCCGGTAGTTTTCTTAATTTAGTAATAAAAGTTGGTGCATACCTATTTGGTCGCGAATGAGTTTGAGAATATTGGTGTTGGAATATCCATTTTTGATTCGATGGGCTTTTCCCAGACGAAAATTGAAAAAAAGACCACGTTTCAAGAGGATTATCAAAGAGCACGAGGATCGCGTAATCTAGGTAGAAATAATAGAATACGACTAAGCATTACAGGAAAAAAGATATTAAGGTTTATGAATGTATAGATATGCCAAAATGGTAGGTGGAAATGTGTTTTGGTTTGTAATCAGGATAAACGCAGCGGATATTATGGTTTTATTTCTTTGGGACGGTCAATCAGTGTTATTTTAATAATGCATAAGAAAATTTGGTAGGTATAGGTACCTATTTAAAGAGGAAGTCTATATATATATTTTTTTAAAGATTCAACATGGATTTGAAGTACTAGACCGATCGATGTTAGCGCATTTTATTATGTAGGAACCTAAATAACTGTTGGGAAAATGGCAGCAAACTGCAAACATATAATAGTGTGCACAAAATCGTATATACTCCAATTTTTCTTATTCTCATTGTAGCTAAATATTCTTCAAATTAAAAACTACCCAATATCTCACAAGACTTGTTTTGCTTAAGCATCCTTATTGTAGGGCGCTTTATTTAAATTTAAAGGATACCTATGTAAGATACTTTTATTATTCGAAAAATGTATCCAATTGCAAATGGAGACATACAAAATAATAAAAAAAAATTTAGATAGGAAGGTATACAAGATATATTTTATAATACATATATTTAATTTGCTGTTCGTTTTTTTTTTGAAAATTGCGCCCCCAATAAATTACCAACTAGAGACCTGCCCCGCTGTTCCATTAACTCCACGCCACTGTTCCTAGTGGCCTCTTATGTCATCCATTCAATAATATATGTCATTACCAGTGACAGCTGTAAAATTGAATGTTTTTTTTGAAACGGTTGCGCGCACTAAAGGGGTTCTGACTACCCTTAATATGAACAAGCACAGTGCGAGAGTTAGGAAATTAGGGAAGGATGCAAGAGGAGATGCCGATGAATATTGGTTTTGAATTTCTGAATATCAAAATAGGAGGGGAAAATAGAGCGGGGTAAAGTATTGCACATTCGCGTTATACGGCTAAAGAAAGAATCTCTGTACTTGACAGTCAGCCGTCATCAGCCGCAGCGTTCCTGAAGTGTGGACTATTTGGTGGTGGCTAAGTTATAGTTTTTTTTTGGCATGATTTTTTGTTTTTTTTTTTTGGAATAGGCGAGGTCTGGCTATGGGGGCAAGATCCCCCCCTAATCCGGCGAGCTGAGTCGAGCATAGCGAGCATGCCATCGCCTCCATAGCGGACATTCTACCCCCTCTCAGTCTCTTCCTACCCGCTTTCTATCCGCTTATCTTTCTACTCAATTTTTTTCTTTGTAAAGCAGCTTCTACTTCCACCCTACCTACCTCCACCTCCTATCCTTTTGCCTCATTTCAAATGGCAAAACCCAACGTCCGAAGTTGGGCTCAAGGCTAAGCTGTTGAGCCTTTCTAGAAGCGCGAGTATTACGGTTGAAAAATTTAAGGGGAGGAATGCAACTGGCTATTTCGCTGGAACAGTGCTATAAAAATAGTGATAAAATAATGACAGACATGTAACATTTCAACGGTGTTCTAGAGATGTAAATGTCTCCACTATATTTCTATAGCATATCATTCTTCGAGCTCTATTCTGAATTCTATCTAAAAGAATCAAATGAGTTTTGGGAGCTCCTGCCCAAATGTGCGAGTTATACTCCAGCTTTGGACGAATGAAGGCCTTATAGATTACAGCCAGATTAGACGGGGAGAAGAATTTCTTGCACCGAAGAAAGCCCAGACACTTTGCAGCATTTTTGGCGACATTGAATATGTGGTCGTTCCACAAGAAGTGGTCTGTGATGCACATACCAAGAAAAGGAAGCTGATCGGTTTCTTCAATGCAAGCGCCGCTCATGGATGACGGCATGGGGGTAGGTTCTGCTTTAACGACAGAAGACTGCACTGAGTTTTTGAAGCATTAAATTCCACGCGGATTTTTATTCCCCATTGGACAATGCTATCGAGATCAGAATTTAATGAGCTTATCATACGCTGCCGTTGCATTTGCACATCCGAAGAACAAGGAGGTGCATCTGAAAACGAATTTGAAAAGCTGAGAGTACTATCGTCAGCAAAACAATTAAGTGGATTAAAAGTTCCAGATAAGAGATCATTAATAAAAATAAGAAAGAGGGTCGGAGACAGTACGGAGCCCTGGGGCACACCAGCATTTATTTTGTGAATATCAGACTTGAAACCGTCTAATACAACTTGTATTGAACTGTCCGACGAAGAAGAGATTCATCGATACCAAATGCACGCATTTTCGATAAGAGAGCCTGATGCCAAACTCTATCAAATGCTTTTGAAATATCAAGGCCAATAATCTTAATTTCTCTAAAACGATGTAAAGATTTGTGCCACTGTTCGGTGAGATATACCATCCGATCACCTGTGGACCTATTGCTACGAAAGCCATACTGCCGGTCATTAAGGAGCTTTCGTTCTACAAGATATCTCTCGAGCTGATAACTAATGGCCTTGGAAAGAAGGGACGTAAATGCAATTGAGTGGTAATTAGCGGGTGAAGAAGATTCGACTTTTTTAGGGGCAGGCTGGACAAATGCTGTTTTCCATCCGCTCGGAAAGAGACCTATGGAGTAGGGCAGATGGAAAAGCTTACGCAGTGGTTTTGCCAGTGTTGAAGAACACCTCTTGAGAACGATGGGAGGGATACTATCCGGGGTAGCGGATTTGTGTACATCAAGGTCTTTGAGGACTCCAGCAACTGCACGAGTGCGAAAGAAGTTTCGTCCCATAAAATCGTTTCCGCTCTCAAGTACAGGAGGAGTCATTACACTTTCTGGCAGCGTCGAATTTACAGCGAACTGCGCTGCAAGCAAATTGGTTTTTCACGATGAACTCCAAATGTTTTTTTACAAATGACCAAAAATTTGTACTACCTTTGGGACTTTGTAGTATTTTTGCTTTAACTTTTGGTCATGCAAAAATTTGGTTCTCCGATTGTGAACGTTGCAAGTCTTTTTAGCTTGTTGAATCTTTTACGGTTTTCCTCAGTGGGGTTGGCCTTATATTTCCGGAAACTTACTTCTCTATACCTAATAACCTTTTTACAGCTCGAATCAAACCATGCATTTTCTTTTGGTTTGATAGATTTCACCCTATTCGGGATAAAATTTTCTCATTCCGTGAAGAATTAAATTTGTTATCATACCTACGCTGGAGTCTACGTCAACCGAGGAAGCATAGTAACCAGTTAAAATTCCTGATGAAATTATTGAAACCGTCCCAGTTGGCTTTCTCATATTGCCAAACGGTTCTGTTAGGTGGCTTTTCTTTAACTGAGAGGTGTTGGCATGAGAAATTTGCAGATATGACACAATGGCTGATGTGCCTAGAGGCGATAATACATTTATCGTGTATTTATCAAGGTCAGAGGTAAGAAACAAGTCTAGAGTATTGGCGGTTTAAACTGCAATGTCAGGGATTCGAGTTGGTTCGTCAACAAGCTGAGTCACTTGGTTTAACTCAGCAAAGACCTCAACATACCTTAATTCGGGTGTTGTCTGGCTCGAAAAACGGAGCCAGCTAGAATTGTGTACATTGAAATCGCCGGCAATGACGATTTCAGTGTGAGGGTAATGGGAAACAACTCTGTGAATGGAGTCGGACAGACCATCAAATTCGTTAAAAGTTGAATTTCTCTCCAGATTTGGGCTCCGATAAATGAAACATGTGTGTATGATGCGCATGTTTACCGAGAATTTCAACCACATGTAATAAAAATTTGTGTTTGTGCACAAACCATATTGTGGTTGAAGTTGGTACGCAAAATTATTTCTTATGTATACAGCGAGACCATGGTGGAAAAAGAATAATGGTACTAAGTTATACCCAAACAGATGCAATTCTGACTGATCAGAATTTTCACCTGTTTGGGTTTCGCTCAGTGCCAAGACAGCTGCCCTGTTTTTGACAGTGTGGACATACACGGCACAAAAAAAATTTCTAAGACCGCGAATATTGGTATAGTCGACCCTAAACAGAATTGGTGGTAAATCTACCGTAAATTTGATTGTAAATCTATTATTTTGCATTATAAGAATCGAAAACTTGGAAAATTGATTGAATTTATTGATTATTATCCTCCTAACAATTTTTGTAAATAACTTATATGAATTAATAACTTAACAGTTTCTATAATAACGCTGCAAAAGAAGCTTAATTATAAATATATATAACTATAAAATATTTTACGGGTTCCCATCTTAAAACTTATTATGTGTAAATATAAGGAATAATATATGTGCTCCATACTAGTAAGCACTTAGTACCTAACGCAATTTATTAAAAACAATGACCTGTGAAATATTTCGAAAATGCTACCGCTCTATTCAAATCCCTTACCACCAAAAATACAAACAACCGTGTCCCATTACTCTTCGATGTTAACCCATTCAAATAATGATCCTAGGATAGTATTGAACTAAGGGGCAGTAACTACTGAGCGTGCCTCAGGACGCCGAGAAGGTTAATCCGCCACTGGGCGTGGGTGGCGGTGTGTACTCGGACATACTGAATCTTAGACTCTCTTTCCGTCTCCCTGACCATTGTATCGTTATCCAAGCAGAAATTCTGGCGATTAAAGAAGTGTTATCCTGGCTAAGAGGGGAAACGTGATATCCACATCGGATATCCGCATATTCTCTGACAGTCAAGCAGCCCTCAAATCACTTGGCGCTGTTTCCAAAAACACTATAACTGTCCGCAACTGTCATCTCTCAGGGAGATGGCAGAAAAGTTTAACATTCACATGATTTGGTGCCGGGACATAGAGATATTTTGGGAAATTGCAAAGCCGATGAACTCGCCAGAAAAGGAACCCAAATACCTATTCTACCGAAAATGGAAGAAATCGGTATGCCTATCGGTACAAAAAAACTCTTATTACATCAAAACTCAATAAAATACATACATTTTAGATGGTCAAACATCACTACTTGCTGGCTAGCAGACAAATCTGGCCAGTAATAGACCCAAGACGCTCAAAAGGTCTACTCTCTTTGAGCAGGAAAAATCTTGGATCCATTATAGGTGTCGTAACTGGACACTGTTTAATTGGCAGGCTCGCCAAAAGAGTTGGCATTTTCTCTAATGACTTTGTAGAAGCTGCATGGATATAAGGAGGGAGACGATACAATTTTTGACTACTTTTTCCAATAAATATGGCCTTTTGGCGTCAATGGTGGCTTCAATATTGCTTCAATAGTTTCTGATTTGTCGGCATAAGCCATTTTTTTTATAATCTACACGCGCTCAATGGATTAGGAATACCCTTTAAATGTTTTAACACAGCGCGGGCGTGAGGGTGAGGTTAAGGAAGAGAAAGAATTATAGGAAAGATGTGTGGTGCGATATTCGCAGACTAGGTAGTTGTTGTCTCAGATCTTATCTCCAGGGATGGCGGCTGAACTAATGCGGAGAAATTTCCGTGTCTTATTTATTGATGTCCCTTATAATTCGCATACATTTTTTTATTCTTTGTCATATTTTATCAGTATACTAGTTTTACTCAATCACATGTTGTTAGTTCTATGCCTAAACAGCATGTATTGAGTAAGCCAGCAACTCATTGTATGACATTTATTTATGAATTGGTTTTTAATGGAAACATAAGAAGACTACGGCAGGGATCGAACCTGTGACCATGAGGTTGACAGGCGAAGACAGAACTATCGCGCCACGGCCACCCCCCTAACTATTTGAAATTAAATGACTTAACATATACCCATAAAAAGTCGTCGAGAGTCGTTAAGTAGCACGAACGAGGCGGCCAGTTTACAGGACCACTTCTGGAAATAAAGCTGTCACCAAATTGATTTTGCAAAAAAATGTATGGTTAA
Source organism: Philhelius pedissequus (assembly GCA_910595825.1). Lineage (NCBI taxonomy): Eukaryota > Metazoa > Arthropoda > Insecta > Diptera > Syrphidae > Philhelius > Philhelius pedissequus. Next base: position 138,927,341 of record OU343162.1, read on the forward strand.
GCGCGCTGTATGGCAAGTTGGGCCGTCTTGTTGAAACCAAAGGTCGCTGATTAAATTTTGGAAACAAATAACTCGCTATTCACCGTACCGATATGCTAACACCTTCGACATTTCGAAAGAAGTAAGGACCGATGATGCAACCGCACCGGTGTGAAAATTGCACCATACAGTCTGTTTAAATTGATGTAGAAATGAGCTTCATTACTAAACACAATTCATTTTAATAAACTTCGTGAAAGGATTTATGTTGGTCAACTGTCAAATCATAGGTTACAACCATCAAAACTTCTCATGCAGCTTGAAAACAAATACACCCACTATACAACAACACCCTTCGCTGGCGTATTAACCACTAGACTCGTGAGGCTCGAGCCCAGGGCGGCAACTTATAGGGGGCGGCAAATTTTGTATTAAATTTTATTTTAATCTAAACAAAATATTACGCACAAAATAAACAAAAAAAATTAATGTCATTCAAATGGAGTACTCATCATTTTTGGTATCTGAAAATACGAAATTTAAATATCTGGCCTGATTTTCCGTCTCTGCATATTTCGATAAGAAACCGGTTTTGAACAATACGCGGTCACCATAGATAAATTTTAAATATGATCGGACACGATTTTTGCACTTACCTATGGGCCTTAAAATTGAAAAAAAAACTGCGTAATACTCAAGATATCTAAATGACAATTCCCCGGGAAATAGTTTCCTTTACCCTTCTCTCTTATTATAAACAAAAAAAAAACTCCCATGTTTTGTTTCCCTTTTCCTTTCTCTTATTCTAAACAAACTTCTAACATGGTAAAAACTACTCGGGGAAAATGTAGACATTCTAAATGGCCAAAAGGAGACCATTTGTCCCATTTGGCGCTCGTTTTTTCCGACAAATTTGTTTGAGAATTGAGAATAAATTTAAGTTTTTTACTTTATGTAACTAAAATATAAATAAAATTTTAATTATTTTTGAGACGAACATTCAATCTGCAAAACTTTTCTTATTTCTTCAGTCGTTGTATACACTTTACACATCCATTGTGGAGTGGACAGCTGCTCCTTAAACATTTGTAGGACTTTAGAGAGGATCTTGTGAGAACATGCAGCAAGTATTTAAACGCTCATGGCTGTCGATATCGGTATTCTTCAAACTGCTCTTCATTCAAAATTCTAAGTGCGATGCTGAAACTTTTGGATACCTATTATATTTATTTAATTTTTCACTTTATTTATTTAACTTTTAACTTTCACATTGGATAATAAATTATTTTTTTCATTTAGTTTTTTTTTAATTTCAATATAATATAATATATATTTTTAATACTAATATAATATAGTATTATGTCAAACAGCTGATTCGAACATTCAGAATTCTCTTTTCCACTTTCGAAAGGAAAAATATTTTCCCGGGGAATTCATAATTGGAGAATACTACTCTCGGGTGAACACATCTCCCGGAGAGTAATTTTCCCGGGGAATATTTAGAATTGGGCTGAGTATTTTATACTGAAATGGGTAAAAATGTTAAATACCTATTGTTTAAATAAAAATAATAAATTCTTAAAATTTATATATAAAAATTAAACGTTAAGAGAGACTAGAAGTAGTATTTTTGGAAATGAGTTATTAATATGTTGAATGAGATGGATGTCACTAAATTATATGAATTTTGCAAAATAGCAATGAAATATAGATATACGAGTAGAATAATCAATGAAGATTTTTGATATGTCAATGTGTGCTTAGTTCGATTTTGTTAAATTATAAATATTGCTACTTAAATAATTTTTAATCAGAAGCTTTATTACATATGTAAATTTGATTTATTTTAGTTGTCAATCTGGCAGATGTAATTTATGTTAGCTTAAATTAATTTATTTTGGAATAAGAATCAATATTACTACTACTACTACTACTACTATATAAAAATTGTTTGTCTTTTTTAATGGAGATGAATTGTTCGGAACTGAAATTTCTTCCTATAATTACTTTTGGGACTAACTAAAATAAATTATCTACTCTCACACCAAATTCATGTTCCTCTCAACAAGTTCTTGGATTTTTTTTATAAGAAAACGTATATACCAATGCCATTTCTAATATAATACTACCAAAGACCTATCACTATTTGTGTTTTCAACAACAAATATATAAACCACCATGTAATGCGCAAGCGCGGCTCCAGAGGAAGGGTCATGAAGTCATGAGCCCCCAAAGCTCTAGGAGAAATCAATTAAAGGCATTAAGCCATACACCATTTAATTTAAGAACAAAAGCAATCAACTTCTTATATATATCTTACTAAATCTTATTATTAAGTTAATTGCAATAGTCTATACGCAATACCAATTTGCATTATAAAAAATATTTGACGGGTTCACAGTCTTAAAACTTACGTTCTCCTTTGAAATATAAGGGGAAATTAAATTAAATACTACCGCCGCATTCAAATTCCTCACCCCCAAAAAGACAACCGTGTCCCATAACTCTTCGATGTTAGCCCATTCAAATACTATCCTTGCCTAGTATTTAAAAAAGGGGGCGTAAGGCACTGAGCGTGCATCAGGGAGCCGAGAATGTTAATCCGCCACTGACACCCATACATACAAGACACACTTTTGAAGGACCTTTAATTGTTGAATTTTATATAGATAAGTACCTCTCCAACAACAAATGCAGTATTACAACTTCGAAAGAAATATTCCCTAATATAATATAAGTTCTATTTAGATTTATATTAAGAATCTAAATATATTTTTAAAGTTGTTTCTACTTAATTTTTTAAATACCTACAACATTTTATTATTTTTTTTTTTTTCAAAAAAAAATGGTGTGACAATTTTAAACATTAATATAAACTTAAGAACGAAATTTCAAAAATAATCATTCACACGTTTTCGAAATATTGAATTTTCAAAAAATAATATTTTTTTTAAATTGCTAAATGCTTAATGTAAGCTTAATGGTGGGTGAAAATGTAGTATTATACTACTTGAATAAATCATGTCGTAAATAAATCAGCTGTTCTTTAAACGTCAAACGGCTTAAATTATTTGTTAACATATTTTAATTTTTGTATTATAAAAATCCTTACAATAAGCAATAAAATTTATTCAATTGTTGTATAAGCAAAATCAGCTTATACAAAAAGTATCCTATTGATTTGAAACATTACAGGACCTTTTTCACTTGCGATTATAGGTACTATAAGGCAATGCATTCGTAATAAAAATAACGATACCTGCTTCGCTGTGTTGTAGTGACACAAACATTATAATTTTTTCTTTCTTCTACTTTTAAGCTTATTTCGATTGATGTGTTTGATTCTGGTTTTCAATTCACTCTGCGACCACGATTATACTTTTGCGTTAGCTAAATGTTTTGGTTTGAACAAGCTGCCACGAAGTTCGCTTCGCTCAAATTAGTTAAGGACTATTCAAATGAGAGCGACCAACGACCAACAAATAAATTCCATTTAAAACAATTAACCAACCTAAATTCTTCTCAAATTCTAAACTAAATTGTAGAAATATAATTTATATTAATGTTTACGACAGAAAAATTTACTTTTTAATCGCCAAAATAAGATAAATTTGAGAAAACAATATTAGTCGTCGCGAATTGCATCTGACTGCTACGAACAGTCAAACTCTATTCTCGTTCCACATACCATCCACCCTTCAACGAGTGAGTAGTTCGCACGCATCTAACCTCAAAATCAGATTTTTAACCTATATTTGTGACGAATTTTTATTTTAAAGCCATGTGAACAAAAATGTCAAATTGGGCGAATATTCGTTAATTCGTTGGTCGTTGGTCGCTAACATGTGCGTAGTCCTGTCAACAGGCATCTGTCAGTTGACTCCTGTCAAAATTTAAACTTCCTGCGTCAGTTAGTTTGTGTTTGACAGCTATTTTTATCAGACTACTCACTAATTTGAGGAGAAAATGGAAAAAAGTGAATTTCGTGTGCTTATTAAGCATTATTTCTTGCGAAAAAAAAACCATTACCGAGACCAAGGCTAAGCTTGATAAATACTATGGGGAGTCTGCACCATCGATTTCAATGGTAAAAGAGTGGTTTACTGAATTTCGTTGTGGCCGTACAAGAAGATGCCGAACGTCCTGGAAGCCCAGTTGAGGTCTCTACACCCGAAACAATCGAAAAAATTAACGATATGGTGTTGGCCGACCGAAGATTGAAAGTGCGAGAGATTGTGGAAGCCGTAGGGATCTCGCATGGCTCAGTGGTTTCAATTTTGAATGATCACTTGGGCATGAGAAAGCTTTCCGCAAGATGGGTGCCGCGTTTGCTCACAGTCGACCACAAACGCAATCGTGTAACAACTTCACAGGAAGGTTTGGCGTTGTTTAATCGCAATATGGAGGAGTTTTTGCGCCGTTTTGTAACCGTGGACGAAACATGGATCCATCACAACACACCAGAGACCAAACAACAGTCAAAACAGTGGGTTTCTAAGGGTGAATCGTCGCCAAAGAAGGCCAAGGTGGGTTTGTCAGCCAATAAAGTTATGGCGACTGTTTTTTGGGATGCACGCGGGATAATCCACATTGACTACCTTCAAAAGGGAAGAACAATCAATGGGGAATATTATGCCAAATTATTGGACCGATTCAATGACGATTTAAAAAAAGACTGACCTCATTTGGCCAAGAAAAAAGTTCTTTTCCACCAAGACAATGCAAGGGTGCATACATGTGCAGTTGCCATGGCAAAAATCCATGAATTGGGCTATGAATTGCTCCCTCATCCACCCTATTCTCCAGATTTGGCTCCGAGCGACTACTTCTTGTTCCCAAACCTGAAGAAATGGCTTAGTGGAAAAAGATTTGACTCCAATGATGAAGTCATCTCGCAAACAAAGGCCTATTTTGAGGACCTCGACAAATCATTTTTTTGGAAGGGATAAAAAAATTGGAGAAGCGTTGGAGAAAGTGTATAGAGCTCAAGGGAGCCTACGTTGAAAAATAAAATTATTTTTTTTATCAAAAAATCTGTGTTTTATTAAAAAAGTCACGGACTTATTGACCCGCCCTCGTACTTTAATGTAATTAAAATCTATTATTATATAATTCCCTTGTCAAGTTGTTGTGCACGATGAACTCCGAATCTATCCAACCGATTTTCATGTTTTTTTTAACGTTTATTTTGTTAATGTGCCTAAGATATGATAGTTTTTAATACTTAATACTTGCCGCCATACAATTTTGTATACCATCTTGATTATTTCGAAAACGGCTCTAACGATTTTGATAAAAAAAAGTGAGTGCACTATTTTATGTACCTATACTAGTCTACATTTTGGTCAAACATTTTTTTTACATATATTGTTATTAACGGTAAATCCCATATAACAATTTTGTTGATGAGTTGGGGTCAAAATTCTGTTTTTAAAATTCTGCTCATTAATATTCTGCAAATAATAAGGCAAACAAACGCTTGGAAAATGTTATAAAGTGCACGCTTTTTAACCTTTTCCAAACCTTTGTTTTCTCTATTATTTGCAGAGTTTACACTTACTTTCTTAAGAGTTTAATAAAAAAGAATATTTTTTTGTCGGTCAACTTCTTAAGGCAATTATTTAGTTAGTGTCTATTAAAGAAAAAAAAAAAAGTGTTTCGAAAAACAAACAAATAAAAAGAATTATAAAAAAGAGAACCGATCTAAGTCACATATCTTAGGCGCATTTCAAAAAACATTGTTCTCTTATTGTTTTTGGTTGTTTTTTTCTGTATTTTTTTTAATACTTAAGTTTATCTAATGGATTGTTTTGTTTTATTTTTGTTCGTCATTTGCTATTGTAAATAAAAAAAGTTAATTAAAAATTAAAATAAAATAAGCTGATTGTTTTACTTGCAATTATAGGTACTACAGGGTGCGCCAGAGAAACTTACTTATTTGAAAGGTCAATAAAAACAAAAGTATTTCAATTATTGTTTAAATTTTTTTTTATTTGAGAATACAATATCCCAATTTTTTTTTCATGCAGTCTTGAAAATGACATCGGATTAATGGCGAGCCCCATTGCGCATACACTGATGAAGTCGATTTTTTAAATTCGTCTCCACTCTTTGCAGCATATCAATCGGTATGTTGGCAATGGCGTCGCGGGCAACAAAATCGCGTTCAGTTAATTCTTGGACAACAGCCAATTTATAGGGATGAAATTGAAGGTCGTCATGGAGAATTCGTCGAACAGTGGTGTCAGAAATTCCCATAGCAGCTGCGTGTTTGCGAGACGAACGTCGGGGAGAACGCACAACTAACTGCCTCACTCTTTCGATATTTTCCGGAGTTCTGATGGTCCGTTGAAGTCCATTTCTGGGTTTAGCGACACTTCCACACTCCCGAAATGAGTTAACCCACGACAGAATCGAATTACGGCCAGGAACGAGTCTGTGAGGAGGAATTTCAAAGCGAGCGCGGAAGGCACGTTGCGTAGCAACAAGTTAGCGACCGTTAGAAAAGAAGCTCTCGACTGCGAAGGCCCTCTGCTCTCTAGACCAGAGCATGATGGCAACTGACTGGAGGGAGAAACAAACTTGGGAACTTCCCCCTCCAGATGCGCCCCCTCTCGCCCCTCTAAGCGTCCAAATCACCGCGCGGGAATTTTTTCAAATAAGTAAGTTTCTCTGGCGCGTACAAAAAAATGTTTGCTAACAATCAAACATGACATTACGATCATAGAGAACACCAAACAAGTGGGTCCCGCAATTTTGTCTGTCTGTGCTCGAGTCTGCAGCCTAAACGGTTCGGTGGATTTGTTTCAAACTTGGTACATATTATTTTTTCGGTAATATGCCCACACGTTTTTTTAAATTTTTTTTTAAGACGACAAATAACAGTAGTACCCATACATTTTGTTTTGGCCAAAAACAAAAATCTTATTTTTCTCAAAAACGGCTCCAACGATTTTTATAAAAAAAAATCAGTTCATTAACGAAGGAAAAGGCTACCTTTTGATAATTTTTTTTTTGGAATAAAATTGTTATTTTTGGTACCGCTAGTAGAACCATTTTTTAGGTTTTCGATTTTCTCGGAAACGGTTAATTTGGTTTTTTTTTTTGAATTTTTTTACGCAAAAGCTACTAGAAAGTTTAAATACTATTGTACACCAAAATTTTCCGAAAAAAAATTGTTTTGGAAACTAATTTTTGTTTTTGAAAAATCAAAATTTCGAAAACGACTCAATAGATTTTTTCAAATCTTCGTATTTGGTGTTTTGTTTTTGACATTATCTTGAATAGTTACCCCCATACAAATGTTAAAAAAATGTATTTCTCGTAAACGGCTCCAAGAGTTTTTATAATAAAAATTGTTTGTTCCTAAATTAGTACAGTTCACTTTTAAGTATAAAAATGTTTTTTTTACGTACTTATTAACGGTACTTCCCATGAACCACTTTTCATATTTTCGATTTTCTCAATATTGGATGAACCGATTAAAATAATTTTTTTTATAAAAGTGCTCCCTAAAATTGTTAATAAAACTGCATACGAAAATTTTCAAAAAAAAAGTTTTTCGACTTTTAAAAAATAAATAATTTTTTTTTTTGAAAAATCGATTTTTCAAAAACCAGTCACAGAAATTTTTTTGAAATTTGAATTTTATATGTATATTAATAATATCTTCAAAATGGCGTTTCAAATTTTTTTTCTAAGAATATTTTCAAAATTTTATACATAAAAAATGAATTTATTAAAAACCGTTCCAACGAATTTTGAATTTTTTTTTGATATATTTTTATTTATCCATGAATTCAAATTGCATCTTTGTTTTCCCCCAAACTAACGACTAAGCAATATAAAAACATTTAATTATATGTATTATCCATTTATTTGTACCTTATTATTATTCCCTTTTTACGCATTTTTGTGTACGTCACTGAATACTGAATACAATGTAGGCCCTCATACATTTATATATACATATGTGCTTTAAAAATCACATGAATCTTATGTATGCATATTGCACCTAAATTATGAAGTTGTATGTATATAGCTACCTACCCACCTACATCCTTCATTTTCATTATTATATATACATGTTTACATACTTAGGTTTCATCAATATGTACGAGTATATATATATAGATACATTTTACTCTCTTACTTACATAATTAAAATCCATAACTTAGATTTAAATATACATTTGTTGGCAGGTACCTATTTAACTATTCCTTGAATCAGCCATTCCACAATTTATTATACTAAGAATCAAGTTAATCTTACTTAAGCTTGGCTATATTAAAGTTGTTAGCTACTAGAGCAAGTTCGTGCCATCCAGTCGTGCATTTTATTTTTGTTGACGACAGAATTTTGAGAAGCAGCATTTTGAAAAAAAGCAGCAGAACAAATGAAAAAATGCAGAACTTTGAAAAGCAGAATTTTGAATAGCAGTATTTTGAACCCAGAATTTTGACCCGCTCCCGTTTTCGATTTTCGACTTTATCATAAACGGCTAGATGGATTTCGATCAAATTCCTACAAATTATATTTATAATTATTATTATACTGCATACCAAAATTTTCGAAAAATATTTGTTTGGAATTTTGAAAAAAAAAAAATATTTTTATGTTTTGGCTTTCTAAAAAGCTCAAAATCTTCAAACAAAGTCAAACATCAACTGGAAATGTGCTGTTTAAGAAAGATAAAGAAGCGTTTTGCTCTGTTTAAAGTTAGACGACCTCTTTAACGTTAAAGTATACTTTTTGTAGTTTAAAATTATCAAAAAGTAGACCTTCATTTTAAAATTCATTCTTAGAGCCGACTCCCATTTTAAAGCTCATTTAGAGAAGGGTTAAAATCTTTACAATTTAACGCTATTTTGTATATAAAAAATTAAGTTTTTACTTAAAAATAAATTTAGATTATTAATAGAAATGTTTTGCATACAATGTGATTGAAAATAAGCGCAAGTACGTGTCATTTAGTCGTGCATTTTATTTTATATCCCCTTTACAAATAAAATGCACGACTGGATCGCACGAACTTGCTCTTATGTTCGATCACATCGAATGCAAAAGATTTCTGTTAAAAATATAAATATATATTTAAAGCAGTTTTGTACTTAATTTTTATATATACAAAATATTTTTAATTTTTTTCTAAAAAAAATTGGTATGACAGTCTTAATTATTATAATATAAACTTAAAAACAAAATATTAAATCGGCTTAATCAAAGAAAAAATAATTCGAAATTCTGAAATAAATACACTAATTTAAGCTCAAAAAAGTGCGCCATTTTATTTGTTAGATAAATTTGAATTTATGCGAAAAAAAATTCTAAAAATCTGTGGAGCGGTTTTTGAGAAAAAAAGTTGTTTTTTTTTAACTTTTTAAAAACATTTTTCAAAAAAAATCAAAAACGACAATTCATAGGTATTCAATAAATACAAATAAATATAATTTTGAAAAAAAATTTAATGAGCACTTTTCAAAATATAAATTAAAACTTTTTTTTTAATGATTTTAAAAATACAAAAAAAAACTAATTAAAAATATTGGTACGCGGTATAATTTGGGCAACCTAAACCTATATATGTGTGAAATTTTCAAAGAATCGGTTGAGCCGTTTCTGAGATATTCGAAAGCAAAAAAAAACCGTCCTATGAAAAGTACCGTTTTTAGACATTTTTTCTAATTTTTTTTTCAACCATATGATCGGTCGTAGTTTAAAAGCCGCATTGATTTTGTTTTATCAAATTTGTATTGAATTTGTTGTTTGTATTGAATTTTAATATTAATATCAAAATATCATTATTATTTAAATAGAGCTTACTGACGATGGAAGCATAGCTTCCGAAATGTACATTTAAGCAAAAATAAATAATTTGTGTTTAAAGTTGTAAAAAATAAAATCTTTAATTTATAATAAAAAACACGTTTAAAAATCTCCACTATCAAATTAATTTCAAATAACTTGAAAATTGCTCACCCTGAAAAACTTGAAAAAACCCGAATCAATCATCAGTTATTCATTTGACCTCATTAACTCATCTGCATGGCTTCATATTTTATAATGTCAATTTTACCATAAACCTCATTAATTCTTTCGTTTTTACGCCAACGGCCATTTTGTATAATATCCAATTAACATTAATTTCTTACCCTTAAAGGGATTAATAAAGGTATACACATTTTAGCTTTATATACACCTTTTGAAAAGGACCCCATCAGAATTGTGACCATCGGTAGATATACCTATACATAATGGGTGGTATGGAATATTCGGTAAGATAATATGTATGTATATATACTTCAATTGTCAGTGTGAAAATGCCCAACTGTCTGCCAGAGCTAAGATAAACATTTCAAGTAATGACAACGTCTTCCCGAATAACCTGAATATGGAGACCGAGGCATACAAATTTATGAAGCACCTGAATAACAATACACATCCAGCAGGAGTCCTTATAATTCCCTCATTCCCACCACTTCAAATGGCCTTACAAATTCAATAATTCATTCATGAAAATTTCATGAGCCCTCTCTCGCTCTGAATAAAAGAATAAAATACAATTCGAAATTAAAGGGAACCCACCAAATCAGCAGAAAGGTGTGTTAATAACGAGAAATAATTTATCTCAAAGAAAAACACTCTTGAAACTTTAAAATAACTTTGCACCGACCACGCACTTTTCTGGACATTCATATTCAACCTTCGGGTAACACCGTTGATGGGTTGACAAAAATTAATTTTCAAAGAAATTAATATTTCTTTCACCTTTTTTTTTACTGAACAAACATTAAAATTCGGGAATATTTTTGTAATTCACCTATCATAACATTTTCGAGCCTCGCAGAAGAAAGGATTTGGTTATTGGTTTCAGTCGGAATTCGGAGATGTGTGGTCGTTGCATTGCATCGACCAATTGGAGGACATTTTTTTCTGAATGCTAGTGTTTTTCTTTCGCCTCTGCTTGTGCTGTTGTCACTTCGTCCTGATGGAAAATGTACATTGTCTGGTCGAGATGACAAAGGAGACTTTTGTGTTGTGTTGTGGTGTTGTTTTTCTGACTGTTAAATCCCACAACGAATGTTTTCTTTCCATAAACGAATAATTCTCTGCGTCAACATTACACTTGACAATAAGCATTGGGGATGTGGAAAATCCTAATGGGTCAACGACTACAACTACTGAGACTGAGCCAGTGCAAAATGGAAAGGATTCACATTTGGCAAATGCAAATAATAACATGTGGTGATGGACGTATTAACTTTTTAAGGCGTGCTAATCCTGATTATCCCATAGGGACTCGGTATTCACTTGGACTATAGTAGAAGGTATAAGCTATGTACTGTACATATACAAATTGTATATATCTACTGTCCAGATAGATCTTAGATCTAGAGATGATCGTGCTGAGCTGATGACTGCTTGATGGGATTTTGAATCCTATATAATGGGAGTATAATTGGACTTGGTGGCTTGAATTATTTCGGCTTTGTAGAGTATAATGGTGTCAATTACAAATGAGAGGAGTGTGGTACACTTAATAAGGTCAATAGGATATCTGATGGATGTGAAGTGAGATTAGTTTGAATTGGCATTGAAAAAGGTTTGAAATTTCAATTTTAATATTGTTTCATTAAATGAATGTGTTCTGAGTAAATACGATTTTGTCTCCATCTTTCCTTCTTAAAGGTTATAAATGTAATAATTTATTTTCACAGTGGTTGGGTGTGTATGAATAGGGCAGGCCCAGTGTTGTAACTATCTCGTACACATCAATTGTGCTTATTTTACCTCCTTGCGGTAACCACCGGGTACTGGCTTGTCCATCCGGACATTCCTGCTAAACTTATAAGCGCGAGTGTTGAACACAGAAAAGAAAGCAACACTATAATGCTCTGTTTTAATGACTGTTCTGATCGACTCGCAGAAGTCTTGCATGAGCTCCTCAGAAAGAGGAAGTACGGCGAATGAGCCCTAATAATTGGACCAACGGCCTTAATGGGCCAAAGGCAGCGCTCATATCCCTGAAGCGGGTTACTGACTCCGGACTTTCCGGCTCCTTTCGTCCAAGGAGTCCAACAAAGGACCTGGTCCTCCAGGTTGGGGGTTGTGCGTGGGGTTAACAACCCTGCCATGTAAAAAAAGATAAGTTGCGAAGCGACCAATAGCCTCGGAAAAGGACGGATTAACTGTTGACGACCCGGCAAAATGCATTAAGGACAACGACTTTCGGATCTGCACGTGGAATATTAGAACTCTTAACAGACCACGTGCAGCCGAACAACTAGCGGAGGCCCTAGACTGCTACAGAGCAGGAATTACTGCCACCTAGGAAGTGCGATGGGATGGCCCGGGCAAAAGGAAGATGAAAAACTGTGACGTATACTATGGTGATTGTGAAAGAAGACCACAGCGTCTATTTGGGTGCGGATTCGTCATAAGCAGCAGACTTAGGCAGGAAGTCTTGGGCTTTCGACACGTGAGTGAGCGATTTGTGACAATCCGTATCAAGGCTAAATTCGCCACCATTAGTCTAATATGCGCTCACGCCCCCATAGAAGACAAGGATGACGCCACCAAGGATGACTTCTACGAGCTCCTCGACAAAACCTATGAGCAGTGCCCTAAATATGACGTTAAGATCGCACTAGGCGATTTTAACACCAAAATAGGTAAGGAGGAAATCTTTGGTAGGACTGTCGGAAAACATAGCCTACACGACACAACGTCTGCAAACGGACTTAGGCTAATTGACCTTGCGGCGGCATGTAACGTCACCATTGCAAGCACACGGTTTCCTCATCTCGAGATACACAAAGGGACTTGGCGGCATCCAGATCAAATAACCGTCAATCAGATTGATCACGTTGCGATCGATGCAAGACACGCCTCCAGTATTCTGGATGTTCGCACCTTCTGAGCAGCTAACATCGACTCGGATCACTACGTTGTTGCAGCCAAGGTAAGAATGCGAAAAACCCGAACGTCCCAACAACGGAGTAATACTGTGAGGAAGTATGACGTCGGAAAACTGCAATCGCAAGAGACAGCCATAACCTATGCCGATCGAATATCCCGAAATCCATTGCCGCGAGCATCAAGTGTTGAAGACCAGTGGCAACGCTGTCAACAAGCCATCACACGTGCCGCAACTGATGTGCTAGGTTTCACCGGACCTCCACCACGAAACCGCTGGGTCGATGAAGAATGCAGGCAGGCACATGCAGTTAACAAATGGCATATAATGCGCCGCTGCAAAGAAGGACGAGAGCTGCTCGCGAGCTCTACGAGCAGAAAAGACGGGAAGAACACCGGATTCTCCAGAAGAAAAAGAGAGAGCATAAGAAGCGCGCGATCGAAGATATTGAGAGATGCTACTCCAGGAACAACGTGCGGAAGTTTTACCAACAGGTAAAAAGAACGTGTCAGGGCAAAAAAAACCGCACAGAAGCCTGTAGAGACAGGAATGGAAACCTCGTAGTAGAGTCACAGTCGGTGGTGAGTATATGGAAGGACCCTTTCTGCAGACTGTTAATCGGCGATGAAGACCAAAATCCCGCTGTCAGGCAGAATGAACCATTCAACATGGACGATAATACACAAAACTTCTGTCCACCTGAACAAACAAACAAACAAAATGAAGTGAGGATAGCAATATCCAAACTAAAGAACAGCAAGGCTGCTGGCCCCGACGGACTACCCGCCGAACTCTTTAAAGCAGCCGGAGATGACCTGGTACAGTGCATACACCAACTCATCTCTAAAGTCTGGTCAGAAGAAAGTATTCCTGATAAATGGAACCTCAGCATCGTTTGCCCGATCCACAAAAAAGGAGACCCTCTAAACTGCGCCAACTATAGAGGAATAAGTCTCCTGAATATCGCGTACAAGATCCTTTCTGCTGTGTTATGTGACCGTCTGAAACCATTTGTCAGCAACCTGATTGGATCCTATCAGTGCGATTTCAGGCCAGGAAAGTCCACAATCGATCAAATGTTCACGCTACGGCAGATCCTGGAAACTACCCTACTCCAAATCGATACCCACCATCTCCTTATCGATTTTAAGGCCGCGTACGATAGCATTTATAGCGACGAGCTATACAGAGCCATGTCTGGTTTTGGCATCCCCACAAAACTCATCCGCCTGTGTAGGATGACGATGGAGAACTCTCGCTGCTCCGTCAAGGTTGGTACTGACCTCACAGAAGCTTTTGATGTCAAGAAAGGATTCCGACAAGTTGATGCACTATCGTGCGATTTCGCGTTTGTTAACATTGATGCTGAAGCGGCTAAGATGGGACTAGCAGTCAATGAGGCCAAAACGAAGTACCTGCTGTCCACAAAAAGGGACACACAACACCGGCGGATTGGACAAAACGTCACAATAGACAGGTACAACTTTGAGGTAGTTAGGGACTTTGTCTACCTCGGATCCGCTATAACATCTAACAATAACATCTCGTTAGAAATAAAGCGAAGAATAACTCTTACCAATCGCTGTTCCTATGGGCTAGGGAGGCAATTGAGTAGTAAAGCCCTCTCTCGAAAAACAAAGGAGACTGTTTATAAGACTCTGATCATCCCAGTCCTGCTCTATGGCACGGAGACATGGACTCTATGATAAATTGAAAAAGTCATTTTGGCATCTTAACAACAAAACAAACATTTTTTTTGTTTCTCGACTATTTTTTATCGATTCGAAAGTTAAAGAACATGGGCCCATTTATAAATTATAATAATATTTTTTTAGCTTATAAACATTTAAATGAAACAAATGTTTAAATATTATGTATATTTATTAATTGTCTTAACTATGAATTAGTTTTAATTCATAAATATTAGTTAGCAACTTCAAATTTAGTAAAAAAATACTTTTCTAATACCAAAAAATGACCGAAATGGTTGTTTAAGGATCAATAATTCTTTTATTTTTCTTCTTGTTAATTTATATACCTATATATGTATATATATAAAAACAATTAATTTTCATAGCATCATTGTATATAGATATAATAGTACTATCATGACGACGAAATTCATCCAGCCTGCAATGAGTTCTACTACTCATCATGGGTTCCACTACCAAATCGGAGGTTAGGTAGTGTTGGTGTGCTATGAAAATGCGTATGAAGAGAAATAGTGTGATAATAAATTGATGAGAGAACTATATACAAAATTTATTATAAGTTAGAGGAGAAAAGGAAAACAATTTATTTCATAGGTTTTTTTGTTTTTTTTATGAGGATTTTTTTTTTGTTGAGTAGGAGCTGGTTGTGTGTGTGTTTTTTATTTTACGGGCAGATAGAATGAAAATTGTTTGTTGGCTGTAGGGAATATTTAAATATTCAGGTATGCACTTGTGTGCAACGGTCACTACTCAATACAATTTTTTTTTACCAAATGAACAAACATGATAATAAGATTTGAGATTTCTGTTAATCGTTGTGCAAAAAAAAATTGTTCTTGTGACAATTTTTTTTTTATTTTATATTAATATTTGTTTTGAATTTTGAAAAAAAAATAATTTTTTTTTGAAAAATCAGATTTGACAAGTAATTTCGTAAAAAATCGAGTTGACGAATTTTCCAATAAGAATTGTTTATTAATAGGTATTATATATTTTTTAAGTCGATTTTAACTTTTTTTTTAAATGAGTATTCAACAATATTTATATACATTTGAAAATATTATTTAAAAAAATCTTCAAAATATTTAATTTTGCAAAATATTGTTTTTTTTTCAAAATCCAAAAAATTAAATAAAATTTAATAAATTTTTTTTTTTGAAAATTCTTGGAGCCGTTTTTAACATTTGTATGGGAGGTACCGTTGTTTTTTATTTAAAAAATAGTTTTTTAAGATAATGTAAAAAAACTACTAAATACGAAGTTTCGAAAAAATCTATTAAGTCGTTTTCGAAATTTTGAATTTTCAAAAAAAAATTGATTTCGAAAAAAAAAAATGTTTTAAATGTTTAAGCTTTCTAGGAGCTTCTGCGTAAAAAAATTTTAAAAAAATCAGATTAACCGTTTCCGAGAAAATCGAAAACCAAAAAATGGTTCTACTATAGGTAAAAAAAAAAAATTTTTTTTTTTTCAAAAAAAAAAAAAATTTTAAAGGTACGCTTTCCATTCGTTAATGAACTCATTTTTTTATAAAAATCGTTGGAGCCGTTTTTGAGAAAAATAATATTTTTGTTTTTGGCCAAAAAAAATGTGTGAGAGCTACTGTTATTTGTCGTCTTAAAAAAAAGTGTGGGCATATTACCGAAAAAACAATATGTACCAAGTTTGAAGCAAATCTATCAAATCGTTTAGGCTGTAGACACAATGACAGACAGACAGACTGACAGAATGACAGACAGACGGAATTAGGGGACCCACTTTTTTGGTGTTCTCTATGATCGTAATGTCATGTTCCTCACAAAAAAAAAAACAAAAAAACCTATGAAATAAATTGTTTTCCTTTTCTCCTCTAACTTATAATAAATTTTGTATATAGTTCTCTTATCAATTTATTATCACACTATTTCTCTTCATACGCATTTTCATAGCACACCAACACTACCTAACCTCCGATTTGGTAGTGGAACCCATGATGATTAGTAGAACTTATTGCAGGCTGGAAGATTTTCGTCGTCATGATAGTACTATTAATATCTATATACAATGATATAATGGAAATACAATAAAATACAAAATGATTAATGCCTGCTCCGAAAGTGAAAAATTCATCATTTCAGAACATCCACTATATTTTTTTCGGAATATTTTCGGAAACGATGAATATTTTACCGTTCGGAATAATTGCAATGGTTCTTGTCCCATATAAGGTTCTTGTCAATATTTGTAAAGAGTACATGCACGAACCGACCTATGTACACAAGTTTCATGTGAGAAAGCATAGGTGGCGCTTAAGTTCATTCAAAACACAAATTAAGTATTATTCACAAACTGTTATAATTAATAGGGGTATTAACGATCGGATTCAAAAAAAGGTGATAGATTGCGAAATTTAATTTTTTTCGTAAATCGTGAACGCACCTTTTCTGTTCTATTTCAACACTGGGGTAAGAATGTCAAAATCAGTTTGACTCTGACCTGATTCTCTGACTCTGATTAAATCCACAAACATTGCTGACAGAAAATAACAACTGCCAAATTGTCAACGACTGCACGCAAATTTTACATCATAGTATTTTTCTGGATTTAAAGAAATATTTGTTCGCATTTAAATATTTTTTTTTTTTGATAATTCAATATTTGATTTTAAATTTAAATAATTAATAGTTGAAATTGGCATACCAATATTATTTTTGTAACAAAATCCTAAAGACATTTTGTATATAAGCAAATTATATAATAACGGTCGTAGTAGTCACATTCTTAAAAACTAATTTTGTATTAAAACCAATGGAAGTTAACATAACTAAAATATAATTTAAAAACAAAAATCGTGCAGCGATAATATTTTTCGCAAATGTGAATACAGTACGAACTTTGAAAATTTAGCACATTTTGCGATAACTTTCATCGATACACATAATTTTAGTTTGTTCAAAATTTCACTTTTTTGTTTAATTATTAGCTTTTCGTTCGAACGAATGTTCAAGTTACCAAACACACCTAATATGAAGATAAATGATAAAAGGAGATGAGCCCCAAATTAATAAACATGGACTAGGGAAGGTTTAGGACTTATTCCGTAGACTAAATGAGAAATGCTATTAATGATAGAATAGAATTTCTGCTATTTGACGCTTACCAACTTAGTCTCCTTCGCTAAACTATCTAAGACGGTGGTTTATGGTAGGACTAAGCAATGACATTTGAGAACAAAATTCACAGGGACATATAATAAAAAGAGATAGAGTTGATAGATGCATAGATGTAGTATGAAGAGAGCTAGAGGTTAAACAGGTTTTTATTCGGCGGGCAATTTTTTCATAGTTTTGAACTCCTTATAAGTTTCCAATTAAAACTTTCTTTACACGTACTGTTTAATATTTCTCATTAAAACCCTTGAAAACCAAACATTTTAATAATATTTCAATTTTGCATTATTATTTAAATTTTGTTTTTCTTTTACATTTTATAAAATTTCTCTCTGAACATTCGAGAGCTCAAACCTAAATCTTTTGTCGTTTCGAACATACTATAATGTCTAATCTGAGTAAACGCGGAAATACAAATACATATATCGCGAAAATAGAAGAAATTCACTCACTCACCTCGTACTCCGTTGGGTTCGTTGAAAACAAATATGACAACCGACAATAACACACTATGGAGAAAATCGAAGATAAACTTAAAAAGCAGAGTGAGCTTATGTCATCTTTAATATCTAAAGAATTTAAGAAGAACATCGAATCACTATCACAAAAAATAGAAATCCAATTTACCGAGGTTAATAATAACATATCCGATGTTATTCAGAGGGTATCACAACTTGAGGCATCGATCGAAAACTCTACAAAAGACATAGACCAGCTCAAACGTCACTTAAAGATTGTTCAGTGACGAAAAAGTTAGAACAGAACAGGACAGAACAGAACAGATTCGTGAGAAATTTCAGAACAAGATAGAACAACTTATAACTTATGGGTGGCAATGGCGCAGTGGACAAAGTGCTTGATTGTTAACTTAGACGTGTGGGTTCGATCCCCACGCTAGGCGCATTCTTTTCTATACCTCCAATTTTAATTGGATGCTGCCCATGGGTTAAAATGAGACAGTCAATACCTGGTTCTCAAATCCACTGCGCCAAACTTGTGCCGTGCAATTCAGGTTGCATTTAAAAGACCTTAGGTCTTACAGGCATATAGTTAAATAATAATAATAATAAATAAAACTTAGAACATTCAGTCATCTGACAGAGAAAACAAAAAAAAATATAGTTGTTTACCTACAATTCAAGTTCGTTTATATTTGCAGAAACTTCTTTTTTTCACACTCAGAATTGGCCGAAGAGAGCTTATAGCAAGCTCCGTCTTCCGACAAATGGTTTGCCAACACAGAAAACTGTGTTATACCACAAGCTCATCATTTAGTGCAGTGTTAGTTGTTAGTAGGCAATCTCTATTACTATTAACACTTACACAAGTACATAATGAATATAAATATAAACAAATAATATTACGTCAAAAACAAAACAAGAACATAATATGAAACAAAAAACATTTAGGAGCGTGGAGCACTAGTTTTGAGTATATTCCTTAATTTGATTTTACTGATATTGAAATCAAGAATGTTTGAATTCCAATTTAAAAGTCTACCCATGCGTGTCAAGGGCTCATGCATCCCATAGTTGGTCCTATGTGTTGGGACTTTAATCAAGTCGAGGCCACGGAGATTATAACCTCCTCCCCGATAATTAAAAGAAACTGAACATAGTAGGTCTTGTGCATCTTTGACGCCAGTTATTATTTGGTGGAAGAATACCAAATCATTGTTAGTTCTTCTCTGTGCAAGTGTTTACATTTTAAGAATAGATAAACGTTGGACATAAGGGAGGGCATTAGAAGGATCACTCCACTGAAGCCCTTTCAATGCGAAACGAGTAAAGTTTCTTTGAACAGATTCTAATCTCTCAATATGAATATCGTAAAAAGGAGTCAAGACCTGCAATGCATACTCAAGATGGGGACGATCAACCAGTTGTATAAAGCACGGGTAACATTTGGATCAACAAATTCTTTCGACCAACGCTTCATAAAACCTTACATTGAATTGGCTTTGTTAACGATGATATTAATATGGGCAGAAAAGTCTAAATTGGGCGTAAATAGAACTCCAAGGTCCCTTACAGTTATAACACGAGTTAAAATGTGCCGTGAGATAACATAGTCTTGAGAAGAAGCAGAACTTTTTTTTCGAAAATGTCATTGTTTGACATTTCGCCGGGTTAAGATTCAAACTGATCTTTTCACACCGCAAGGCAAAGTGGTTAATATCCTCCTGCAATAGAGTTCGATCCTTTGGAGATGATATATTTTTATAAATCTTCATATCGTCTGCAAATATAAGAATTTCGCTCTTGCGTACACAAAGAGGAGCATCATTAATAGCCAATGTAAAGAGTAATGGTCCAAGATGGCTTCCCTGTGGCAATAAAGGGTCTGGAGTAAGAATTTCTGAATTTGGCTTGATATAACCTATCTTCGAGATACGAGGATATCCACTTGATGAAAGATGGAGGAAACCCGTATAAATTAAATTTAAGCTTGATAATCTCATGAGATAATTGATCAAAAGTTTTCGAAAAGTCGGCGTATACACAGTCAACTTCTTGACCGCTTTCTAGGGAGTTTAAACATTTATCTTGAAAATAACCTGAAATAGAGTTGAATTTATTTAAAACATATTTTATATGAAATTGAGATGCTTCCGACACGAAAAATGATTTATCAACTAAATCTAACACCCTAATGTTTTTTTTTAACAACAACAATTGGTTTTGACAGTTCTCACAAATCTGTTCTAACCTGTTCTACCTAAAAAGCAAGTGCAGAAAATCCAAGCTGTTCCAAACAGACTCGTTGAACACCAAACCAGAACAGATTAGAACAGAAAATTTCTCATTGAACAGCAAAATCCTGTACTTTTCTGTTCTAAAGTGTTCTAATCTGTTCCGAACAGCCTCATTAAACACACAACAGAGCATACAATCACTAAAACACAACTCATAAGCCACGAAAATGAAATTACACAATTAAATCCAATTGACAATTTTGCTACAAATCTAAATGAATTTATTAAAGCACAGGGTGACTTACATTATAAGAGGGTTGCGGCGATGCTGTTATATTTGGTATTCCGCGCACTCCAAATGAAAATTTAAGATCACTTTTTAATTTATTGTGTCATAATAATGACATTAAACCAGGGGCATTGCTTGACATCTTCCGCACTCGCCCTAAGTCAAACAATAATCAAAACACTTCGATAATTCTAAAATTCCGATCGGCCGGTGTATTAAAAAAATTTCGTGCTAACAACAATTGCTAAATCCCGAAAAGAAAGAAATACACAACTTTGCTTGAACGACGGGACGTAGGTTTCAAATCGTCTTTAAAAATTTATTTACACGAATGTCTTTCCAATAAAAACAACTTGTTTCTACGTACCGCACTGCAAATGAAAAAAGAACACATCATTTCATCAGTGTTTATATTATAGGACTCGTAGACGTCAAACGCCAGTTGTCAGATGATAGAGGAATGCACATTGAAAACATCGAAACTCTTGACGGAATTGCCAGCCCCATACATGCAGCCTAAATATTTGGATCATCTTAATTTCTTAATACAGAGATTCTTAAACTTTTTATTTGTTTGTTTTCTTGAACTTGATTTTTTATTCAATTCAACTTTAATAATAATTTATTTTATCTAGATTAAAAACTTAACAGAACTTTTGTGATATTTTACATCTTTTAACTTTTGGTTTATTTTTGTTTTAACTTATCTTTTTTCTAGTTTTGGTATTTTCATTATACAGAATGATCAAATACGTGTAAGCACGTGTTCGCGAATCCGGTGTCAACTCTTTCTCGACTTACTATGTGTTAATCATAATGAATTTGTTTTTGTTAATATATGATGGCAATGGATCATTATGATTATGGTGTAGTTTCAGCAGTCGATGATGTGGATGGAATCCTCCGTTCTCTGATTAAAATTCTACCTAAGCAGAGGACAGGCTTACATATACGAGGGGCGTTCAATATATTCTCGGTATCGGGGTGAAGCTGTGGTTATACATATAAATTGACTTAAGTAATACTAGTATTTTAGTGTATTCATGTAAAATTTCATATAAATGTGATTATTAATTCGCGTTTTATCTCTAGTTAAACAGAATCATAATGGCAACTGTGACAATGATGGTGAAAATTGAGCATCGCGCTGTAATTGAATTTCTCACTAAGCAAGGAAAAAGTCAAAAAACTATTCATTATCAACTGTGCAAAAGTGGTCAATTGAGTTCAAGAGAGGCAGAGAGAGCATTGAAGACGACCCCCGCTCCGGCGCCCCGGCTACTGCTTGTACGGGAGAAAGCATCAAAGAAGTCGAAAAACTTGTTCTTGAGGAGGCCCGAATAAAGGTGAAATTGATGGCAGAGATCATCAAGCTTTCAACTGGTACCATTCACACCATTCTTCATGACCATCTTAACCTTTCAAAGGTCAGTGAAAGGTGGGTGACACGAATGCTCACAGCGCCTCAGAAAAAAGTGAGAATCGCATGCTGTAGAGAGCTTTTGGAGATGTGTAGTAAGAACGCGGGCGGTGTTATGGATAGTAACAACTGGGGAGGAAATATGGGTTCGCTACTAAGGCCCTGAAAGCAAACAAGAGTCCATGCAGTAGCATAAAAAAGGAACCGACCCCCCGAAGAAGTTCAAAGTCACTCCGTCTGCCGGGAAGCTCATGGCCACAGTTTTTTGGGACTCAAAGGGAATCTTGCTCATTGAGTACAAAAAAGAAGGTGAAACCATCAACGCCACATCCTACGCTTCCACTTTGCATAATTTGCGGGGGAAATTAAAAAGAAAAGACGGTTTAAACTCGCAGCGGGTGTGTTGCTTCTTCATGACAACGATCCTGTTCACACGCCGCGAGTTTCCAAGACTGCTGCGCGAGATTGTGGTTTCGAAGAAATCCAACACCCACCCTTTAGTCCTGACCTTGCCCCTAGTGATTATTTCCTGTTTCCCGATTTGAAAAAATGTCTTCGTGGAAAAAGATTTTCGGATGATGAAGAACTCAAGTCGGCAATAAATGGGTGTTTTGCAGAGAGTTTAAAAAAGCTTATCTCAAGATGTAACAAATGCATTGATATTAGGGGAGATTACATTGAAAAATAAAAACAATTTAAATTAAATTCGCATTTTCCTTCATATCGATACCGAGAATATATTGAACGCCCCTCTTATGTCATTTGAACGCATAAAGCTTTTTTTGTAAGATTGGCGAGTTTAGGGGTGTGTTTGAAAAATCGAAGGTCGATGTTGTCTGTGTTTCAGAAACGTGGTTTTCAGATAAATATAATGGCTGTATGTATAGTTTAGGTGGATATAGAATATTTCGGTCGGACAGACATGGTAGAAGAGGAGGTGGAGTCGCTATGTATGTACGTAAAATTATAACTTGCAAAATTAATTGCAAGTCGGGAATGTGCAGTGAATTTAGTATTTATTTTTGGATATCATAAGCGATGAGGGATCTCTTTTAATAGGGAATATATATAGATAAAATAATGATGTAGATATTAATCCATTGTTAACCCTCCTAGAAACAATCACTTTGAGTGCAACCAAAATTATTATTTGTGGTGATTTAAATAGTAACCTGCTAGCACAAAGTTTTGTCATCGACAGTTTCCGGACAGGATCGATCTATTTCCGTTTAAGTACCACAAACGCTACACACTTTAAGAGAGAATCACGTACACTGCTAGATGTTTTTTTTGTAAACCAAATAAGTGATGTTCTCTTATACGACCAATTATTAGCGGGTGGGTTTTCCAGACACGATCTTATTTTCATGACTTTCAACTTTAGTTTCGTATGCTCTGAAACATCATTTGAGTATAGAGACTTCGGAAATATTGAATTTTTAAGTTTGTAACAAATCTACCCGCAGTATTGAATGGGACCGTCTGTACACGTTACCATCACCAAATGAACAAATTCAATTTTTCAACAATAATATAACAGGCTTATTTGACACTTATGTTCTTTTGCGAATTGAAACAGTTCGGTTGGGTGAGTATAAATGGTTTTCCAATGAAATACGTAAACTTTTGCTGCAGCGAGATCAAGTATATCATATTTGGAAACGATACAGATTGGAAATCCACCATCAAATCTGTCGAAAGCTTCGCAACATAGTAGTTCGAAAAATAAGAGCTGCAAGAACCAACTTACACCTAAGTAAGCTCAGTCCTTCTATGAACGGGCGTAACTTATTGAAAAATTTGAAGGATATGGGCCTAGGGAAACAAACCCAGCTTTGTGAAGAAGTTATCGATGTAGACTCTATCAACCGTGATTTTGTTTCTCTATCCTTGCCATCTCTATCTTCAGTGTCGAGGATTTCTGATCGGGTGCTAAACCAAAATGCGCCTAGTGTTTCATTTGAGTTTGCTTGTGTTGATAGCACCGTTATTTTCGAAAGCCTTTTATCCATTAAATCCAATGCTATTGGCATTGACGGAATTCATCCTAAATTTCTAAAGTCTATTTTACCCATCGTTACACACGTTTTCAATACAATTGTAATGACAGGTTTATATCCAACCCAGTGGAAGCCGGAAAAAATACTTCCCATTCGAAAAAATGGAAGTAATAAGGAGTACAGACCAATTTCTGTGCTTCCATTTTTATCTAAAGTTTTTGAGAGAGTAGTTCAAAAACAACTTAATAGTCATATTAGAACACATAACATCCTATCAGCTAAACAATTTGGGTTTCGCCAAAAGCATAGTTGCACTACTGCCGTTATAAATATTATTGAAGATGTAAGGCAAGCCATGGACGAGGATTATGTGACATTTCTGGTTCTCTTTGATTTTTCCAAAGCATTTGATACTGTGTATCATGACAATTTATGTTACAAACTTTCAATGTTTTACGGTCTTTCGTCTTCGGTAGTGAATTTACTTTCATCCTATCTTCGGCAACGTTACGCAAGCAGTCACTCTAGGTAACCGAACATCATGCTTCCTTCCGACTACTAGAGGAGTACCCCAATGCTCAATTTTAGGTCCACTACTCTTCTTGTTATATATCAATAAACTTATGATAAATAGATCTTCTGTTCAAATGTATGCCGATGACGTCCAACTGCACAAAAATTGGCCTTTTGGGCTAATTGAAGACTGTGCATACTCAATTAATAATGACTTCGAAGAAATCTGGCGTTGGTCAACCATTGTTGGTGTCTGTTTCTCAATCCCTTGAAATCCAAATGCATTATCATTAGCCGAAAAGAGCTATGTCTGGAATACTTTCCTAACATATACCTTAATGGTTTACCGCTCGCCTACGTTCCTGCAGCTTGTAATCTGGGCAAGTTATTCAATAGCAGATTGTCTTGGGATACACATATTAACACCGCAGTTGGTAAAGTGTATGGCCTTCTACGTATGCTATGGCCTTCGCAGTATTATACACCCCTTAAGACGCGTTTATTATTGGCAAAGGCATTGGTAGTACCAATACTCACCATTGGATGTGAAATTTGTTTGTAATTGTGATGCAGTAAGCAGACGAAGGCTTAATGTAGCTTTCAACAATACCGCACGCTATGTATTCGGCTTGCGTAAATTTGGTCACGTCTCAATTCAATTATATAAAACATCTTTCGATCAACTCATGCGCTATCAAACCCTTGTTCTTCTATATATAATAATTCAATCACAACAACCAGAAGTGTTGTCAATAGAATACTGTTCGGTTCCTCAAACAGATAACAAATTAAGAGACACCCTGTATAAAAATCTCTGTTAATAATAGTAATGTAAAAACACGATATTATAAAAAGCGCAAGGGTAATGTTTGATTCAACCGAAGAATTTTCATCTTTATTATTTACTAGCGGACCAGGCGAACTTCGACTCGCCCCAATTTAACGCCATCAAATGAACTGTAGACCTATTATAAAACACATACAGTTCAAATGTCAATGTGATTTATTTGATTGGAATAAAAATAAAGAGAAAGTGATATGATAAACAATGTTTTTCGGTTTGTTTTCCGGCGCAAAAACAAACAACAAACACTGTTTAGCAAGCTATTGACGACGTCTTTTTCTTCGCTGCTAGTATTGCCGGTTCACAAATCCAATCGCGATTTTTACAACTTTTTGCAATACCCATTACTTTGGTGATGAGTTTCTCTTTCGACATTGTTAACTCGAAAAAATTAGCTGGGATTGATATCAATCCAGTCGAGACATCAACAGAAATTTGGTCATTGCCGTTCTGTAAAGCCATACTCGCAATTTCAACTTCTTGACATGCCGGCAAAAAGACGACGATTTCAAGCATGCATTTAATTCATCGGCAGCAGTAGATTTCGGGATGACGTTTTGACGAAACCTCCGCTGAGCAACATCATATCATCTCGAATCACCTTGTAAATCCTTTTTTGTTAGGTCAACTGCCTCCAAAGTTCGTTTATGCGCCATCGTGCACTTATCGCTATCGCCGAATTTTTTGTCATTGTCAACCGTGAGAAAATTCATCGCCAGCTTCAAATCGGAATGTGCAGTTCGACCGCCTTCAAACAGTGTAGCACCAACGCCATAGATGACACAGAATGCAACAGGCAACGAAAGAGATCTTGGCCAAATTGTTGCTAGAATCAACTAAACGACGAATGTCTTGTCTGTCCCACTGGGAGCATCGAGAAAGTAAATGCGATTGCGGAATCGTATTTCAAAGCAGCGTGATTGAAGTCTACATTTACCACTTTTCTCCAATAACTTTTTGTCAAATTTGTGGTGGTGATTGTGCAGTTTGAAGCTGTTCAATATAGGCACGTCTACATTTATTTCTTCTGCACGTGGTTCTTGCGTTTGATTATCACGGACATTCTGATTAATCATTACAAGACGTGTAAGTCGTCCAAAGTAAGATCGGAATCAGAGTAATAATACGCAAAACTCGAATCAATTGCCCCAAGAAAAATAGCACTTTTGCTGAATAGAAAATTATAATGTGAAAAGGACACCTGTCAAATCGCGCACAACATAAGTCATTGTATATCTTAAGCAATCTATCGGGTTGTGACATTGATCGCAGCACATCGTCATCTAATATGTATATATCTCACAAACTTCTCCACCCAATATGCACGCAAAACTTCTTCTATCACAATGAATTTCACAATTATCCGAAATGTTCATCTTGACGACGAATTTTGCACCTTTAGGTGGTCCAAAAAATCCAAGGAACATTCCAGACAGCCGACAAAATAAAATATCAAAATCCATTTAAC